>OY744481.1:198710880-199310880 GCA_963556165.1 Tipula helvola | reverse complement strand
TATATCGAGTTATATTTTGGACAGATTATGCAACGTTTTGTGATTTCGAGAAGGTTTGGAAATTTCAAAAGATTGTATCCTTTAAATCTTATCACAATTTTTCGAATAATTAATCAATAAAATTAATTCGGTAAAATTTCCCAAATTTTGTCAATAGTTTGTAATTAAGAGTTTGTATTTAACGAAATAATCACGATATTGACCAAATTTCAACAATTTTTACAATTAATTTAACAAAAATTTGTCAATAAAATCAGTTCGACCGTAGTTGTAGGTATGTAACCGGTTAAGCGCTGTCACTTCTGTAAATTTCGATGCGGGTGATAAGATATAGTAGATGAATTATCAACTCCACTTCGATAGTAGAGTTGTGCGTGTAAAACTTGCATATATTTTGGTAACATATGAACCGAATGATATAGAACAAATCCCGTTGTGCGACTCAAGGAGTTCTCACAAAAATGTTTCTATTTGTGAAATGGTAAGGATTAAATCTGTATAGTTTGTTTTTTTCTCATTTTTGTTTATATCTTGATATTTGCAGTACGCTAGAGGAACAAAATAAGGATACAAGATTGCTCCACCGGTTCTTTGAAAATTTTTTTTTACCAAATAAACAATTTTTTATAAAGAGCCCGTCGAGTCGCTTGTAATGTTTTTGTCCCATTAACGACCGTCCACAACGATCATGGTATAAATAGTAATACAAGAAACAACACCTTTAAAATGAGGACAATCTCGTTATTTTCCCCTTTTTTTTAATTTTGTCGGTGAAAATTTGCCCAAACAAAACACTTTTATTAAAGTATTTTCCAATGGTTGTTGTCCCATTAAATTGTATCTATCCATTGTCTAAAAACAAAGTACATACAGCTATTTAAAATCGGCCAATACTCTACATAGCTCACAATGTTTTACGTCAAAACGAAAAGTTTTTAAAAATGTTCTCTTCTAACGTTTGAAGGATCGTTTTTAAGTAGTAGTAATAGTTTTTTTAATCTAGTTTTGAAGATATTAGACAAAAACCAATGTTTTCAATTAACAAATCTAATATCTACAAATAATGTAATATTCCTTATTATGAGGTTATTGAGTTAAAATAGTTAATAAAACAACTTAATCGAAAACCATGTTCACACTTTTGAGACAGAAATCGGAATTCTTTTAAGAAACCTTAATTTATAATTATAGAACATCATCGGGTATTTCGAAATCATCGAATCGCTCGCACTACCATTTGTTGAAATAATCTTAAAAATCATGTCAATAGACGACGCTAGGTGCAGCGTAATAAATCCAAAATACTGCTGGGAGCATTACTGTTTATTGTTATTTTTAGAGCGTATGGTTTTAATATTTGAATATAATTCCAATTAGGTTTCTGTATGATCTATGAATTTGCAAATTGTGAAATGAATAGTTTTGTACAAATAATTTTTTAAATTAATCACAATTATTTCGTTATCTTGAATAATTTAAGTTTATTAAATTTAAATTGCTTTGGTCCCGAGATAGCTCTTCGTATTGTCCCGTACTACCGGAAGAGGATATAGAGTTCTCTTTGCCGAAGAGCCATCGTCGCCGACAACGACTTCTGGGCCTATCAAAAGTTGGCTCACTTCTCAGAGATTGATATACTGTTCGTTCGATATACTGTAGCGTATACTAGTTATCTTTTAATTGCATTCACAAGATCACGAATTCGCGTTAAATTCTTGATCTCACGATTGTATATGGTAGATGGAATATTACTCGGATAACTGTTATCTCGAAAGCCATCAGCCGTCTGTCGTACTCATCCATCAAGGTCCAACTCTCAGATCCTTACGTGACACAGGCCCGTTATCAGGCAAGGTTGTAAGAGTAGGATCTTGAGGGATGACAACGCTTTGCACACCTCCAGCTTGTCGGCAATTGCAAGTTATTTGGACTTAACCAGTACGCGCAGGGAACACAAATCATATGGTTGGTAGCAGCAATACGAAATCTTCCGCATACTAATGTTGCACTCAAGTGTTGGAAGAGATCTCAAATTCCCAAGTACTTGCAAGCAACCAGAAGATTTTTAAATTTCGACTCATCTGACCATAATGGTGTGGGGTGCGTCTTAACAGGGCAGAAGTTGACGGTCTATAGTCAAGTATCTCGTGGTCTAGATTTCAATTCTGCAACTATGTAGAAACCACCAAATGTGTCTTGTAATACGCCTCCACAAAGTCCCAAGCAACGATGGGAAATATGGGCTAAATACTAGGGGCGAGTACAGTACAAAATCCAAAGTCCCCAAAATGAGGTACACTTGTACCATGTGGTGCACTTGTTAATCAGGAAAATCCTCCTTCTTCGGAGGTCGGTCTTATGTATTCTAGTGGAGACCAGCCATTGATATACCATAATTATTCTAACGAATCCCAATCCATGTTGGTGAATAAACCATCTCAATTGAGTTAAACAGAAAAAGATATTTCATATCACTTCCAGAGGAGTAAGAAAGTAGCATATTCTCCGATAAGAGGCGGTAGCTCTTATTAGAGCTACATATAGTTTCACAAACGAGGAAAAACTTCACAATGAATTGTGTAAAACTAATAATGCATTAGTTGAAGCCAACAATATAAACAAGCAAACAATTGCATGGATGCAGGAGCATATGAAAACTCTTGAAAACGATGATTAAGCCAAAGGAAGACATCTCTAACCAGAATACAACTCAATAAAAGTACCATATGAATGAAGATGAACTAGCTCGAGAAACTGAGTGGATACGACTTAAAAGTCAGAGAAAAACAAAGAAAACGGAATAATAAGCCTTCGCCACCTCAATTAAAAACGGATGTTCAAAATATTATCCAGAGACAAGCAAAAAAAATAACTCCACCACCATCAAAATAAGTAATAAATGTTGTCAAAGACTACGATTTGCTCTATGAGAAAATAAAAACACTAACTACTACAATGCAAAGATGATGAATGGAAACACCATCAAAATAAACTTGGAAGGTGATAAATGTTACAGAAAAATGACAAAACTGTTAAACGAAGAAGAGCGTGCTTCGCACACGTTTGAAAACAAACAAACCAGATCAATAAGGGTTATAGCTAAAAACTTATACTCTACGTGTAAAACAGAAAAAATAATTGATGACTTGAAAGCAACAGAATTTAAGGCAACTGAAGCATCAATTAAGCTAAAACTGAGCGGTAAGTTACCTCTAAACAACATGTTTAAGGTGACCCTCAGCCTCAATACTGAAAATAAAAAGTTAAAAATAAATAATAATAACAATAAATTAAACACATCTTGGGGTGCAAAGTGGCTCTTCAGCCTCTAAGAAGATCTAAGCTTATACCACTGATATTACAACAGGGAACCCAGAACTGTCAAATTAGGTAAACATCATACCAGAGATGTAAAAGGCTTAATACGTATGATGAGTGATTATAGAAACGAGAGTACATCACTAAGAGAGCCATCTCTAAATATAAAAATGATCTTAGAATCTTATGCTGGAATGCCAATGGACTGACGCAACATCAACAAGAATTGCAAGTGATCCTGAACGCAAAAAAAAAAAAATCGATGTATGCTTCATCGCGTGTTTCAGCTAGAGGAGGTAGTATTCATCACTATGAAGAGTTAGAATATGAAAACGAAGAAATACAGGCAACTGCGCTGTTAATGTCACAATCAGAAATAGATCTATTTGTGTTGTAAGTATCTACTGACCACCGAAGCACTCATTGAAAGAACAAGATTATCTCGAATTCCTCTATAGTCTAGGAAATCAATTTGTACTTGGAGGAGAATTTAATGCAAAAAGTGTCCGCTAGGTAAACAACCAATAAAGTTAAAGAACTCCTAAAAGCTATCAGGAAATGCAGTTGTGTAGCATTGTCAACTCAATACCAACTTACTGGCCAACTTATCTAAATAAACCAGATCTGATTGACTTCCTCATAATAAAAAACATATCTGTAAATTATGTAGAAGTAGATGAAAGCCAGGACTTAAACTCTGATCATTCACTGATTAACCTAAAGTTAAGTGAAAATATCATTCAGAAAAAAAAGATTACTTCTAGTAAATAATCACAATAATTGGGAATGCTCTAGACTATCCGTAGAAGAAAAAAATTCGCTTAATAGTTCCATTAAACAACGAGACATTATTAGACAGAGAATTTCACAAATTTCTAAATGATATATACAGCAATCAGCTGGGAAAATCAAGGGAAACAACTACCCTATGGAAATTAGGAAACTCCTAGCAGAAAAAAGAAGAGCGAGAA
Organism: Tipula helvola; assembly: GCA_963556165.1. NCBI lineage: Eukaryota > Metazoa > Arthropoda > Insecta > Diptera > Tipulidae > Tipula > Tipula helvola. The sequence goes on along the minus strand of OY744481.1, from coordinate 199,306,591 downwards.
GAATATGAAAAAGATAAAACTTATTTGAACAATCTCACTCAACAGTTAAGAAAAGTGATCAAAGCATTGAAAGATGAATCAATCAGTTACTATTTAAGAAAATTAACTAATGATAGTAGCACTGATTACTCACTTTGGAAAGCAACCAAAACAAGAAAAAGACCAATAATGCAGATTCCTCCAATAATAATCGAGCAGGTGAGGATTGGGCTAGGAATAATGAAACCAAAGCTCGAGAATTTACTGAATACAACGAAAAAATATTCCAGCCACATGGCGACCAAACGTTAGAAACCGAGATAATAACTGAACAAGCTGTGCAAGAATGTAAAGAAACCCTACCGACAACACCAAAAGAAGTCAGGCGTGAGATAAAAGCTATTATGAATACGAAAAAAGCTCCTGGTTACTTTCTTATTAGTGCAGAAATCTTTAAAAACCTGCCAAGGAAAGCTCTGCTGAAGCGCAACAATTTTATCAATGCAGTATTTAGAATCAAATGTGTACCCAGCTTGTGGAAAATTGCAGAAGTAATTTTGATCCCAAAACCAGGGAAACCACCACACATAACATCGTCTTATATGCTAATTTCTCTATTGCCAGTCAAGTCCAAACTCTTTGGGAAGCAAAAAAATTTGTTTCTGGTAAAAAAGGTTAAATTCGATAATCGAGAGTAAAAACTTGATGCCAACACTCAATAATTGATCAAGTACACAGAATAACCAGTATAATCAAGAAAGCACTAGATGAGAAAAAGTTTGTTCAACGATATTCCTAGACGTTGCACAAGCGTTTGATAGAATGTGTCATAAAGGACTTAACCACAAGTTAAGCAACCTTCTTCCAATGCAATTTGCTAAAATACTGGAATCTTACTTGAATGATAACTTTTTCAGAATTAAGTTAGATGATACATTTTCTGAATTGAAAGAAATCAACGTAGGAGTTACACAGGGCAGTTAATTAGGGCCGGTTTGATACATACTGTACACTTATGGTCTTCCTGCATTAGAAAACAATACAGTGGCAATTGTTGCAGATGACACGGCGATCTTAGTGGTTGGAGAATGCAACGAAGAATCATCACAGAAGTGTACAACTCAAACACATAAATGGACAAAAAGATGGCGGATACAACTAAATGAAACTAATTCAGTTCACATCAACTTAACAAACAGACAATCCGGACATATTCCGATTACCCTAAATCGAAAAATAGTACCATATGTGAACACAGCTTAGTATCTCGGCATGACCCTGGACGCGAAACTACGATGGAAAGCACACGTCAACAAGCAAAGTTGTGAACTAAGACTGAAATACAGAAAGTTGTATTGGGTGATGGGAAGGAACTCTTCTTTATCAACATATCACAAGCTTTTACTTTATAAGCAAATATTGAAACCGATTTGAATTTATGGAATTCAGCTTTGGGGTTGTATCAAACAGAGCAACGTAAATATCATGCAAAGATTTCAGAATATTTTATTAAGGAACATCGTTGGTGCACCTTGGAATGTTAGGAATAATGACTGCCATAGGGATCTTAAAGTGAACCTCATTTTAAATGAAATTCGGGAAAAAGTACGGAGACTTGAAGAAAGGCTCCAGCAACATGTAAACATTGAGCCAACTCAACTCCTAAGGAACATTAATTTACTACCTAAGAAACCTAACATTTTGAGCTGGTGTAATTGTTAGGGTAAACAGCTGGTTTACTATAACTTACCAGATACTAATAAACGCAGTGCTCTCCCCACTGCCATAGATGAATATAACTTAGAAAATTAAGTCAGAAACAAATTGCTAATAAGTCCAGGAGACTAGATTGTATATATGTACATAAAATAAATAAATAAAAATTTATTTTAAATAAAAAAATTTAAAAAAATTGACCTAAGGGTTTTAACTTTTGAAGAAAGACATAGGCAAGAAGATACTAGTTTGCGAAGTCTAGGCCTTTTTCTTATGTACCTTCGTCAAAAAAAATCGTTGTCTAGCCATTACCTAGCATTTCGCTTGATACATTTGGATTCGATTTCGAACTGTCTGGTCAGATATTTTAATTCCGTGAGTATTCTCAAGATTTTTAGCTATACTCGTGACTTTTATCAAAATGGCTCTGTTCAATGTATATGTTGCCTTGTGTTTTCGGCCTCTGCTAGCCAGATTAGCTGTTGATCTAAGGGTTTCGATTTTTCCCATAATTGATTGTGCAATTGCAATTGGCATGTCGGTCAATTTCCCCAATATTCGGTAGGAGTTATAGCGTGGTTTATCTAATTTACCGCCAAGTTTCAAGTATAAATATATGAAAAATACAAAGATCGGTTCTGAATTTAAGCAAAAAATGTATATAACTTGCTAAAAATACGAATTTTTTTCATTATTTTCAATAAAACATTTATCTGTATTTTCCTTTGCTTTACTTTTTTTACCAAAAAATGCAAATGGAGTAAAAATAATACGCAAAGTGAGTTTTTTTTAAAAATCAACGCAAACTGAATTAAAAAAAACGCAAAGTGAAAAATATTGTCATCAAAAATATATGAACGCAGACTGAAACATCGCAAAATAAAACAGCGCAAACTGAGGTATTGGTGTATATGTCGCGTTTATACCGTTGCTTCAGTTGTCATTTCGGTTTAGCAATGCTAATTTAGCTGCGATTAAACGCAGCAATTGAGGAAGTATTTTAACTAGAGAAAGATTTTCTATGACTAAAATTTGTAAGGGTAAATAATTTCTTTTTCGTTTGGAAATTTTAGTTGCAAAGTAGTGAAAAGAATCAAAAACGTGAAAAGAATAAACGGAAGAATTTTGTATATGTATGTACATACTTGCAAGTATGAAGTGGAAAAACTTGTATCTGTACAGCTGCTATAAAGCAACTTGTCTTTCATCTGTTTATTCCACAATTGCAAGAAAAACTAAAAAATGACACGATGCATTTTGAAATATGTAAGGGCGTTCAGCTTATTTTTACTCATAAACCAGATGTACCCGAAGATGATCGACCGCAATTACAAAAAAAGGCAAGATATTCAGTTTGCCCTTACGCGAAGGATAACAATACTAAAATGATCTACGTAGCTACAATGGTACAACTCCGAGAATGTACGGTCAAAAATACATAAAGACGGTAATCCGTTGAGACCAATTGTGAGCTACGTGGGTTCACCTTTGTATAATTTATCTAAATTTTTGTCTGATATTTTGAATTGTTATGTTGGTCGTAATTTTTCGGCAATAAGAAATGCGGAGGATTTCAAACTAAAAATTCAAAATTTTGTTCTCCCACCAAATTATATTTTAGTTTCGCTTGACGTGGTTTCGTTGTTCACTAACGTGGATTCAAAATTGGTTCTAAATTTAGTTAAAAAATTATGGAATGATATAAAATTAAACAGTGGGACAAATTTGGATTTGAACAATTTCGTGGAGGCATTAAAATTCGTCCTGGATCATACTGAGTTTAGTTTTAATGGAAGATTTTTTAAACAAGTATTTGGTTCACCAATGGGTTCACCAGTCAGTCCCGCAATAGCAAATTTACTGATGGAACATATTGAAACCGAAGTGTTGAAATTATCTTCTGTTAAACCAATACTCTTTTTCAGATATGTAGATGATATTATTGCGGCTATTCCAAATTCTGAAGTTACCACATTCCTTAGTGATTTCAATAATTTTACGCCGCGTATTAAATTTACGGTAGAAATGGAAAATGAAAATCGGTTGGCTTTTCTGGATGTGTTGGTTATACGGAATGATAATGGAAGTTTGAGTACAAATTGGTGTCAAAAAATGTCTTGGTCAGGCCGCTACCTAAATTATAATTCATGGCTTCCATTATCATATAAGAATAATACAGTATTTTTGTTAGCTGAAAAGATTTTAAAATTATCAGATGAATGTTTTCATTCGGACAATTTTTCAAAATTAACAAATGTGTTATTAAAAAATGGTTATCCAAAGAATACGATACGCCGGAACATAAGGAAAGCTATTGACAAAAATAATCGCTTAGAAAAAATTTGAAAAAATTAAAATGAACTTGTCAAAATTTTGAGATGAAAGTGGTGGGTAGACCAGTAAAAAGTTTAGATAAGTTTTTGTTTACTAAGTTAAAAGACGAAATTTCTTTAGAACTACAATCAAATTTGGTGTATAAACTAAATTGCTCATGTGGAAAGGAATACGTTGGACAGACAAAACAGTACCTAAAGAAGCGTGTTTACCGACATGTTCATGACTCAATTTTCAACTTTCAAAATTCACATAGTGCAATAACAAACCATTTACGGGACAGTGGCCACGTATTATCTTTAAATATTTATATTAAGAAAATGCGGGGTCCAAATTTGTTAAATGTCCAGGAAATTTCCAAATTCTTGTTAAATTACTACGACAATGTTATTCTAAATTAATTTACACTTTTGACCAACGGGTTTTTTCAAATCAAGTAGTATGTACATTTGTAAGGACTTGTTATTTTGTTTGAAATTTGTATGTTTTTTTATTTGTAAAAAAATTGTCCTGAGGATGACGGAATAAAGCCGTTGAAACGTCGACAATAAATTAATAAAAAAAAAATAAGCTAAATACCAAATAAATTTGTTTTAATATGATAATACTAAAATGAAATATCAGTCTTGCTTGCGTCCGATGTGCGATGAACATCGTATCGTGTATATTTATGTAATGATTCCGCCGCAAGTGAATAAATAAGTTAACTATATTCCCAAGTCATGTAATTGATAAAATATTCTAGTATTACATTTCTGGAATATACGAGTCAAGCTTTAGCTAGAAATATTGAAAAATAAAAAAAATGCAATTTTTTGCAAATTACTTTTTTTTTCAAAATAAAAATATTTTTTTTAAATATGTTACACTGGCACTTTTGAATTATGTTAATTGATTTGTCAATGTTTCACGAGCATCTACGAATTTTTTCAGATCGCACTCTTACCAATTTAAAATGTTAGACGATCGAAAAGTGTGTAGGGTCAGATTGACCCAGTATGTTTTCTGTGATTCAAAAAATAGGTGTGTTCTCGGACGGTTAAATCTAAATATTATTAGGCTTTGGGCCAAGTCAGTTAAATTTGCATAGTTTTTTCAATTTGCATATAGGCTTTCTAAATTGAGAATCACATTGAATATCTATAGAAAAGTAATTGACTTTACATATTTACATGTTTAGTATATTTATCCTAAATAGTCCGCATAGTCCGCAGCTATGGTTTTTAATTAGAAGCAGCGGAATTATCGGATGGATTATATCCAGATATCTCTGTTTTTAAAAAAAATCACTCAATAATTTGCGGTCAAACACAAAGCAACCAGATACATGTACCCTCCTTTCCGAATAAAGGCAATTGCCGTTTGACGCATAATATTCACATAAAATTCTTATCTATCCCTTATCATTTTATTGCATGTTCAATAATACAGTACTAGTATTCCATTTATGCTCATGAGAGTTATGAATCCTAATTCAATGAGAAATAACTGTATTCCTTTCCCTTTAGTTCCATCAGATCACACCACTTAACATAATATATGTACGTACGTTTATATTACTTTATTTAGATGTATAGATAGAGTTATATAGACTTAAATATAAAAAAAAACGACTGGAAATCGAAATAAGGGTGTTGTTGGTTAGGCGATTTAAATAACTTAAAACGTGGAACGTATTATAAAAATAATAACAACAACAACATAATTATAATAAGGATAATAGAAAATGCTTTGAAACAATAAAAAAATAAAATGAAAAATAAAATTATAATTTTTAAGGGTGGCATTACAATCATCAATTGTACAAGAGGGCAAATTACTATTATTATTTTCGTTTTCCACCACTTTAGTGACGAAATGATGTTTGAAATAGTTTCTCCTTTATCCTGTTTTTTATGCGTCTTTTGTTTTTCTACTCTAGATTTTGTTTTTGTACGTATAACAGGGAATGGTATTTCAATAAAGGGTTGAAATTATCATTTAATCAATCATTTGCCATCGACGAAAAACACGATTTTGTTATAATATTCCGTTGAATTTATAATTAATTTAAAACTTTTTTTCGTTTTTATTTTGATGGAATAACTAATTAGCTAATGCTTCTTTGTCCTAAATATAAATGAGCCAGTTGGTGCGCGCCGCTATAAAACGTGTTTCGCGATATTTTTACAGAGCGGATTATTAATCGATGTTTTCAACACAATAATGGTGCAGTTCCACCAGGATGTGGTTCCTGAATTCATAAATATTTTTCAATTGCATTTTCAAACTACATATTAGTTTGTTATTTCGAAAGTTAGAAATAGCTCCACAACTTTCTTATGTTTGACTGTGTATGTGTATTGTTGAAAATGTTATCGTTTTGTTTTTTGTTAACGACTGATATCAATCAATTAATCAAAGAAATATCAAAGTAAAGGGTTGTTTGAATTTTTTGGGGAATATAATAATTTATCTTTTCCTTGATCGCAAACTACAAGTTCGATTCTGATTGACAATTAATATATTTAAATTTAAGCGAAGATTTATTGTTGATATTGCTATTTGAAAATCTAACTCTTTGATGTTACGTAACTCGACAAAGGTCTAAATTATAATAAATATTGAGAATATCATGCGAAGAAGGGTATTGCAAATTGCCGTTTGGTGAACATAAATTTTGATTACACCAATGTTTGCGAAAATATTTAATATGTACTACTGTAATCGAAAAGTAGTAAGACCTTTCCATTTAAATCGCGCGGGCTTATCGAAACGAGTAGTTTTTTTCTTAGGTTGGTAAAACCCTAACAGAAATACGCTTGTTTAATTTCATCTATAAAAGTGCATTTTTCGATTTTTAAAATGAGTTCAGCAAAGAAGTTGCATCAAATTTTGCTTCAAAAATGGAAATATGGCTTCCAAAACGTTGGAAATATTAAAAAAGGCTTTTAATGACGCGATTACTTTAAATGAAATGAAACAAAATTTGAAACAATGATAAGCCGTTTGTATTTTATTTATAAAATCATACTACTTTTTGATTAAAGTGTTATATCAATTTTTTAGAGCTGCCAACCTTAAACTGTACACTGAGTCGACTCATCTTGTAATCAAATCTGAACTCAAAAAGTGCTTTATATTCAGGAGTCACGTCGCAAAACAACAATAACAAAAATAATAAAAACAAAACGAAAAGGCTATTCTCAATTTTTATTTAAGATTTGGTTGTTGAAGAACGCAATAGAAGTGTATAATTCCAATCACAGATTGGAATTGCGTATTTTTTTATAATTAGCCATGTTACTAAATTTAATTTTGTTCTGTTTTAATTATTGATGAACACGCTTTATATATGTATGTATATACAAATTTCTTATACACTAACAACAATTATATTCATTAATAATTTTTGCCTCGAATGCAAAATAAAGGCTATTAATCGGCATTTAATTAAGTTATTTTTATTAATTTATTGTTTATGCTGAGGTATCAATATTATTGTATATAATTGTTGCATAAGTTGGATAATTAATATACATATATTGTTGACAACACGGCTCGTTGAACTGTTGAGCTTGCCTTAACATATTCCCGGGCAGCTTTTAGTCTCTAATAGATATGGTTGTTGTTATGGTGATTGTATGTTACACAGGACTCACTCTTAGCCTTGGTAGTGGTGAGGCTTGTTGGTGGTTGGAAATCCATCTTCTGCGTAGGCGCCTTATAATCCAAATTATTCCAGTTATCAATATGCCCCAGAATAGTATGTGAATCATGATGTAGTGATGCAAATGGTTGAAGTTCTGATCTGGTAAAACGTCCTCACTCTTTTCCAGAATTGTAATTTGGTTTTCGAGGTCGTCTGTTGCTGGTGTAGTGATTATTTATTTATTTATTTATCTACAATAATTTTGGCACACTCTATTTTGAGCTATAGCTCATTCACAATAGAGTGTTCAAAAGGTGGCTAATATTTTATTTAGAAAAAGAAACTTCAAACTGCTGAAATTGCTGTTCGGTCCTCCCCTTGAAAATGTCCATTGCCTCTTCATTTGGAAAACATTCCACTCTTTTTAACTGGGTCCAGGAATTTTAATCGCCCGAAATTGTCCCTCTGATTCCAATCGTAAAAAATAAAAGCAACAACCTGACTTGAAAGTCAAAGCCAACAAATGCTCTAGCGAATTGTTCACACTCGTCTTATTCCTTATGTATGAGCTGAAATCCTTTAGGTGACCTCATGTGAGGCATGAAATGTTTTTGTCATATTGCTGCCGGTTTCCCCTATAGCTATAATTACTGACTCAGCGTCTCTTAATATACATTCGGAGTCAATCCTTATTAGCCCAGAGTTCTCGAAGGTGTATGGCTGGATCCCATTATTGCAAATGACGTCAACCGTACTTTCGTGTGATACTACATACATATATCCATTGATTAGGTGCGTGGATCTTAATTCAAAGGTTGGTTGCGTTAATCATCTTGCTCAGGCACATGGTGTGGAGATTTTTGTTATGTTGTAGTATGGATAATTCGCATAGCTCTTGGTTGTATAGTGCACTCACAATTGGTGAAATTTCACATATGAATTGGGTTGGTTTAAAAATTTGACAACGATTCAGATCATCTCTTGTCATTGTTGCGAAATGTTCCTTGCGGTCATCTATGGCAAGATATTCGGTTGAGGTGATAATTTGTCATTGGATAGTACCGTGTTGTATATCTGGTATGGGAACTACTGACAACAACGTATAGTCCCACGTAAATGAGAGTGGTAGAGTAATTTCCGTGATTAAAGTCTGTTGTGTTACCCTACTGCGAATTTTCATGCTTTGGAAAATGTGAACGAGATCATGAATATCGTGGCCTACAATGGTGATGGAGGCGGGCACGTGTTAACGAATCAATGATAACTGCTCTTCTAACTGATTTGGCGCACCCCTATTGAGGGGTGTAATATCCCATGATGCGCATCGTAGACCACGTCAAGTATGCCCTGTTGAATATCCTTTAGGTTATCTAATACTAGGCTTAATTCGAGGAATTCGATTAACAACGAATGAACCCTGTCCTCATATGTTCGATATTCCTGGAGCTGGGTCATTTCTTATCGTAGTTGGTTTTGCCTCTTTATTAAGTTGTTTATTGATGTGGCAATGACGTTTGTATTATGTTTCACCATCTTGACCGTGTTGTCAATCAAGGTTGTTTGATTCCTTATTATTGACAATAGTTCGTGCTCGTTGTTATTGAGCTTCTCAAACTGAGCCTCATATTCACTGGCTTCACGTTGAGTGAGAATTCTGAATATGTCTCCCAGAATCTCCAAAACCCCGTTTCACGCGTTGTTTTTCCTTGTTGCTGCTTAGTAGCAACTCATTATCAGCGATCAGGTTGCTGAATTTCCATTCCATGGTTGCAGTTGTTCTAGAATGTTACAGTTTAATCCAGACAGCTCGTTACAGACTGCTTAAGTTCATTGAGAGCTACCTTGTAGTTTTTGATTTCTTCCCAATAGCTGCTCATATTATATTGAATTGCCAGAGTCCATTTCCTAGCGACAATTTCTAACTTGCCTAGCTTCTCGAAGTATATGCCAGTAGACTGATTGAAAAGTTTGATTTCGACGTTGGCATTAACGGATCCGAATAGACAGGACACTGACAGAACGGCTATCGTTAGATGGTTCATCCTTCCTATAGTTTTGGCTCGGCAGTATGGTTGTTGTCTAGTCGATTGCTTGTTGTTCTCAGTAGGAGTTGTACTGGCATCCTTGGTTACTACGTCCTGCATCGGTGAGATTGGTTCCATAGGTAGTGTCTCCTTTGAATCACCATCAATAGGTAACTTGCATAATTTTGTTATTGGTCGTTTGTATGTCGCGCCTTTCCATTTAACTGTCGCAATTCGCACCAAGCTATCTTTTCCGGCATGACCAGCGTTTCCAGAATCCTTGTGTCATCTTTTCGACCATGGTCCAACTTGTTTTCAATCTCATGTTGCTGGTAGTTGCCTCTGGCATCGCCTTGAGGGAGTCGCCAATCAGAAAGTGTCCTGGTGTTAGCGCTGTTGAATCCGAGGCATCGTTGGTCAGTGGAATTAGTGGCCGAGAATTGAGAACTGCTTCAATTTGAGTCGTGAGAGTATATAACTTTTCGAATGTAATAGTTGATTCTCCTATCACTCTCTTGAGGTGGAATTTTACAGACTTTATGGCTGCTTCCCATATTCCACCAAAGTGTGGAGTGTGAGGAGGTATAAAGTGCCAGTTTGTTCCATCAGTGACCAGCATGGCTGCTATATCGTCAGGTAATGTTGTCAAGGCTGCACAGTACGTCCTTTTCATTACAGTATTTGCTCCAACAATAGGTTCCATTGTCGGAGAATACATCCGTGCACAGTCCTCGCCTGGAGATGAATCTTTTGTAGGCCGCTATGAATGCTTCTGTTGTTAGGCTGCTCACTATCTCGATGTGTATGGCCCTTGGTGCCATGCATACAAATAGGGCGATGTATCCCTTGTAGGATTTGTTGCCTCGACCCTTGGTAGTTCTTAGTTGGATGAGCCCTGCATAGTCGATTCCCGTTTTAGCGAACGGTCTTCCCGGCCTCACTCTTGATGATGGTAAACTGCCCATTAGTTGTTCCATGTTATTCTATTTGTGACGAAAGCATGTTATGCATCTTTGCATGACTTGTCGTACGGCGGCAGGCGAGCCGCCATCAATAATCCAATATTTTTGTCGCAGGATTGCCAGTGTCAGTTGTATGCCACCATGTAGTATGTTTTATGAGTGTCCTCGAGTATCCCTTGCGTGATTACATTGGTTTTGCTAAGGATTATAGGTTGTTTGCTGGCGGTTGCCAGATTTGAGTTCTGAAGACGTCCCATTACATGTAGCAGTCCTTGGTCATTCTGGAATGGATTTAGTGAAATTAGCTTACTGTCCTTATCTAGCCTTCGATCCTTGGCTAAACATGCGATTTCCCTTCCGAAGTCCTTTTCTTGGGTTAATTTTATGATTGTTCTTTCTGCAACCTTAAGTTCATTTCCGGTTAGCCTAACTTTGCTAACACTTTTTTGTTTGCTATTGTTGATAAATCGTAGACAGTATGCGACTGTGCGCTTAATTCTGTTGTATGCAGAGACTTGTTGACTATCTCTGAGAATATATGCGCTCCCGTTACAACCGTCATCAGCACTACCTTTTCTTCTAGATCCGCTTGTAAATTTAATGGAAAGACTGGAGTAGATTCCTCAGTATTCCATTTCAGTGGCATAATTCTCAGGAAGGATGGTCCATACCGCCATAAGTTGTTGTAGATGAGTTCACTGTGTGTTATGCCACGCGAGGCAGTGTCTGGTGGATTTTCCTGAGATTCACATGATGTCACCTGGTTGTTGGTAATAATTTCTTGATCGTCGAAATTCTATTTGCCACAAATGTTTTGAAGCGACTTGGGTCACCTTTGATCCAACATAGTGTTATGGTAGAGTCTGACCAAGCGTACGTGTTATTATCTCCAAGTTTCATGGTATCCCGTATGTGCTTCACTGCTTCATCAATTTGGCCAATAGTAAAGCTGTCCTACAATATATCACTGCAGCATGCGCATATTCTGATGCATCATCGAACCCACGCAGTTCTATTTTGCATCTTGATGTTATGTTGAACAATTTAAGAATTTTTATATTTGATATTTCATTTAGCTCATCCTTATATTTCTGTCATTGGGTATTTATTTTTTCTGGTAAGTGTTCATCCCAGTTTATTCCCGTTTTCCATACATCCTGCATCATAATCTTAGCCATGATGGTTATTGGTGATAACCATCCTATGGGGTCAAAGAGTTTTGATGACCCAGATAGGACCGAGCGTTTGGTGGGCTGGTTGTTAGTTAGCTGTAGTCCGGTTATGTCGAATTCAGACAAATCTTTTGTCGGGTTGTATAGTATTCCCAATGTTTTTATGCATTCATTTAGCTTTATTTGAATTTATCCGTTAGCTTGTTGCTCGTCAGAAATATTTTGTAATATTTTGGGAGAGATGGATGTCCATTTTCTTAGATGAAATCCACCCTGTGCTGTGAGCTCTTGTAGTTCTTGTATCACCAGTAGAGCTTCCTCAGTGTTACATAGACTTCTATGTGTCATCCACATAGAAGTCTATCATGATGATTTTTGCCGCTACAGGATGTGTACTGGATCCATCTTTGGCTAGCTGAATTAACGTTGTTACAGCTAGGTAGTGGGCGGCAGTAGTCCCGTTCGTTATAGTCTTTAGTCTATATGCCCTCATGGGCTCGGATGGCTCTTTCTCCACAGTATACGGTGGTAGTCTTGATCTTCTATTGTATATTGAGCCAAACTTGATGAAACATTTTTTCAATGTCGGCTGTAATGACGCTCTTGTGTTTTCTCCATCGTAGTAGTATATCGGCTAAATCCTCTCGCGGTTTGGGGCCATTCATCATAATGACGTTTAGTGAGATTCCATTAGTTGTTTTTGCTGATGCATCAAATACCACTCGAAATTTATGCAAAAAATGGATTTTTTTCCAATCATGAGTTTACTAATTTAAGAGATTATAGAGTGCACGCCGTGGAGAAAGAATTTTCAGAGGCATCTTCATATTTTTTTTTATAACTTGCTAAACTTTCATATAACAATCCTAAAAAATGAATTTGAACTCTTTCCTCAATAAGTATCCAATTTGAACTCTTCAATACCTATGTACCCAATAAACCTTAATAATTGCAAAAATATTTATTGAATAGTTTTTTTTTTAATTTACAAAAAGTGCTTGTTTTTGGCGTTCTACACCAGGTTACCCTCTTAAATTAGATGCAAAGCACCTTTAACGCTATTCGAATCCAAAACTTTCAAAATCTCGAATTTTGAGAATCACACCCAACTCAATGTTAATGTTAACGCTTGTAATTTTCTTAGTTTCTCATTTACCGGTAAGTAGTAAATATAAACTAAATATAGTTAGTTTCGCTGGCTTAATTAATAACGGCCCTAACCCACACTTTTTTCAAAAATGACATTTTAATACTAAAATGCAGAAAATAACATACCGCATCTTTCTGTGTTATAGTATTAGCATTGAGTAAGAACATTAGAGAAGTAATTTGTATGAAAGAAAAATGACATGAAATTATATTTTGCATCTTTATCTAAACCGGTTAGAGCGATAAACTGAAAAGAAAGTATAAATTTCTAATATCTCTTTTTATCCTATGGTGTTTCTATGCGCATTTAAATAGATTAGCATAAAGTGAAAAATGATCACAACAAATCATCAGCCGTAGGGCGTGGACAAGTTTTAATTCAAAAACACGCAACCAACACGAAATAAAAAATACGAAATGAATAAAGGAATAAACGAAATAAAAAAAACAAAATTCTTGTTTTTACAGTTTGGCACTACTACCATTGAGGAAGAACATTAGAGAAGTAATTTGTATGAAAGAAAAATGACATGAAATTATATTTTGCATCTTTATCTAAACCGGTTAGAGCGATAAACTGAAAAGAAAGTATAAATTTCTAATATCTCTTTTTATCCTATGGTGTTTCTATGCGCATTTAAATAGATTAGCATAAAGTGAAAAATGATCACAACAAATCATCGGCCGTAGGGCGTGGACAAGTTTTAATTCAAAAACACACAACCAACACGAAATAAAAAATACGAAATGAATAAAGGAATAAACGAAATAAAAAAAACAAAATTCTTGTTTTTACAGTGTGGCACTACTACCATATCATAAGAAGGTGGATTTCAATAATTTATAAAGTGTGTGTGTGTATACAAAAAATGAATTTAAACAGTTTGCTTTGTATTTTATAGATGAACTTGCCCTATTATGTATAGAAAGAGATAATTAAAATTTATATATTCTTTTCACAACTTCACAAATAAAATTTCAAAACGAAACAAAAATTATTTCCATATGCATATTTTTGTCATGCAAAATCTCTCTCTATGTAAAGTCCTTCCTCAATGCTACTACCACATCATAAGAAGGTGGATTTCAATAATATATAAAGTGTGGGTGGGTATACAAAAACTGAATTTAAACAGTTTGCTTTGTATTTTATAGATGAACTTGCCCTATTATGTATAGAAAGAGATAATTAAAATTTATATATTCTTTTCACAACTTCACAAATAAAATTTCAAAACGAAACAAAAATTATTTCCATATGCATATTTTTGTCATGCAAAATCTCTCTCTATGTAAAGTCCTTCCTCAATGGTATTAGCTTGGATCACACAATATATCACGATCCACATTTAATTTTATTTGACTAATTATAACTGAGTTAATGACTAAATAATATTTCTTTGCGAGTTTCCCAAAAATTTTACAAATGTGGGTTAGGGCTTTTGATAATTAAGCCATCGTATACAGCTTATTGGAAATTTTACAATGGTACATGACTTATTAGCTCGCTAAAATATTCATTCATTAAGGTCAACATTTATTTGTCTCAAAATACTTTATAGAAAGAGGGTAGTTTCAATAATTATGCAGTTTCATTCAAATAAATTGCTACAGTTCATTCAAATCAAACTATAACAAGTATTGATTGTACCAAGTCGCATTCAAATCAAAAAACAATATTAAATGGTTAGCTGATTATTTTATGTTGATTTATCTGCAAACAGAGGTGGTGCCCTGTCGATAAAATGAGCATTTTTCTTCGGTAAGTGTCTGATCCAGGCTTTCAAAACGGTGTTGGTCAAGAAGAATTAGGTGTGCATCAAAGTACAGTCGTGTTATTAAATAAGTAGCAAATGAAATTTAAAAAAATCTAAAGAGTGGGTAAGGTTTCCTAAAATGGTAAGTTTCCATATGCAATCGATGTTATTGACTGTACGCACGTTAAGTTAAATAAACCTGCTCAATTCGGCGATGAATACATTAATTGAAAAGGCAACGCCACTTTAAATAAAGAACGTGTGATGCCACTGAAAAATTTACCAGCGTAGACGTTCAATGGCCAGGTTCCGTTCACGACAGTAGAATTTTACGAAATTCAACACTATTTTTTTTATGAATAACAATACGACTAATGCAGTTGTAGTTGGTGATGAAGGATACGGTATTAATAAGTGGTTATGATTCCATTTTAAAATTCAATTAATATTGATGAAATAGAGTTCAATCGATTATTTACAGAGGAAAGAGTTTTTAATGAACGTTGTTTTAGGCAGCTAAAACGACGGTTCCCAATCTTACATTATAAAGTAAGAGTTGCACCAAGTATAAGTTTATGTTGCTTCATTTTGCATAGCATTGCAAAATATTTGGATAACTCTGACGATTTCTTATAAAACAAAGCTGTTCCAACAATACTAATCTTTGGAGTTGGCTTGTTGTCAGATTTTTGGTTTCTTAAGTTTTTGGAAGCTAAATTTTTGATGGTAATGGAGTTTTATTGCGTTGAACTGATGATATTTCGGGAGTATCAATATATTGAGAAGAATTACTTTCTTTTGCATTTAGTTGTATTTCATCGTAATTTTCAAATTCAGCTAAAATCCTTCCTATGTTTTAGTGAAAAATTCTGGGTTATCATTGGTCTGTAAAATATCTAAAACAGCCTGCTCCCGTGATAGGTTTATTGATTTAGGCTTTATTTTTCACTGTCTTTTTTCCTTAATTGTATTATTGTACCTCATTAATTGGTGCAAATACTTCATCATACATATTTCCTTTTTAGCTCTTTCAATGCAGCACTCTTGTTTACCTTTATTTCAGGTAATTAAGACTTGTTGCAAGACCATTTTGTTGCAATCGGTTTTCTCACTCATCACTTAATACAAGTTTTTAGTTATTTTGTTTTAATTTTGTCGTTGGTTTATGTCGACATCAATAAGGGAAGAATCACCAATTAACAATGCTGGTTTTATATTAATACCATTGAGGAAGGACTTTACATAGAGAGAGATTTTGCATGACAAAAATATGTATATGGAAATAATTTTTGTTTCGTTTTGAAATTTTATTTGTGAAGTTGTGAAAAGAATATATAAATTTTAATTATCTCTTTCTATACATAATAGGGCAAGTTCATCTATAAAATACAAAGCAAACTGTTTAAATTCATTTTTTGTATACCCACACACACTTTATATATTATTGAAATCCACCTTCTTATGATATGGTAGTAGTGCCAAACTGTAAAAACAAGAATTTTTTTTTTTATTTCGTTTATTCCTTTATTCATTTCGTATTTTTTATTTCGTGTTGGTTGTGTGTTTTTGAATTAAAACTTGTCCACGCCCTACGGCCGATGATTTGTTGTGGTCATTTTTCACTTTATGCTAATCTATTTAAATGCGCATAGAAACACCATAGGATAAAAAGAGATATTAGAAATTTATACTTTCTTTTCAGTTTATCGCTCTAACCGGTTTAGATAAAGATGCAAAATATAATTTCATGTCATTTTTCTTTCATACAAATTACTTCTCTATTGTTCTTCCTCAATGTTAATACCAAGTAAAATATAAATATCTGCTGCAAATAAACGGTATTTTAACCGTTGGTTTATGAAGTTTTAGTCTTGCGGTAACAAAATTAAAAAAAATAGCGTATGCTAAAAGCAGATGCTTCTTTTATGAAGCAAATGCTTGCTTTTTTCGCACTAACCGATCAAAAATTTTCTGCAAACCATATCTTAGCAAATGCTACTTTTATGCATTTAGTTTTGATATTTTGCTTTTGGCAAATGCGTTTGCTTGTATAGCAAATCCTTGAAAAGGAAGGATTTGCTTTTAGCATATACTGTTTTTTATGCATTCGGCTAAATAAGTATACATACTAACTTAAATTTTAAATTTAATTTTAACGATTTGATGCATTTGCATCAAGAAGGAATCCAACATTTATTGCAGTATCGATTATAGATAGACACCACTTTACTGGAAATTGCATCTTGGAATATTAAATATTGTAGTGTCTGAGCAGAAAACCTGGAAACAGCTGTAACTCGGAACAAAATAGGGTTAAGCACCCTCCAATTCCAATACGAACTCGTTGTGCAAAGGTGGTATTTCAAAAAGGATTCGGATCAGTCATGCATGTAACTCCTAAAACATTGGACCATTTATGACGTAAAATTTTATGATCGACCATGTCAATGCTTTGCATCAATAAATAATAAAGGCCTTTGCGTTAGATTTATTAAGCCCTTTATGCAATCAATTCATTTGGTGAAAAACGCCTGTAACGGGACGATGGTTCGCGCTTATCAATTTTGGGTGGCCTTTCGGCAACGTATGTAACGCCATGATTTCCACGACCCGATATCAGATTACTTCCCCTCATCATGCGACTGAAGACGCAGCACAATTTACTAGGCTAGCATCAGAGAGAAATGGGGAGGATCTTGTCCTCAGTCTCCGAAGGAAAGTGTATATGCTGCATGATTTAAAAAACTTCACCATCATTATGTTTCAAATAAATAAATAATTAACACTGAACTAGAATAACGACACCGCCATAGTACACAGGGATTCACAGTTAATTAATCCTTAATAAGATAGATGTTTTTATCACTGTTCACTTACCGGATGTTTTTTTTTGAGCCCCAGAAGGACATATAAACGCCACCCCATTACCGCGGATGAACTGCGGTTTCCCACTGAGTTCATTTATGCCACTATCACCAAAACACTTTAATTTCACTTAGCACATTGTATAACACTAACTCGAACAACTCAAGAAAACAAAAACGAACGCATTTAGAAAGAAAACTAACGAAGGTTAATTACACTATGATATAAATTTTATTTGTAAATTTGAAATAGAAAATTGGTTCGAACAAAAGAAAATAGTTAATATTTGGACATTTAATTGGTTATTGAAAACATTTGATTATATTTATAAATTAGATTGGAGAAACAACTCCAATGACAAAATATTAGATTTAAATTGGTTTTTATATTATGTTATTTAAATATAGTTTATATAATTTAATTATGTGTTTATGATTAAAACGGTAGGTACTTACAGTTTCTTCCCAAAGCTTCGTGAAGTCATCTCTGTATCCGGCGATTACAACAAATATATTCTTTTGTCCCCGCGAAACTATATAAATAGATTTAAATAACGCAGGAAAACACAATATACACGGGATCCCGAATATGGAATCTAACTCGACCAATCTTGCTTTCCGCAGAGTACTTTGATGATGGGATAGACCGTTACTGTTCAATCCGATGTTCCGATTTAACTGGATCAAATTATCCGTCTTGGTGTATTTGATTAAAATTGATGTTCGTCTTTTGAATTTAGTTTTTTTTTTAGTTTAATAGACGATTCTTTCACACGGGAAACAATTAATGAAACGTGGCCAGCTGGTTTACCAAACTGTAAAATAACTAGTTGGTGTACAACACGCTTTATATGTGCGAAACTGTAACCACGCCCTATCGATATCCTCGTACCACGCTATTTCAAACACAGAAAGTTTCTTTATAATAAATAACACAACAATAATTTGGCGCGAATAATAATAGCTTACCTATTTTGTAGAATCGTTTAGAACAAAATAGTGTATCCAAATAAATAGAACTATCGGATAATTCACCGGTTTAAATTAAAACCTAACACACAGAATTTCGTCCGATCAAATTTAATGAATTTACAATTAAATTTAAAGGCCGGACCGACTTGTTATCACACCGAATATTTATAACCAACAGAAAATAAGAATACAAAATAAATAAAATTTTGTGCGTCGATGATAATCATACCAAAACGAACGGAATAATTCAAATACCTGTAGAAATGCAAGATTGGTGACGTATGCTATGACGAATAAAGCGATATAATTAAATGTTTTCAATGTACCACAACAATAACAAAAACATAAAAATATTTTGTGTATAAGAACAAAATAAATTGGATTTATCATCAGGGACGTAATAAGGCGAACTTGGAACAAGGCATATGTTACACGCCTAACGTATCAAAATTAGCTCTAAAACCATATTTGATATGAATTAAAATATTCAAATGAGTTGAAAAACTTGACTCTTTTTTTGAAAATTTCCGAAATAACATACTGCAATTGATTTGTTTTAAAATTGTACTACTCAAACCAATATGGTTAGTTGAGTATTTGTTTCCAGTGACATTATAATAATATAAAATAATTCAGCAGGTGTCGGGCCGGAAAAATTACTTACGGAATTGCTCGAGTAATGTTGCAACTTAATAGTCTCATTGATTCACCAACATTTCAGAAGCATACAACTTATTGGTAATTCATGTGGTGACGAGATACTATTGCTTTATACGTCTTTTGTTCTGGACATTAATTCAATCATGGTGCTTTCCGCTATATCCTGCCGCTTTTTGGAACGTTGTGGAATAATACGTAGAATAAGTACCCTTGATAATATTAAATATATAATTTTAATTTTAGATTAGTAAGACGAGATTGTAAACAAGGGCAATTTGGGAATACCAATTTACCTAATAAAGCACAGCGATACGTAATTTATATACTTTTAACTACCGATTTGACAGACAACGATAAAGCACGTTTAGAAAACATGATCAATACAAGTTGAATGTAAATTCTCATGTGAAAAAAAAACAAATTTTCATTCAACGATGCAGTTGACACAGAAGATCGTAAAGCACTGTTAGGATCTCAACTTGGCTCATACTTTAAAAAAGATTAACAAACATAACTATACATTTTTAAGGCCCACAATGAATTGGTCGGTTAATTCGGTTGCCCAGCTTCCTCACAGCTAAATTACGCTTTTTTAGAACATTCAAATAAATCCCTTTCTATAATTTTTCCTTGACATTATTTGAAAAATACAATCTTATTTCGAATTAACGAACGGCTTTCAATTTAACGCTTTCGACTTCTAAACACTTCACTTTTGTTAATAATTTATTATATTCGTTAAGTTTTTTTTTTGAATATTTTGGGAAAATAGATTTATTGTCATCTTTCATACAAATAATTTCGTTAAGCAGCACATCAAGGTTAACGGAGTTTCAAAATAGCCGGTTAGTATTTGTTCCGATAAACTTTTGACACAAATTCGGGATTATCCTAAATGACACTGACATAGCTAATTAATATGAGACATTTTACTCCTCTTTACACAATTTTAATAGGGAAACTTAATTAACAGTTTAATTCAAACATTATTTTATTATAATTTATAATAAAAGAAATAATTTAGTTTTATTTTAATGATTTTCTCCAGAAAGCCAGATTGGAGTTTTTATATATATATATTTATTTAATAATTGGTGTAGCAACACTTAGCTCATACAACACTAAAGTCAGAAACAATTACAATAATAAAAGAACATTAAAGAAATTAAGAAAATCAAATTATAAACAATAAAATAAAATAAAGAATATTAATAAAAATGATTAAAATAAATCTAATTAAATTAATTAAATTTAAAAATAAAAATAAAAATGAGCCGGATCAAGTCTTGTTGCTAATAAAATTAAATCATTCTTGCTTAAATTTGGTGAAAGAGTATAAACTTCTGATGGTACTTGTCAATTCATCCCATTTCCTGAAGCAGTTAAGCAAAACTGAATCATTGAGAATGACTTTTCTATTAGTTGGAAACATCAACATATTTTTCCTTCGGGATTTGTAAAACTGAAGTTTAGCATACAAATAATTTGGCTCACGAAAATTAATTAACTTATTACATTATATAATGCAAAATAATGCGATACATGGGCATATTTCCGTAGCTTATACACATATCTAACACAATTATTCAAAGTTACTTGGAGCAGATGAAACGAAATCCCATCGCAATTAGAATAAATTACATCGCAATACAATATATGAGGCACGATCAAAGACTTAATCAAATAAAGCCTACGGACAAAAATGTTGCGCAAGTCGCAACTTGTAAAGGGTTGAATTAGTGTTTTTACAAATAGATGCAACGTGATTGTTCCAAGTGAAGCTATCATTAATTACTAGACCAAGATCATTAACTTTATCAACAAATTTAATGGCAGATCCATTGATGATCAATTTCGGAAAAGTAAATGGGTTTTTAGATTTAGTAATAAGCGTTGCACTATACATAGGTATTTACCTTCATTAATACTAAAACCATTAGAACTAACCGAACGGCAAAAATCTAAATTAACTAAATCAACTATATTTTGAATTTGATGAAAACAACAATTATTAATACATGTAGAAATGTCATTCAAAAACAACGAGAACAGCAGTGGTCCCAATATAGGACCCTGTAGAACACCGTCATTAACTTTACCCAGATACGATACCATTCCATTCGAACTGACATATTGCCTACGATCATTTAAATAACAATGTAGTAACCGAATTGAAGTAAGATCGAAATTATAGAATAACATTAGCTTCTACAAAAGCAGTTTATGATTGATATGATCATATCGAACGTCTTGGAAAAATCTATTAAAATTGGTAGGACAAACGAATTGGATTTTATCTAGGAGTCGACTTATGTCATCTGAGACGTTAATCAGAGCTGTTTATGTACATAATTTTTTTCGTAAACCGGATTGATAACTGCTTAGAAATTCATTTGAACCAATGTACTTCGTGATTTGCTCAAAGAGGACTTTCACAAGAACCTTTAATAAAAACGGACAATATACTCATAGGTCTTACGAGATCATGGTCGGATATTCATGGTACAGCCAGTTGCCCATGTTGTAACATACGCGATTTTTGTCCTTGAGAAGTAATAATTAAATCAAGTAAACTAGAATCTGTTGCCGGATTGAATGGGATGTAAAAGAGATCTAAATTTCCCAATACTTGATGTGAAATATTGTACGGATCAATTAAGTTACAGTTAAAATCACATAATATGATGTATTTATCTTATCATACATTGTTCCTAAATCTATAAGAATATTAAGTAGATCAGAAATGTCATTCGCATTGACCGGTGGAGGTATATAAAATGTATAGGAATAACTAGTTTACTTGAACAACAAGAAATTTCAGCTGTAACTAGCTCAACTCTTCCTATTGGTGCAATATTGCCTTGCTTTACTTTCAAAGTAGATCAGTAGTACAAACACACGCCTCTCCAACGATCAGCAGGCCGATCAAACATTGTACCTGAAATATGAATCTTCGTATCAGAAATACCACCTTGCAACCGCGACTCAGAAATGCAAAGTACATCAAGATCCATTTTTTTTAAAAGAAGACATAATTCATCGTAATGTTTAATTAAACTGCGTTTATTGAGTTGGCCAATTGCGATAGAACTATTATCGGATTTCAGTTTTACCGAGTCAAATGTATCACCAACCATTCCCATCTCAATAAAGTTTATACATCGTTTCCAAAATTCTAGAAAATAAGAAAAACTTGATTTAAACGGCATAACGATTTTAAAAAATGATACGAAATAATGTGTTAGTTTCCATCTGGGTTTAGAGTTGCAATCTGGTTTTTTTGTTAAATTGCTTATCCTTTTGATAAAGAGTTTAATATACACTGCTACATTCCAAAAGCTTGATGTAAATATTTCGGCGTGGAGATTATGCGATATATCCACCTTAAATTATCTATGCGCTTCACAGTTACTTAGCATTTTCACCGGCGTGACGTCCAAACATTCAATATTGCAATCAGAATTCGTTTCTTTTTTGATAAAATTTACAACAGCTTCAACCGTTGTTTGAGGAGTCAAACGAGTGATGAACAGCGATTTAATTTCTGGAACTGATGTAATTAGAGTTGAAGATGCTTTACTAAGCAAAACACTATCATGGTATTTTTCACTTCATTAATTTTCATGTCTACCATTTGTGATATGACACCATTTAAGTTTCCAAAAAATTTGGAAAATTCCGTACTAATTCATTGCATTTCATCCGTTAACAACGTGACCTTCTCATTAATGTTAAAGTCCAAATTCTTGCATGTGTTAGAAATATATTTGATATTTCCATCAGTTTTAGAACACAGCGTTATATTTGAACTGCATATTCCTGAGCATTTGGAGTGAAAATGCTTTTTGCAGCAAAAACGCGTTGGAAAATGATTTTCGTGCATTTGGTACATAATAAATCCATTATGAGCAAATTGATTTTAGTTTTAGTTTATTTAATAGAGCGAAGGATAAGAGTACAAAAAAAGTAAAAAAATATGACTTGTTTATTAACAGGAAAACACTATTCAGCAGTTTTATAATTTAATTTTCCACCGGTATTTTAACTATTGCTAGTAGTAAAATAGTGTCCGCTAAAAAGTTGGCTAACTCATATTGGAAAGTAATGATTGTATGTATTAACAATTGAAATCTATGAAGTGGTCGAAAATGTTTTGGTTGTAAAAATATATAATAAAATTCTTAATGGTAGTACAATTTTTGTTTATGTGGTGAAAATTAGTTGGCAGATAAACAACAACAAGGGTAAGAAATTTATCATTTTTATTTAGAGTACAAAATATTACGGCTACCACTACCAAAACACTTTTATAAGATCGTGAACCTTAAATGAAATACCCTATCTTCAGAAATCACTTCGATTCAATTTATTTAATGTAAATTACGGTTTTGATTAAAATTTAAATGGCATTAATATCCCGTGAAAAAGATGTTAAGTCATTGAGTCTTGGTCTTTTTTTTTTTTTTTTGAAGAAAATAATTGTTTTTGTTATGAAGATTTCTACGTACCTCATGGCAATTGACGATTGCGGCTACTGGATCGAAGTCTATTAAAAAATACAACTCCAATTTTTTTAAAGATAAAACAAGATAATGGCGCTAAACAATTTGCCGATGAGCAATCGTTAAATGCTAATTTTAAACGTAAAACTTTTAAGTTATGTACACACACAAATTTATGGCAGCAAATACGAATGATGTGCAAATCATATAAACTAGGTTGAGTGGAAGATTTTTTATCATCGATAAAAAATCAAATTTTCCGACGGCACAGTCACTATTTTATCTATAAACAATTAATACCTTAAAAACTTAATCTTCAAATATTCCATCCAAAACCATTCCGACCAAAAAATTCCAAAAATTTATAATTAGAAAGTCAATCTCTCATCTAATTAAACAGTAAGTTTTTTTATTTTCTAATCGGAAGAAAACTGAAAAAATTTCTAGAAAGTAAAATTATTTCTTTGCTTAGTCTTTGTCGAAAAACTACCCTTCGCTCAAAAATAAATTAAAAACTACTTCGACAAACATCCCCTAATTAAAATCCCCATAACTCATCCCGTTCGTAATAATATTTTCGTATTTGTAGTAGTCGTATAAACGCACACATACACAACAAACTCATTCCAATTTTAATATCAAAAGTAGCAAATTTAATTTCATCCCATATCAAATATGTATAAAAATAAAAATTAAAAAATGTACTAATAATTAGGGGAAAGAGTTAAATTAAAAATAAAAACATTCAACACCACACACTATGATAATATAAAATAATAAAAATCTCCTTCACAATCTCCACACCATATCAAATTTTTATTTTATTTTTATTACTACCACTAGTATATCATGCTCCTCTACCTCTATACTATAAAGTTTAAGTATACGTATACAAAACAAATCAAACACACATTTTAATTTATTAATGTGTATTAAAAAAAATTGAATACATTGTTGCATAAAAATTATGATTGGGTTGTGTGTATGTTCTCAATTTTTCCTTCTTCTTTTTCTTTTTAGTTTTCCTTTTTTAATCATTTTTCTTCTCGTTTTTAATTTTTACTTTTTTATTTAAATTCAATTGAATGAAATTCATTTTGATCGACGCACTAGTATTGGTATATGGGATTGTACAATACATTCATAGCAAAGAGTTTTATTTTTGTTTTTATTTTTATTTTTTGCTTGCCTTCTTATAATTTTCAAATTTAGTTAACGACGCTACTTCAATGAGAACGGGTGTACCGTACTAAAAATCGTTAATTAATGTAATGCCATATGCGCGGCGGTAAATAAGAAGGTTTTTTTTTGTTTTGTTTAAAAAAAATAATAAGTTTAATTAGTAATATAAAAAAAATAAGTTTTTTGGTTCATTTTGAAAGTGTTTGATTTTTAATGAAGTGTTTAAAAATTAGTGGTTTTAAAATTTATTTGCTGTGAAAATTATATTAATAATATTTTGTGAATTAAATAATGTTAAAATGGAAATCACGTGGTGATTAGTATTTTGACGGTTTCAAAAATAAATAAAGTGTCTATATTGTTTAATTTATGTTCTCTAATCTTTAAATAATTAATTGATTTAATTAAAAGTGACAAATATAAGAAATTTATATATAAAGTGTTATTTTATTATTATTCCTATAAAAAAGTGTTAGTTTTGTTACTATATACAAAAACGTAATTAAGTTTAAAAAACAAGAAAAAGTTTTAATTACGATTAAACGACTAATTAAGTGATTTTAACTACTTTATACCACATTGTGTTAAGCTAGTCTTAAAGTGAGTTTAAATCTTTAAATAAATAAAAAAAAATTGTGTATGTTTAAAAATCTTATTAAGATTAAAAACCGTCGGTTTAAAAATATAAAAATTACAAAATTTTAATTTTAAACATCCCGCCAAGTGACTACTAATCCAAATGTGTAATTAATTAAAAATAAAATTAAAAGTAAGTTTCAAAAAATTCTTGTTTGATTAAATATTGTGTGCGTTACTTTCTTTTCCTTGCATTGAAGTCATCGCCTTATTACTATACTCTAAACATTTTGTATGTTTTTTTTCTGATCTATTATTAATTCTAATTAATTTTTTTTTTTAATGTACAACGTTTTGTAAGAAAACAAAATCCCGTTAAACATTTAATTTTGCGATTAAATACATAAAAGTAGAATAATAAAAAAAAATAGTTAAATTTATAATTTCATGGGTGGTCATTGTCCAATAAACTAATTAAAATCCATGAAACCTTTATGTCTTGTGTTTCTTTAAAAATAAATTATTCGGATTTTAAAATCTATAAAATTGAATTTGATACAGATTTTTGTTCGTCAGCTCATTTTATAAACGGATATGAGTTTTTTTTTGTTTTCTTAATTTTGGAGGCTTAATCCAATTACCAGAAATTTCTATTCAAAAATGTTTTAATCCATGCACAAAAATATGTTATCAGTGTGTGTGTGTGTGGAACAAAAATTCGTGTGAATTTCTAACAAACCTGTTGATTCCACACAACCGCGCAATTTTATTTTAGTCGGCCTAAAAATAATATTTTGCCCAAAAATTGAAATTTCTAAATTTTTAAAATAGTTCGTTGAATTTTTAGAAACTGTACATTTTTTTATTATGATTTTGCGTTCGGGAAAAAATTATTGTATATGTAGAAAATTTTAGATCTGTGTAGCCCCTCCCCTTTTTGTACGTATGTGTTTATTGTTTCATGTACAACAGTACAAGTACAGTGCATGTATGTACAAAAAATCAACGACTGAATTCAAATTTTTTTCATCTCTAATTTGTAATCAATGTTTATAAAATTTTTTTAATTGAAAATAGGCTGGTCATAAATATTAAGACTAATATTAAGATTCAATTTTATTTTAACTTTTAAAATTTAAAATTCTTCAATATTTTATCAAGCCAAGGCCATCTAAAAACAAACATTAGAAAAGTTTTGTAGAATGATCACGATTTCTGTCTGATCTTTACCATTCTTTTTTTAATATTAGACAACTTCCGGTGGTAAAACATTTACGTTAGACAACAATAAATTTATTATCAAGTCAACATATTTTGATGAATTTCGGACGTGTCAAATTTTTTTTTTTTTTATAATATTATTGGAATAATTCCAAATCATGAACTTTTTGATATTATAAATTGGATGTTACCAGGGTGAATGTATATATATATATATATAGTGATAATTGACTAAGACAATATTTGTTAATTAAATAGAGAATTTCATATTATATAATTTAAATTTTTTTACAAAGAATAGTGCAAACTTCATGTTCTTACCAGTTTAATTATCCAATATAAAACTAAAAAGAGAAGTCCTAAAAATATTTACACTACTTAATTTCTCTAAAAATTTGCAAAGTGCATTGTGGAAAAGTTAAGTGAACGTAAATTGCTCATAGAACTAAAATAATTATGACACTTCAAAATTATAACGGTGTTATTGGTTAGTTCCTAAAAATAAATTCGTGACGTTTTAATTAGTTGATCTACGTACTAATTTTCAAAAATTTATAAATAAATATTATCATCATTAATGTCAAAATATAAAAATGTTAAATGATGGTTTTTTCTTAGTTTTTAATTACAGTTTTAAATGCACAAATTCAAATTCTTAATATTGCATGTTTATTTAATATTTTTGTAATACTTAAAGAAAGGTAAATATAATATTTTTTTATCGATCCCATTAAATTTTTTCATTTTACATTATTCCCGCCAAATATCTTAGAATTGTTTAAACTTTTTAATTTTAATTTATTTACATATTAAAATCCATTAATAGTAATCCTAAGACAATGTAAACAGATGAGTCCGACATGTTTATGAAACTTACAATAATTTTTTTTAATTAGTTTGGTTTTTGAATCAATTTCGTAATAAAACATCTAAGTAATACATACTTAAATACAATGAAATAAAATAAAGAAATTTACATTGGTTGATACTGAATACATCTATATTTTCTTGGGACGATAATTTATTTACCAAGAACTTGGTAATTTATATTGAATTAGCATCTGTTACCAAAGATATTTAGAGAATCAACTTCTCCCATCAAATTTTCAACGCCCATTTTTGTAGCCACGACGGCCACATTGAAATAAAAGGCAAATATTAAGAAAGTCTGGTATTTCACTGGAACAGTTATACTTATGGTTTAAAATTGAGTAATATAACTACAATAAAATTGATTTATACAGCTACTCTATATATCTGTAGGTAGAAACCGCAATCCAATATAATAATAATTTAATTTTATAATTTATTATCATTTAGTAATAATTGGGATATTGGAAATCAGGCAATACTCATGCTTTTACAAAATATTTAAAAATTCTCAAAGTTTGTTCTAGATATGTTTGAACAAATTCGCCTTTCCAAAACCATAAAGTTTATGCTAAGGCTATGCTCCCCAATATATTTAATTACCTAAATTGCCAAAATATGTTATTTGACAGAGTAAGTAATTGGATATCGAATAAACAATCTATCTGATCAAGCTGATCTCTTCGACAAGCAAGGCATGCAATTTTCGAGCACTTGCTGTCACTCTTGCTCAAATTTTCTTACCCATTTTGAAATGTGGTTATTTCGAACTTGTACGACAACTTGCTATTTTCTGCAAACAGCATGAAGTTCATAAAAGTCATTGTATGATTTATGATCATAATTTCTGATTTTCAAACCGGATGTTGTTACTATTTAATGGAAATCAACAAGCAAACTGC
Source organism: Tipula helvola (assembly GCA_963556165.1). Lineage (NCBI taxonomy): Eukaryota > Metazoa > Arthropoda > Insecta > Diptera > Tipulidae > Tipula > Tipula helvola. Next base: position 199,278,118 of record OY744481.1, on the reverse strand, counting down.
ATAAAATTATTTCTCTTGCAATATCAAAATTATTAAAAATATGATTCGAATCTAAAAAAACCATTGAATTCTTAGAACACTTATGAAGTTTTGTTAAAATTTATATTATTTTATTAAAAAACAATTTTATATTTTATCATTCGTCATGCTAAAACCCACTCGTCAAAAGATGTAATTTAGTAATTTCTTTCAATATACGTTGGTGAAATAAAGTTTAGTAATCATGAAATTTGGCGACCTTGAGATTTTTGGAATTTATCCGTTTTAGGGTCCCTTGAGTTCGAAAAATTGCATTTCGGGATAGTCTCTGTCATTTTCTTGATCAGCCGGTCTATCTTTGTCCTCTCTACATCATAAGTATTTAAGTTTTCCTCTCTACATCATAAGTATTTAATTTGCCCAACCTGCTGTGGCAGTGGCAGTTTCGTGAAACAGAAAATGTATTTCACAAATGTCTAAATAAATAAATAAATCTCAATAAATATGTGCCCCGTTCGTAAAAGGAAATTGTGTGTTGCCAAGCCGGAACTTTAATGAAGTTATATCAATTTTAACAACATTTTCTTAGAAAGCAAATGAAACAATTTCGTTAAATTGGATTTGACGCGGTTGGATAATGTCAAGTACCAACCATATAAAAAAAGACCAAATTTGAATATGAATAGCCAAGAAACCCGATTATTTTTCTTTATCCGAGTATTATTGAAGTATTAATATTTTGTATTCGACATTTGTTTTTATGTAATAATCAAGTTCGATGGCTGCTGCCAAAAGGGCAACAACTATTTGTTAAAAAAATTATAATTTAACCGTTTTATGAAAAAATTATAATTTTTCTGTCATTCAACAAAAGCGTAGAATAGAAAAATTTACTATTTCGGAAAGAATGGTGTCCAATTATAAGAAAAAAGTAAAATCCATAATTTAGTATAGAAAGTTGGTGTCAAATGATAGCGGTAGTTACATAATTCTCCGTTGCAGAAGCAATTTGCGAGTTACTTAAAACTAGCATCAGAGTTACACGGAACACTTTGAAAAATACACTGAACTTGTCCATTTGAAAGAAACCGGAACGACATAATATTTCATCTGCTACCGCTATGAAAAAATATCAGCGCTCCTGCAGCTTATTGTATTGCCTGAAAGCTGTTAAACGGAAACAAATTATCACTATCGAAGAAGCATGTTTTTTCTAACATACATACGGTGGCCAAAGGAATATTTCATACTAAAGTCATGGACAACCCGTAAACTATGTTGATGTTTTCGGAAAGCGTGATATGGGAGAACGTGTAAGCATACTGGTGTAACTAAGCATATTTTGTTCAACTTAGCAAATTAGGTAGTGTTTATCAAATCCGATAAATAAATTTCGGATTCTCCGGACCTAAGTATCTCAATATGATTATTTTACAGTTCCACAAAAGTTTTCAAAATAAACAAAGCATAATTCAACTATTCTCAATAAAAATGATAACTAAAGCGAAAAGTATCCTCGCGAGGAAAATTTTCACTAACCATATGGGGTAGTTCAGTACACAGAGAATGTGATGTAATATTCTGTGGTATTTCGGTCGGGTTAAATCGGAGCTCGGGTATTTCGGCATTACAACATTCAGCCCTGAACAGTGCAATTTCTCTTAGGCATAATAATTTTTTTTTACTATGGATCTTGCCACAGAAAATGACTTCTCCGAGACTACTCTTATCGCCCGCACATTTTATGAAACAGAGCAGCAATTTTCCTTTAGATACAATGTATTCCTCCAAGGGCCCAATATTTTTTCTGCGAATAGCGTAGGGTAATGCTCAAGTCGTACCTCTTAAGAAAAGGTTTTTAGAAATCAGAGAATATATTAGTAAACATATACTTATGAGTATCATGGGAAACCTTAGTAAAAAATTTGGCCTATTCGACTCCTCGGACGACACTTTTCCCAAAAAGCATCCGTTAAAGATCACCAAACCAACCATTTATATTTTACAAACATTTTCTGTTATTTTGAGCAGGCAAGGGCCTTAAAATATGTTACGGCTTTTCTTAAATTTCGAGACCTCTTCCCTAATATGACAATTGGTCCGACAATATAAACCTTCTACCTTCATACACCAAATGCCAGACTCACAAATAATATTAGATTACAGTCGAACTTGGTTATAACGAACCTCAAGGGACTAAAAATTTTGTTCGTTTTAAGGAAGAAACGTTATATCAAGAGATCAATATTACCTACATTTGTATATAAGCTTGGGTATACAGAATCGTGATAATAACGAAAGTCTTGTTATAAGGAACTTATATAAAAGCCCAAACTTCGAGAAATATGTATGTACATACAAATGTAGGAAAATTGATCTCTTGATATAACGTTTCTTCCTTATAACGAACAAAATTTTTAGTGCATTGAGGTTCGTTATAACCAAGTTCAACGTAGTTATTGAAGTTTGGGATTTTATATAAGTTCCTTATAACAAGGCTTTCGTTATATCCCGATTTTTTATATCCAAGTTTGACTGTATTTAGAACTGACACGTGTTGAGCAGAAATCAAAGTCGCATTCGCCATTTTTTAATATTCGACCTTTAATAATTAGATCAGTTATACATCTCTAGTAAACCATTGAAAATCCTTAAGAATTTCCATCCACAATATTCAAACATTTATTTTCTGAAAATTAGTGCCGTTTGTTTAGATCCCAATATTATGTGAGTAACGTGAGAATTGGCCAATATAATTCTTTACTCAGTGTTTCAGTCTGGACGGAGCATCGCTGTGGACCATTCGAAAATACAAAATAATAAAATACAAACAATACAAAACCAGAATTAACGTTAATTATCATTTGTAACCAAATTCCACCTTCTTGTCATATAGCATTTCATTTTATATATCTCCCAGCTCTATTAAACCTGCTCCACGCTAGAGACTTTGAATACCAAGAGAATTTATTACTCAGGAATAATACCTTTAAAGGCGATTTTATTAAAGCAATTCATAAATAATGGATATGTCGTTGAAATTTCAATCATTAAAATATCATAAAATGTCAATAAAACGTCACAGAAATGTCAATGCCAGAAATGGCATTGTCATAGAAACGGGAATATCATTGGTATATTTAAAAGCTCACTAGATATATATAATTATTTTTTAATGTTGACGATATTATTTGCGACCAGCAAAGTATTTTAGGTAAATTTAGAAATTTAAATTCTATATTACACGGTAATCTATTCATTTTATCTTAAAGACACCTCGGGATCAATTGTTGGAATTTGCAAGGTGTATTAACTGTAGAAAAATATTTCTTCAGAAAGTTCGACATTACGTAAACAGATAAATACATTTTTATTACTCCTTTTTGTCAAAATGATCCCCACGGAATCGACTTCAAATTTTGTGAACAAGTAGATGATGAATTGTCAAATTTATCATCAACATAAGAAAAAAAAAATCGTTGGTCCCGGTTTTGAGAAAATCTGTTTGGTAGTTTTCTCTTCCTCTACAACCCCTTCTATTCTATACTCAAATGGATCTAAAAGTTAATACAAACTTCTTGTTACTAAAATCTATCGTTGTACAAAATTTGGACCAAACCTATCAATATTTGTGAGAATGGGAGGCAAAACAAAAATAATAAAAATGTGCGACTGGAAGGACGGAAGACCGACACGACATTTTTCTGATCGGTGTTTCGGGGTCCCGGTAACCTAATTCGTCGAGAAATGTGAAAATCTGCAACAAAATCTTTTTCGCGATTACAATACTTATTGATATTCATATTAAAAATATTTATATTGATTGTGGATTATTTCACTATTTATAATTATATTAAATAAATAAATTATGTTTTTAATTGTATTTATTAATTTTATTTTCAAATTTCACAATAAGGAATCTAAAAAATAAAATTAATAAATACAATTAAAAACATAATTTATTTATTTAATATAATTACAATACTTACCCAATATAGCTTCGTTATAGTGGGAAATCTAAAATAATTAAATAGCCTGCGCACATTTTCTTTAAACTCATAAAATTAAAAAAAATGAAATCGATACGACTAATGAAACCAGTACCTTAAGGCGTGCTACCACTATTTAAGTCATGTCAGTTTATAAAACCCCAACACTATTTTGGAAAAAATCTTTCACAAAACTGCTAGAATCAAATATAACTTTTTTTGTCTCTAAGTACTCTATCTCTGTAATCTTTTCTGGGGATCAAAGCACTCCCAACTCTTTCGCAGTTCCCTTTTAATGTCCTACCTTATTCCGTTACCAGCCAAATCGAGGACGTATGGCTATAGATCCGCTTTTGTTTAAACCATCTGCACATTGCATTGCTTCATGCCAGCCTATAGTACTGACATGAAAGGTGGGTCGGCCCATGTGTTCCGCACTCTCAACAGGGGGTCACAGATTTGTCCATCGTCATCACCGATCGTAATCAGATGAAGAAAAATCCCTCTTGCGTCTCGCCCCTATAGGGATTCGATCCCGGTACTTCCCGATCCAACCGCTGTAGCTTTAACCACTGCGCCGTTTGGTCCGTTAGTGTTTTCTTACCTTAGGAGCTTCCACACACCAGATGAAAATTATACTCAAATTACTATAAATAAATTTGTTTAACAGAAACATTCTAAATTCATTGAAACGCAGCTTGGCACAGTGTTTAGTTATACTGAGTATAACTATACACTGTGCCATTTGTATGGCGGAAAAAATACTTTTGAAATCATTGAGGGTTTATTAATCATTGAGGTATTTTAAGCACCGGTACGACTTATGCGACTTTCCCCTAATTTATTTTTAAGAGTTCGCAATTATGCTTCTTAACGGTTACTTATTTTGTTTTTGTTGCTGTATTTTTTTTTGTTTTTTTTTTTCGCTGGCGCTACATCCCATAGAGGGATTTGGCCGCTTCATAGTGAAGTTTCGTAATCATTTTTACAACGGATAACGAGTGATTCATTCATTGATCCTTACATTAACCAGCCGTGATTTTTTCATCACCCGCCGGGAATCGAACCCGGGACCTCCGGAGCTTAAAGCAAGCATGCTATCTACTGTGCCACCGCACAGTGGGGCCGATTACCAAAAAGCTGGCCAAAATTAAAAAACAGAAAATGTTTATTTAGGTTTTGTTTACGTTGAGTTGGCTTTAGTAATACCCTAACGTCTTAAAACACTCACAAGAAAGTCCAAATACCTTTACTTGCTCTAGAATTTTAGTTGCATTGCAACGTAGCTACACTCAAGCTGCAGTCGTAAAAGAAACTAGTGCAAAAACATACGTAGAACTTTAAAAATACAACCAATTTTAATCAAATAAAATGGAATCAACTCCTGGAGGTATGTAGGATCTAATAATGTGTTTTAAAATATTAGTATTTTTAACAATAAATATTAATTAAACAATGATTGTTTGTTTTTTTAAACTTTATATTTAAAAAAAGTTTTTAATATAAAAGTTATATTGTTCTGTAGTGTTCGGTCATCAAATGCATAAGAGGTAGCAGTTAAAAGTATTACCTATAAAATAAAATAAAAATCAGCTGCCCCTAGCTGCCCCTCGATTTGTTATGGACATTTTAAAATAAATAATTGTTGGTTTTACTAAATGAACAAAACGAGAAAGAAATCAAGATTTCATAAAATTTAGGTTATTTGACGAATAAGGGTGGTTAATAAGGTATGAAGGGGGTGAACTTTTGTAAATGTGACTAGAGAATAGTAATCGGTGACTCAAAAACCATGAAAATGGCATCCATCTTGACTGTAATATGATATATACGATATTTTATGCAAAGGGATTGTCAATAAGGGATGGAGGGGGTGACATTTTGTAAATATTACTAAAGATTCGAAATCAGTGACCTAAACACCCACAGAAATGACATGCGTCTTAATTGTAATGTGATATATAGGGCGTTTTCCCTATCTTTTGTAGGGGTTTGTCAATAAGGGATGAAGGGGGTAAAATTTTACAAGTATGACTAGAGATTCATGATCAGCGACCCTAAAAACCCCCCAGTAGAGAATTTCAGAATTTTGGCCAGCTTTTTGGAAATCGGCCCCACTGTGCACCGGGGCGGTTTGTTTTACGGTTCAATTTTTTCCGTTTAGTTTAAGAATTGTTTCCTTAATGGGTGCTATCGGGAAAATCTCATCGTCCACATAGCTGTCTCTCGAAGGAATAAAAGTTTTGGAAATTATTGCTTTTTGCAAATCAAAGTTTGAGGTTATAATTGTCGGACTTAATGTCCTTATTTCCGGGATATTTGCGTTTGTGGGAAAGGGAACTTAGAGAAATCGTAATACATACTTAGAACTTTTAAGTTAAAGTACTTAGTGGAATTTATGCCGTAAAAAATTTGAATTTTTTTTTAATTTCCTTCAGTTTGCGAATTAATTTTCGCTCTATTATATTTAAAAGACAGCTAAATTAAACGAAACTGAACAGTTGTTAAAAACTCGTCGATCAGTAGCAAGTATTTTCCATGTTGCGCATTATTACATACAGTTGTTATTCACGGACCGGTTGGTCCTTCAGCAAACCAAAGTCAATCGTTAGTACTCCTGGTTTTGGGTAGCTCGTTTATATATAGTTGGGGAACAAAAAAAAAAATATTAGAAAATTGAAATCGTATAACCTTAGGTAGAAACTATTTACTGGTAACCTTAACTGCTTTAGTTACTTAAAATTCATTATTCCAATCTTCGATTAACTTAACAAACCGGTTGTTTTGCTACCAATTAGGAGGTATTTTAATTTAAGGGAATTTTAGTAGTTAACTAAAGGATTACATTTGAATTGACCGATTTACATAAGGTAATAAGAAATGCCGATAGTGAGATAAGGGCTGCGGAGTGAGAGAGAGAGAGAGAGGGAGAGAGTGAATATTCATAAACACTTTAAATCGCCCATTGAAAGGTAATGCAATTATTACAATTACGAGTATATTATAAATATTATATTATTTTATTTTTTATAGAAAGCAAAAATTCAACCAAAGTTATTGGCCAAGCACCCAGTACACCAAGGAAGTTATGAAATTGCCAGCCTTTCAAAAGTAACAATTGCGATCGTTTGACCATAGGCATGTTAAACTAATAGAATACCTGTACGTGTTATATTCGAATAATATTACGTTGTTCACAGAGTCTTTGCGTTTATTGCCGTACTTACTTTGACGAGTAGTACGACTCATTTCTAAGTATTCAAATTAAAAGTATTATTCATATTTCGATATGTCATTACTGTCATTAGCTATGCTAATTTTGTTCGCGAAAAGGGTTGAAGAAATCAATACTAATAAAGGGTAGTCCAAATGAGACTTAGGAAAATAAAAAATAATTTTGCAAAGACGCCATGTTTGGTGCGGTCATTGCTTGTCATTTTGTTAGCTCAATGTTTGCTATTTATCGCTATGGAGTCGTATTCGATTGAATACCGTATTAAAGTTATTCAAGAGCACTAAAAAATGGTGAAAAAATAAAAAAAACATTTCGCGCAATTCGTGAATATTTTGATCACCATAACCGCCCAAACAACCATCGGTCGTTTAGTGCGTAAATTCGAGGCTACGAGTTCTGTGGTGATATCTGTGACCGTTTGGTGTGCTTTGTGGTCAAAAGGCATCATCGGATCTTATTTTTGCGAAAATGAGGGTAAAACGCGGTTACCATCAATTTTACGCGATACCATGTAGTGATAACGGACTATTTTTTGCCCCAGCTTGATGGAATCGACTTGGGTGATGCTTATTTTCAACAAGACGGTGCAACTTGTCATACGACGCGTGAGAGTATCGACGAATTGCAAAGTTTTTTCAAAAATCGCTTAATTTCGCGACGCGGAAATGTGAATTGGCCTGCAAGATCATGCGATCTAACGTCATTAGATTACTTTTTATGAGGATTTTTGAACAACAAAGTGTACGTTGATTGATAGTCCAGCCAAAAACCTAAAAACAACATCATTGCCGAGATAAATGCCATAGGAATGTCCCTATTGGAAAATGTCATCAAAATGTTGACCCTCGGATCGACGTCTCTAAATCGGCTTCCTGGCCATTGAAGAAAGGTTACAAATGTAAATAGATACTATATTTTATATTGAATAAAAAAAGTTTTTACAAAACAAAACTTTTTATTTTTTATTGAAAAATTGCAATGACTGAACAGGCTCTATTGAGTAAAATAAAATCATTTTATGTTAACTCTCATTAAACCGTTCTATTAATGAATAATTTTTTTGCAATTATGTATTTGGTTTTGCAGTCCCCACGGCAATTTGGTTAAATTTTGGAAAAGAACATATCAAAACCACTGGAAAGGACTAGTGTTTCTTTAATAAATAACTACAAACTAAGTAAGGGAACCTCAAACTGCCTAATTACGAAATAGTCTCAAAATGTGTAATATCTGACATGTAAGGTGGTTAAATTAACATTTCAACATGACAACGTAGAGTGACGAATGTTAGCCGAGTTACATTAATTATTTCGAAAAATCTTGCTTATAACGGGAGAATTCCACAACAACTTTAATTGAAAACTTTCTTTTGGATCAAGGGAGCGTGGTATTTGATAGTTTTAGTTAACATTTAAAACTACAAATCTCCTAAAGGTAGTATATTTGGAAGACGGTAGTACCCAGTAAACCTACCTATACCTAGCCTTGAGTTTTTAGATATCGTAGTAGGGGCTCAATTCTGCACGTGAAACTGTTTTGCTCATTGGTTAAATATCCATTTAAGAGCTGTAACGGTGATCAATATACTGTACTGTGTATACTGTCCTGTGTTTGATCCCAATCAAACAAAACTATAAATATAGTTCGCGATTAAATAAACGATTACTCGAAGTGGTGGTGAATTTTAGTTAATTATAAATTCAGTGTTTTCAATTTTATTGTGAAAATACATTTTAGGTGATATATGTAGTAAGAACATTAATTGCGTGTCCTAAATGGGGTGACCTAAATAAAAATTAATTAGTACGTTAGTTGGTGACCCCAACGTTATTCTTTATCTAGATTGGAAATTTATTTGGATTTATTTAATTTAAAAAGATGCAGATTTTTCGTTGTTTCTTAACTTTTACCTCTTTTGTAGAATTACACTGACCAAGGTGATTTTTATACAATGAGATATAATTTAGATGTAGACAGACGTTTGCCTTGCAAAAAAATAAAAGATTAGTATATTTCAATTTTCATTTGAATGACGAGAACAACAATAAAATCCTGCAAAACTTTGTTATTTAAGTAATCATTTATCTTTTCAAATTATTATTAATTATAATAGATTTAACCAGTACTCGCATGTTGAAATCGATCGAGTAAAATCACCATAAGCTTCACCATAACCGCCTTCGTTGACTTTCACTCAGTAGCACTTTTCTTCAAATAGCAAGAAATGAAAGCTTCCCGCTAATTGCGGTATTTTGGCACAAAGTTTAACATATTTAACGCTAAAGAAATGACGTCTTGACACTTCGGCAAAACACAACATATTGCTTTGACATGAAGTTAGTAGCAATATTAACCGATGCGATATAGTACTAGTTACGACATCTCTTGAAAAGCCTTTAAAATTGATGTACACTCCTAATATTAACAAAGATCCTCTAATAAGAATACTAATTGAAACCTTTTTCGTAAACTGTTAGAGCAAAGCATCGATCTTCACGTACCAATAAGAAATACCATACACGTCGAAGAGGAAGTAGAAAGACTAATTGGAAACATACAAAAAGCTGTGTGGCAAAGTACTCCGTTCAGTTATTTAAATAGTATCAGCAGTAAAAATTATCTACTTGAAGTAAGAGACTTTGTGACAAAGAAACGAAAAGCACAAAAGCCTTGCAAAAAAGAAGACTATAGACATTTCTTAAATATAAAATTTATTAAAAACATGTATAATTTTCTTAGGTGTTTTGTCGTTTTTTTGAGCAATTGTCAATTTAAGCATATTCAACCCGACTGTATTTCTTGATATTTTATAACAACAAACCAACGCAAATACAATAAAAGCATAAACCGTCAGAAGTTTATAGCAGAAAAAATACTGAAATTTTTAAAAATCATTATGTCGAATCTTTTAAAATTTTTAAATGTACGAATTAATTAATTAAGGTCTTTGATATTTACTTTATTTTGATGTGTTTTCCGGATTAATTAAATTTAAACCCCTTTAAACTGAACTAAAAGCATCGATTTAATTCCTACCACACAGTTCCTTTTAAAACATTCTGGGGGTTCATGTTTTGACTAATTCTACTTAAGACACAAATATTATATTTTGAATGGGTCAACTTTTTTTGCACGCTTGCAAATCATTGAACCGTATTTCTTAAAGATAAGGAGGGCAGGGCTATTCCTGTCAATGGTGATCGCAACGGACCTACGCTGTGCGACTTTTTGGACAAGAAGTGAACGCATTTTATATGGAAGGCCTTTACTTCCAAGAGGATCGTGCTACTTCTCACAGATCTGGTCAAACATTAACCATTTTGTGTCAAATATTTGTGGACATATTATATCGACATTCGGCGACATCACAAGGCTACCCAGATCGCCCGATTTGACACCATTATAGACATTTTTTTGTGTGAATATCTGCAAAGCAAGGTTGATAAATTGTTGGCTTCAAAACAACATTTGACAAGAAATGGGCAACATTTCAACCGAAACCCTGTAGTGATGGGCTGAACCGAACTTTTTTTGGTTAAAAAGCATATTAGGAAATAAACAAAACAGAACAAAAAAGATCAATTTAGCACATCACTAAAACACTGCTCCTCGTCATGAGAAGTGCCCAAAAACAAACTGTTTTGCATCATTGCTAAAAAGATGGCCTAATAATAAAAAGAGATGGATAATTTTGTATACCGAAGCTAAACGAATTGTAATGATGCTACTAAAATATATCAATCAAGAATTACGTTACATTTTTTTTTTAATTTTGCTCGTTTAATGCGTAAGAACACTATTAAAGAATGGATATTTATGCCTTATTCAGTTTTTAAGAAAAATGGAATTCTATACCTCACATTTAATCCTTGATTCCTCGTCTTCCATAAGATAACCGTAGGTAATCAATTTAAACAGATAACTGCCTCTTTATGAGTTTTTCATTTTCATCATCAATCTTAATCCAAAATTGTAAAGACATATGGTGACCCTGTCCTCGGTGCATTGTCCTCAAATTTTCAATTTTATTTTTTTTTTGCAACTTTTAGGTTCATGCAAAGCGGAATGAATTATTTTAATAAAAAAAATTTGTTTCGTTGATTTTAGTTAACTACAAGGACCTGGGCGTTCCACGGCGCAAACGCTAGTAGCCTAGTTCGAGCACCTCTAGTGCCGCCATTTTGTTTTTCTTTACTCATAAAAAAAATTTTTTGTATTCATTTGAACGTCAATATTATTATGCAATTTGTTTCATTGCAATGCTCTCAATTTTTTGTAAAAAATTATTGAAAAACCAGTTGTCTGGAGGAGGTTCCCCCCTTAAGACGTGTTTTATTGTAGCATATGACAAATTATATTGTGGTCTTATTATTTTCACCAATAACAAAAATTACAATTTTGCAAAGAGAAAATGGCGGCTAATGAACCTTCAGAAGATCGCATAAGTCATTGTATGCTGTTTCAATTTCGATCGGGATATAATGCAACAACTGCAACAACAAATATTTGTGATATCTACGGTGATGCCTTGAAGGTCAATAAGTGTCAGCGTTGGTGTAATAAATTCGCTAATGGTGATTTTGACCTATTGGACAATGTTTGAAGTGGGACACCTTCTAAATTTGATAATGATGTTTTGCGATCAGTGGTTGAATCGGATCCAAAACTGAGCATACAAGAAATAGCCGACACACTTCGGGTTACCTAGTCGACAGTGCAAAGACCGCTCTATGTAATTGGAAAAGTATCCCGACAAGGTATTTGAGTTCCACTTCAATTGTCGACTTCAAACAAAGACCAGCGGTGAACCATTTGCACATCGTTATTAACTAGGCAACAAATGGAACAATTTCTTAACAGAATTGTGACCGGCGATGAGAAATGGGTGCTGTACAGCAATTTGAAACGCTTCAGTCAGTGGCTTCTCCAAAACAACGAGCTATACCTACACCTAAACCGGGTCTGACACTGAAAGGTCCTATTGTGCGTTTGGTAGAACTGAACTGGAAAACATCATTTTGAGCTACTAAAACCGGGCGAAACAGTTACAGCTGATGTTTTTTGCCAACAAGTAAAACGTCTACGTAATAAATTAGTGAAAAAAACGGCTGGCTTTTGTCAAAATGAAACATGTGATTTTGCAACACGATAATGCCAGACCTCACGCAGCTAAACAAATACAAAATAAAATTAAACAGTTTGACTGGGAAGTTTTGCCGCATCCGCCATATTCGTCTGACATCGTGCCATCGGATTACCATTTATTTAGATCAGTGGAACATTCCATTAAAAATAAAAACTTTCAAAATGTGAACGATGTCCAAACATACATTGAAACATATTTTTCATCACAATAAGCACATTTTTACCGGAGGGGAATCGAAAATTTGCCGATGAGATGGCAAAAGGTTTTAATGATGGTGAATGTGTAATTGATTGAAAAATAATAAAAAAATATTTTGGCTCTATTTGTGTTTTACTTTGAAATAATTGATTACTTATGGGTACTCCTAATATATTGTATAACGAGTGAAGAAAACGAGTCATTGCAATACGAAAGTGAAATTTGCAGCCTGAGCGATAGCGAGCGTTTTTATTCGCCCATTGAACATTTTCGATCTTTGAGCCAAACTTATACAATTGTATGTAAAATGAACAAATACGGGGTTTTCCAAAGTGACAATTATTATTGTTTTGATGGTGTCAGCAAAATTTTATTGATTTTTCGTAATAGCCAGATAATATTTGATTCACAAATGTAAACTATAGTTTGTGTTTCTAAGTAATTAACGTTATTTAGATAATAAGATTATTAATGTTAATTTTAATGCAAAAATAACGCAATTTTAGGTATATTTTTCCAAAAAACAAATAAAAACAAAATGTAAAAATTTACTGTCGTCTTTAAAATTCGAAAACAAAAATTATCAATGTATTTTCAAGGTCTTGTCGATTCTTGCTTAGGTGTCGCAAAATTAACACAATGATTAATTGAAAACTTCCCACACTGCAGCAACGCAAGGTGCTAGGAATAAGCTGTATTTACAAGGAATTACAAATTTTTTTCAGTTGGTCAAATACCACAAGATAATGAAGATAATGAAAGAATTGAATAAATGCATTTTTTGCACAAGTATTATGAATTTATTATAATTTTTTTATTTTTAGAACAGTAATTTAACACCGAGGCAACCAGTCGCACGCTCTTGGTAGTCCTTAAAGCAATATAAACGCACCGTCCCCGCGAGAATTTTTATTTATATCTACTAATGTTATTTCGAGGCAGACAATTAAATGGTTGCACATCACTGTTATTTTTATGTTAGTAATGTTTCTTCTGTTTTGGAAAATTCAGTACTAGTTGAATCCCTTTTGGCTTACATCTTCTTTTTTCGTTGTGGGTTTTTATGATTTTCTTGTTCCTTTTCGGATTTTTAAACTTATAATTTACCTACTCATGCGAGGATATACAATCACCGACGGAATTCATTTATTGACTTTACTTTTAGTTTCATCATTCGATTAGGTTTCTCGCTAAAAAAACTGGTTTTCAATGGGGTTTTCACTTCTAATAAAGCTGCATTCTCATATTTCTGAATAGTTTTCTTCAGTAAAATTTTCATCCATTTCTATAGGGGTTATATACCGACAAAATTATTTTTTCACATACACCGTCAAATCATTTATATTGCACTCTAAAACTTCATTAATGTTAATGTTTCCAACCATTTTTTCGATGACTAATAGACCCTAGATCTCGTAAAATTTACTACATTTAAAATATTGTGTCATGAAATTCAGAAAAATTGGGTTGGTGCTTAAATTTATTCGTTACATTCACTAGCATATAGTATAAATTCTCATTCTTAATACCATTATGGCGTGTTCCTCGAGTGTTATTAAAGAGTTATAATTGATTTTGTGATAAAAAGGAGTCGAATGTTTAACAGAAAAATCTGATCGTTTTCTAAGATCTATTCCAAACACTTACGTTAATAGAACTGCTTGTGGGTCCTGTAGCAGTTTGGAGTAGTTAACAGCGTCAGCTGAAACGGGTAAATGCCTTGTACTTTACTGAAACCATTTTTAATCGACGTTGCCTTAGCATCGAAGGCTGGACCTTGTCAATAATGGCGCAAAATTTTCCTTTCTATAGAAACCGAACAGATGCAAAAGCAATTATGAAAGGACATTTACCTATTACATACTCGTGAAATATTATGTTTTCATCATTCCGGATTCCGAGGCGGTTTTAAGAAAATTGGACTGCCTTGTATTTATGCACTATTATAGGTGGACGATTTTTGCCTACAGTTTTTGCTCTGTTTCATAGTTGCTCGTAATGTTATAAACCTCTTTTTAACGAAAATGTTGACGAAATTTGCTCCGAAATATCGGGGTTCCGTTTTAAAAATCCCTCATACCACCGTTGCCCTGATCTTCCGCTTGTAAAATTATTTTTGCGCTTGCGGCTTTTGAGAAACGATTGAATGCTGCCAAACAGCTAATCTTTAGTAGCTCGGTCTTACAATTATATTTAAACCGTTCTGCCACCCTTCAGCCAAATTACCAGTTCGAGCTAATTTGTTTCGAACATTCGAATTTTGATTCCCCAATATGTTAGTCAGAAATAAGAGCTCTTCAATATTCGTTAAATTGACGACATCTTATAAACGTTTCTTCTAAATATTTTGTGAATGGTTGAAAAATTTAGTTAATGGCGCAATAATAGTCTATAGACTGCAGCAACTCGAACTACTTAAAAATGACAGGTTTCTCAAGTTGTATACAAATTATAATACGATCTCTATTTTCATCACTATCGAACATTAAGAAATCTTTGAGTTTTCGATATAACTCGGGTATTTGCAGCTCTGGGGTGTCTTTAGGCACTTCTGAAAGAATGCCTTCGCAACGCTGTTTCATTCTCGAGGAGCAGCAACATCCATTCTCCCTCTCCAAGACATTTTTGGAGGAATATTGGGAACATTTCCAAAATGATTTTTGGAAATGTTTTTAGCAATAAACAGTTCTAATGAAAACTTAGTATACTCATTTATTGATAGGTTGGTATATAATACTGACACATATGTACCTTAAAGGATATGTAAGTATTACAATTAAATACATCGAAGTCAGTTTTAAGCTTACGCATATTTAAATGAGGTACAACTCAGTACGGGTTCCAAAAACAGAGTAGTACTGTGTCAGCTGCAATATCCAAAACATTTTTTACAAATACTTTTAAAGAAAAACGAGAAACTAATGGTTACCCAGTGTGTATGACATTTAAGGAATGTAAATCTTATGACCCGCAGGTTATATCAAACATGTTTGCTGAGTTTTTTCAATCAGTTTATAAGCCGGCAGACAATGGGCGCTTTCAGGCCCGCCAACTGTTGGCAATATGTTGAGTAAAATAATCACGATATTTTCTGAGTGCAACCGATTTACAGAAAATTTCATGGCAATGTGACAGATCGAATGTCATTTTCCAATCAGTAAATTTTCAATGCGAACATATTTTAGAAACTGAAAGCGCCCATTGATAAATTTGAAAATCCATATAATGATGAAAATCCAAACAATTTTGAAAGTAATGTAACCATACTAACACCTCGGATTGAAACCAAGGATATTATTCATCGAGCTCTGGAAGTATTCGGGGATGGATGTAGCCCTGATGGAATTTGAGTTTCATTATAGAAAGATTTCACAATATTGGCAATTCCTCTGTTTCTTGTATTTAATCAAACATTGAAACTACACCAACTAAAACCAATTTTCAAAACTGGAGCAAGAAAAGATGTTTTTGTTTTAGAGGGACTACATCAATATCTTGAATACCTAAATTATATAAACTGGTAATATGCAAACTACTGCAAGACATCGACAATCAAGCGAAATGGGTTGCGTGTTGCGTCTAACCTTCTCAGTCTTAACATTAACAAGTGTAAGAGTATATCGTTCCATCGAGAAGTTAAATCCTGTTGTATAAAAATTCCACATAAATGGCATACGTTTACAAAAAGTTGTAACGAAATTCCATAACGAAGTTACAATGGTGCTGATTATAAATTGGACGCCACTGTAACGAAGTTATGCCGTTTGAAACCGTCTCTACCAAATTCGTCAAAACCTCTCATGGTAGAATCGTAGAAAAACTCTTCGTCATCAGAAAATAAATTATATTGGTTCATTGCCTTTGAGCGGTCATTTTAGCGCGGCTTTAGCTCAGGAGTAATGGGGTGGGCTTTTCAAAGGATGAACTCAATCTTGAAAGACCGCAAATTAAATGTTGGAGACATTAAATAAATGGGAAAATAAATAAAGAATCATCATCAACCAATTAGAACCTTAACACAAAGAAAACGGAATCAAACAAACCTGTCATGGCATCACTCACCTCGGTCCCACTACGCTTGGATTATTATCTCATTATATTATTTTTTCACTAGTATAAAGAAAATTCAATGACGTTTCAATTCGCAAAAACAAAATCATTATGTATTTAATTTCAAATTATGTTTAAAATTCCAATGTTTATAACGCGAAATTATGAATAAGATATGAACGTATATGCAAATTATTAAATTAAAACTAAAACCCTAGCTAAACTTATTAGATACCTCAGCTACTTAAAATTAGGAAATTAAAGAAGTAATAATAATAATAATGATAAATATACAATAAATGTATATAAATAATAATAATAATAAATTGAAATATAATATAAATAAAGAACAAATAACAAAACTCTTATCTTGTGATGGTACTGGAATGTTGTATGTTGAATGTTGATTGTTGCATCGGCATAATAATATTATGTTATATGGAATGTTGCATTATATAATCGTTGTTACAACATGAATTGTGCATATGTGTTAATATAACATGATGAATAGCACATATTTGATTTAATATTATACATTCAATGTTTCTTATTGAATATTTTCGATGATTAAATGAGTAATTAACTATTCAACGGGTTAATGTAATGCATTTTTCGGTACACCATTTAGTATGAATAGTTCACTGTAATTTAGTTCGTTATTAATGATTATATTATTATTGTAGTAGTTTTAAATTTTTTTAAATATTTCACTTAAATTTTAAATAGATATTATCATGAACGTTTATTTTTATTAGATGTAATTTTTATGACTTTATTCATTGTACATTTGTCCATTACTTCAAACTAAACGGTACGTGAATATGGTAATTTGTAACAGTTTTTTTTTTCTCACTTAACCAATTCACATTATATTTTTTTATTTTATTTTAATTTTTGAAGTTTTAGTTCAACCGTTTTATTTATAAAAATTCACTTATGTATTGGAGTGAAGATAAACTTATCATTATTATGTTTTAAATAAATAATTATTAACTACGCTTATTCAAAGTAGATCTGGAATAGCGTTTTTATAATCTTACGATCATAACTGTCTCAACGTAAATAATGTCCCTGAGACCTCATTATCGTACAATTTCACTTATAGTCTAATTGTATAACTTAATTAACGATAATTACTATATAATGCAGAATTCTTAATAGTTTGTCTGACACCAAAAGTTTGCGTTAAAACTCAACATAACAGATACAATATTTTACTATTAAATTGCATATAGGTGCATAACTGATACACTCACAAAATTGGCAAATTCTAGTTAACGTCTAACTGAATTTTAGCAAGGCCAATCACGATACTTAATAAGTCCACAAAGAAACGTCTCGACTTTTCTCGATTGATTCTAACAATTATTCTTCTGCACTAATTATCATCATAACAATCGATTACCGCAATAAAAAAAACAATATCTCTCATAAACTGAACTTAACTTATTTTTATTTTTAACGTTAAACGTTTTCTTTTTCACGAACAAAAATGAATTTTATTATTTAAAATTTTTAACAATAGATTTTACTGTGGGATAGATTTTATTCAATCATCCATTCGATTTCGTTGTAATTTATTAACTGCCCAAAAAAACAAAACAATCCTCATTACCACCGTCATCCACTGTCCATGCAGATTTTTGACGCACCACACATACATAGAGGATCATAACTCTCGACATGAATGGTACAGTCAGTATAACATTTGTAACCCAGAGGTGGGTACCGCTGTGTTACACTCGTGGGGACGACCTCGCCCTGAGAAGAGTTTCACAAGCCGGGCCTTTAACTAGAAAACATTTTTGCTGAAACTTTTAACTTCGATTAAGTTTTTAGGTCCTTCAAATGATATATTCCTAACGATTTATTGGATTCATCTACCACTTCACAGGATACGTTTCCCACCAACCGAACTACTTTGCCCTTAATATATTTAGGTGCTAGTTTTGCCGCAAATTGGTCCGCTGCTTTACTCTGAACGAAGTTCCGAACATATATTTCTTGTCCGACAGTAACGTTGGGTAATTTTTGTGGATTAATTCGCAAATTGGCATATCTATGACTATTTTTAGTAGCTTGCTTCAGGTTCATTTGAATTTTTGAAAATATAACAGAAAGGTCATGGGGTTTGTTTTCTAATGAAAGATGATTTCCACTAATGGCTTGTAAGCGATTAAACAGAGGATACATAGAACCATGCAAAATGGGATGTTGTCCGAAAACTACAAAATGAGGTGAATATCTAGTAGACTCATGCGTGGTATTCCTCAATGCGAATGTTACGGCGTTAAGATGAACATCCCATACTTTCTGATCTTGCTTGATATACGCTCGCAGAGCTGCCAATAGTGTCCTATTCACTCTCTCGCTAGCATTTGACTGTGGGGAATATTTAGGTGTGAATATGTGCTTGACTCCATATTTCTCACAGAGTTCTCTTACTTTATTGGACTCGAATTGGCGGCCGTTGTCGGTCACAATTACCTCCGGAACCCCATACATTAAAAAAACTTGACTTTCCAAGAATTTCACCACGTCTGTTGAAGTTGCTTTACGCAGTGGCCTGGTAATTACAAATTTGGAGAAATGATCTAATAATATCAAGATGCAGGTATTTCCAGCCCGTGTTCGTGGGTAAGGACCCAGAAAATCAAGGTATATTCTTTGCCAGGGCCTTGTGGTAACAGGAAGTGATGACAGAAGTGGACGTGTGCAATAATTTGCTGCTTTATTCACCTTACATTCCTGGCACTCTCTTACAAAAGTTCTAACATCTTGAGTTAAATTTGGCCAATAGAAATAACGTTGTGTGAGTTCAATAGATTTTTGTATCCCCGGATGACCTCCGGTAGGAGATGAATGAATCTTCGACAGAAGTGACGATCGTAAATCTTGCGGGATAATCAATTTCCATGACGGAAGATCAAGATCAGGATCAAACGACGGTTTAGGTTTAGTGTTAATGTAAATTTTTCCATCAATAACACGAAGATTGGATTGGTTCGCTGCTGTTTGGATATCTTCCAAAAGAGAAAGGTAATCGGTAGAATGAAAATGAGGTGAATTTAGATCAATTCCGAAAGATTCTGTGGAAGTTGAAAGAGAGTCCATATAAGCTCTTGACAGAGCATCAGGCACTGCATTTTGACTTCCTTTCCGATATTCGAAATCAAAATTGAATCCCTGGAGCAACAAACTCCAGCGAGCCAATCGACCATGAGCATCTTTAAGCGACATGAGCCAGGTCAAACTGGCATGGTCAGTGATAACAGTGAAGGGCAGACCCTCCACATATGCACGATACTTCTGAATCGCTAAAACTGCTGCCAGACATTCCAGCTCAGTAACTGTATAGTTGCGCTGGGCCCCATTTAGTTTTCGCGACATAAATGATATGGGATGGTCTTGCCCTTCCGCGTCCCTTTGGAAAAGTACTGCTCCAATACCAGTTGAGCTGGCGTCACATTGAATGTAAAATTTTTTTGAAAAGTCGGGTGGAATCAAAACAGGTGATGTAATCAAACAGGATTTAATTTTATCGAAAGCGTTTTGAGAAGCATCTGACCAATTAAAGCGTTTTCCTTTCTTAAGGAGTTCAGTTAGAGGAGCCGACAATTCAGCATACCCTCTAACGAAGCGACGATACCAGCCTGCCATACCAAGGAACCGTCGCACCTGTCGAACTGTTTTTGGCCTTGGGAACTCTGTAATGCCCCTTACTTTATCCGGATCTGCTCGTAGACCTCCCACACCTACCACGTGACCAAGATATTCTGTCTCTCGAAGTAGAAATTGACATTTTTCCACATTGATGGTCAGTCCCGCCCTTGAGAGGCGCTCAGCAACATCTTCCAATATCGAAAGGTGCTCATCAAACGTAGCTGTCGCTAGTAACAGATCGTCCAGATAGACAAAAACCTTGTCTTGCAGGTGGTGAGGAATAACTTTACTCATTAGCCGACATAACGATTGCGGAGCATTACAGAGCCCGAATGGCATTACCTTAAATTGGTACAACGGTCGTCCTGGAATGGCGAACGCCGTCTTCTCTTTCGAATCTGGATGTAACGCAATTTGCCAAAAGGCATCTTTGAGATCTAGTTTCGAAATGTACTCGGTCTTATCGAGCCGACCTAACAACCCATCTACTAATGGTATTGGAAATGCATCTTTCTTGGTGACGCCGTTGAGTTTCCTCGCATCGAGGCATAATCGCACCTTCCCATTTTTCTTTCGGACATGTGTCATAGGTGAGCACCATGGACTGGAACTTTCTTCAATGACATCGAGTTGCAGCATCCGATCGATTTCAGCATAAATTTCTTTCTGTATCGCAGGCGATACAGAATGATATCTGGTTTTAATCGGAACTGCATCTCCGGTGTCAATGACATGACAGAGTAAAGTGGTCCGTCCAAGCCCTAATCTTTGGAAATCAGGTAATGTCTTAATGATGCTTTCAATTCAAGTCTATGACGTTGCAAATCAGTTAAAAGGTGATGTTTACCCTCGGGTGCAGGAAAATCGGGGTCACTGGGAGTGGAGTTATCAGTAACACGATTTTTAGGATTTATGCCGGGATTTGTTAAGGGACTAGAGAATAAGGTATTCAAGTCAGAGATTATAGTAGGTCTTAAATTAAATGTCTCCCAAAAATCGCAACCCAAATACATCTTTTGTTGAAGGGATGGTACTACGCTTAGTTTTAGTTTCTCGGTTTTATTGTTATACGTAATGTTAACATCGACATACCCTAAAATCTTTTGTTTGGATCCATTCGCAGTTTGAACAGTTCCTGTCATCTTAATTAGCTTTAATTTGTGTTTCCGAATGAAGTCCTCTGCACCCTTACCCAAAGCACTAATATTAGCACCACTATCCAGTAGTCCCCTTATAGGAACATCATTTAAGGAAACTACTGCATACGGCCTGTTATCGAACGGAGAATCGGAGGAATCATAAACAGATTCAGAAATCTGTGCTCGTAATTTGCAACGTTCTCGAAAATATATAATGGATCTAAATTTGTGATTTGAATTTGAGGTTGGAGTATTTTTTTGTATGTCGTTAATAATTCTGTTATTTGTGTTTATCATGGATTGGTATACTACATCTTCTGTGAATTTGGGAGTTCCGAAATTGAGTTTAAATTGGGTTTCCATCTCGTGGTTTGGGAATGGTGGAACCCCGGCCGTCCCATTCCCTGTCGCAAGTTTCCCTCTCGGTTACAAGTGGGACAGTGTGGTAACAAAACCTCATTTCGTCCACAGCCGAAACAGAAAACTTTTAACGGAATGTCACACTGCCACCAGAAATGACTCTTCCTCTGACAATTCCAACAAGTTACTGATGTGTTATGTGAAGGATTTTGAGCCTGGAGATATGACCTCGGGCTTTGAACCGCAGAACTATTTTGATGAACTGCTTCTTCGTTGTTGTTTCACACATCAGCCGAGTTTACCGTTTCATACGAAACCGCGTTTATTTCACTAGAGTGATGTGGCTTAAACCGTGGTTGCACGGGAATGTAATTGGTATTTCTCCACACATCTTCGACGTTTGTACAGACACTTATCAATTCAGAAACCGTATTTATAAACCTGCCAGCTAAATGAAGTTTTAGTTCACGGCGCATGTTCTTTTTAAGTATTTCTAAAATTTCACTATCAGTGAGAGGGTGATTGAGTGGCTGAGCTAATTCATGGATTGAATAATAGAACTCAATAAAACTTTCACTAAATTTTTGTTTACGATTGTCGATACTTTGCCGAATCTCGACATCCGACCGTCGGACTTTGAAGCGGTATAACAGAGATTCTTTTAGATCTTGCCATGTGCAATTCGCATTTTGTTGCAACATTACCCAATAATGATCCCAAGCCATACCTTTTAAAAATAAATGCATACCATTAACAAGCTGCGCCGGAGAAATACCATTAGTTTTGGCAAGATGCTCTATTTGAAAAATGAATTTCTCCACAGCAACATCCATACCATTAAAAGATAGCTTCCATTTGTCCATTTTTGTTGGCTGAACTCCGGAACTTTGCGTCAAGCCCATATTGGCTGAACTCGTAGGGTGTGACCCAGATGGTGTAAAATTGGTATACGTATGAATTTAATTTGGAGCATTGTAATTTATCTGACTATGTGTATTAACTGGAGCATTACGATTTGCCGCACCGGTTGCCGGAAGATTTGGGAAATCAGTCGCGGAAATATTGTATGGTTGTGGTGGAATAATATTAGGTGTAGACAGATTTTGCAAATTAATATTTTGATAAGGTGGCATGTAATACGGAAGAGTATTATGTGACATATGATTAGGATAATTAAACGGATATTGACCAGGCGTTGGATAGTTAATACTTGTATACACTGTTTTGGGATTTGACGTGATATGATTGTGAGACACGGACGACGTTGTAGTATGAGATATCAAACTCTGTGCAGTTGATGCGGGTATAATATTTCTATTTACCGTGTTATTATCCATAGCTAAGGCACGTGCTGATTCAGATTTAGGTGTAGACGATACAGTCGGGTTCGGAGGTACATTGTTTACTGGATTAATGAGCATTAGGGAATCTATGACTTCCGATGGGTCAATTTTTATGGTTACCACTTCGTTAATTGATTCATCCAAGGATTGTGATTCCTTCCTAACTTTCTCACAGACACCCAGTAAATTTATTGTCAACTGAGATAATTTAGTAGCGGTAGCTTCCACTGAGGGTATCGCAGCAACACGATTAGTTCGACCTAAAATATGAAGTAACCTGGAATTAATAATATTTAAATCTACATGTTCCGTAGACGCTGATTTCATGTTATTTACGAGGCTAGTTTGCAAATTTTGTAGTTTCAGTATACAAATGGATAACTCAGCCTGAGGCAATGAAGTGGCCAAAGCATGCAACTTCCGAGGAGCTAAACCAGGATTATCTTGCTCTGTTACTAAAGACTCATTTAAGATACGGCTGCATTCGGAAGGTTCGCCCGTGATTTGGCGCACTTCACATTCTAAATTAAATTCATCGGTTTCTAAATTTTCGGGTTTCATTAGAGGAAACTCCATCTTTCTTATGTTTTGTTTTTATATGACAGTTAACGTGTAAATTAATATATTAAATGTATACGTTGATGTATACGTTGATGCAACGAATAATTTCACTATTATTGATAATTATTAATCTTGTAATTGGTTGAATGAATTCGTAATTAATAATAAATAATAAAAAAAAATAGAAAATAATAATCTTGTCGAATGATAATTTATGCACAATAACAATGTATATATATAATAATAATGAG
The DNA here is from genome assembly GCA_963556165.1 of Tipula helvola. NCBI lineage: Eukaryota > Metazoa > Arthropoda > Insecta > Diptera > Tipulidae > Tipula > Tipula helvola. The sequence continues at coordinate 199,254,204 of OY744481.1, read as the reverse complement.
ACCAAGGTAAGCCATGACAATGACAAGTTTTCCTTCCTTTTGGCTGTGATGAATCAGGATTACATAGGATAGGTGAACGATACGGATTTATTTACCAGACAATTGAATCACTGCCCATAGACTGGAACCAATTGCGGAACAAAATCCTCTTTTACACAGGAGAATAGAACAAGTACTTGTAACTTACAAACAACTCACAAAAATAAGGGATGTGTTTGCGAAAGTAATCTAAATTGAATTTTTGAATTAATTTTGTTTTATGCTCTTGACTTACACTGAAATCACGTTAAATTATTGTTAACAGAACTCAGTGCGGGAACGTCTAAACAAAATATTGGTTTAATAATTTCATTCAAGGTTACTGGGTTTCAAATCTCTTGCACATCAAGTGGAACTGCTAAACGCGTCAATTTTGACTAATTCGGACTTACACAAACAACTCAGTCTACAATTTCAAAGAAATTAGAAGCAATTGCGAATCCGAAGTAATTAAACAACACGTCCAGGATATTAGTAGAAATAGAACGAACTTATAAAAACCTAAAGAACAATTATTGACAACTATAATCCGATTGAACCACATGGCAAACATTAAAATCAACACTAGTACACGTGGAAATACTGCGATTGTGATTCCATCAACTATTATAGCTTACAGAAGAATAGAAAATAAAATAAATTTAACAAAAACAACAATTTTTACCGCTGTATGTTTGGGCGCCACTGTAACGAAATTCCATAACGAAGTTACAATGGTGCTGATTATAAATTGGACGCCACTGTAACGAAGTTATGCCGTTTGAAACCGTCTCTACCAAATTCGTCAAAACCTCTCATGGTAGAATCGTAGAAAAACTCTTCGTCATCAGAAAATAAATTATATTGGTTCATTGCCTTTGAGCGGTCATTTTAGCGCGGCTTTAGCTCAGGAGTAATGGGGTGGGCTTTTCAAAGGATGAACTCAATCTTGAAAGACCGCAAATTAAATGTTGGAGACATTAAATAAATGGGAAAATAAATAAAGAATCATCATCAACCAATTAGAACCTTAACACAAAGAAAACGGAATCAAACAAACCTGTCATGGCATCACTCACCTCGGTCCCACTACGCTTGGATTATTATCTCATTATATTATTTTTTCACTAGTATAAAGAAAATTCAATGACGTTTCAATTCGCAAAAACAAAATCATTATGTATTTAATTTCAAATTATGTTTAAAATTCCAATGTTTATAACGCGAAATTATGAATAAGATATGAACGTATATGCAAATTATTAAATTAAAACTAAAACCCTAGCTAAACTTATTAGATACCTCAGCTACTTAAAATTAGGAAATTAAAGAAGTAATAATAATAATAATGATAAATATACAATAAATGTATATAAATAATAATAATAATAAATTGAAATATAATATAAATAAAGAACAAATAACAAAACTCTTATCTTGTGATGGTACTGGAATGTTGTATGTTGAATGTTGATTGTTGCATCGGCATAATAATATTATGTTATATGGAATGTTGCATTATATAATCGTTGTTACAACATGAATTGTGCATATGTGTTAATATAACATGATGAATAGCACATATTTGATTTAATATTATACATTCAATGTTTCTTATTGAATATTTTCGATGATTAAATGAGTAATTAACTATTCAACGGGTTAATGTAATGCATTTTTCGGTACACCATTTAGTATGAATAGTTCACTGTAATTTAGTTCGTTATTAATGATTATATTATTATTGTAGTAGTTTTAAATTTTTTTAAATATTTCACTTAAATTTTAAATAGATATTATCATGAACGTTTATTTTTATTAGATGTAATTTTTATGACTTTATTCATTGTACATTTGTCCATTACTTCAAACTAAACGGTACGTGAATATGGTAATTTGTAACAGTTTTTTTTTTCTCACTTAACCAATTCACATTATATTTTTTTATTTTATTTTAATTTTTGAAGTTTTAGTTCAACCGTTTTATTTATAAAAATTCACTTATGTATTGGAGTGAAGATAAACTTATCATTATTATGTTTTAAATAAATAATTATTAACTACGCTTATTCAAAGTAGATCTGGAATAGCGTTTTTATAATCTTACGATCATAACTGTCTCAACGTAAATAATGTCCCTGAGACCTCATTATCGTACAATTTCACTTATAGTCTAATTGTATAACTTAATTAACGATAATTACTATATAATGCAGAATTCTTAATAGTTTGTCTGACACCAAAAGTTTGCGTTAAAACTCAACATAACAGATACAATATTTTACTATTAAATTGCATATAGGTGCATAACTGATACACTCACAAAATTGGCAAATTCTAGTTAACGTCTAACTGAATTTTAGCAAGGCCAATCACGATACTTAATAAGTCCACAAAGAAACGTCTCGACTTTTCTCGATTGATTCTAACAATTATTCTTCTGCACTAATTATCATCATAACAATCGATTACCGCAATAAAAAAAACAATATCTCTCATAAACTGAACTTAACTTATTTTTATTTTTAACGTTAAACGTTTTCTTTTTCACGAACAAAAATGAATTTTATTATTTAAAATTTTTAACAATAGATTTTGCTGTGGGATAGATTTTATTCAATCATCCATTCGATTTCGTTGTAATTTATTAACTGCCCAAAAAAACAAAACAATCCTCATTACCACCGTCATCCACTGTCCATGCAGATTTTTGACGCACCACACATACATAGAGGATCATAACTCTCGACATGAATGGTACAGTCAGTATAACATTTGTAACCCAGAGGTGGGTACCGCTGTGTTACAAAGTATTCGAGATTAAAGAGCGAGCGTGTACTTTCGTTGATAACAAGCGCTTTACTAAGCACATCGTGAAATGTGTCGCTAGAGCTAATTCCAGGCTTGGCTTTATTAAACGGTGGACGGGGATATTTATGACCTTGAGAAATTCAACTTTGATAAGCTGTCAACGTCTGGTGTCCTTTTTACGACAACCCTATCCGAAACATTGAGAGTGTCTAAAAAAAATATATGGGACGTAAAAGAGGTACAGTTAAAAGTGTTCTTTTGCTGGAAATAATTTTGCTTGATCAAATCGATACACCATATACTGGAATCAATTAAAATAAAGGTACCGAGTAGGAATTTAGGAGATCATGACCTCCTTCATCTAAATAAACATAGAACAATGGTGACAATGAACCAATTAACATGATGTCGAAGAGTTTTAACAGAACCAACCATCTTTTCGACTTTTAGTTAAGCAAAGATTGCTTTAAACCTAGGAGGCAACATTATGCTCCGACCTGTAAATATTTTTATGTTAATTTTAAAACTTATAACAAATTTATAAATAAATGAATTATAATTAAAAATTTAAAAATTAGTTTTAAAATATTCTGAAAAATGGAGATCTATTTTTAAAATTGCTTCGTCAAGCTCGCAGACACAGATCAAATATTGAACAAATTGTGCCGATTAAATTTGATAGTTTGTCTCGATTTTTATTTTTTTTTTAGCTACGACTTATACTTAATTATTCCACTTTTAGCCCCAATTCAGAAACAGGGTATTATGCCAATTTGATTTAATGGGGATTTAAACAAAGCATACGGTCATTGAGATCCGCTATTTAAAATCTGTAATAGCTAAAATGGGCCATACATATACGCCTATAGAACCAATCAAAACAAACGGATGAACCTAAAAATTTTGTCGTGGATAGTAGGCATCATGATCTCAGTATTCCTCAGAACCAGTAATGAACGAGTTTATCGATTATAGTGGGCCTAACACATATGCGCTTATAGCGCCAATCACAATATGCGGATGTTATTAAGTTTGTTGCCACAGATAGTACTCACTATAACAGATTGATCCCATTCGAATTTATTTCCGGCTGATAATATACCTCAGGACAATTAAGAACTGTCTCAAATAAATTAGGCCATTAGCTTAAGCGCCTCTAGTGCCAATCCCGCTACGATTAAGATCTGTCTCAAACAAATTAGGTCATTACCTTAAGCGCCTTTAGTGCCGACCCCAATATACGTGTTGACCTAAATTTTTTATCACAGATACTGGATATTATGCCAATATAATTCTATGAAAATTTAGCCCAAACTCACCCACAGTCCTTAAAAACCGTTAATTAAAATCTATATCAGCTAAAACGGGGTAAGCTTATGGATAGTGGATAACACATCATAGTCAGTTGATTTTATACGATTTTATTTCCGGTACTCAATATTCCTGAGACCCAGTAGTTAAAGTGTTTATCGACTATAATTGGCTACTCATACACATGTGTATGAGGTTATAGTGCCAATCACAAATTGCGGACTGACTAAAAAAATGCATCAGTGGTAATGGACGACATTGGAAGGTGATTTCATAAGAATCAGTTTGTGTCAATAAAGATTCTTGAGAATAATTAACTATAATTTGCAGCTACATTTTTTTATTTTACACTTCCTGTAATAAACTTTACCGAAAGATCCAGTGTTAATAAGTGTCTATACGTGCAATGAGTAGTACGAAAGGAAGGAAATTGGATAACACAAAAATTGATAAAAAGAGAAATTGAGAATCATTTAACAAAGCGCGAGTTGCTGCTTCAAGGACAGAAACGAAAATTATTTTGCACAGCAAAATAACCTGCAGGATATGGAATAATACGAGCTCATGCAACCAAGACAGATCATTAATGATTGATAACCACTAACAATTAATCGAATTGAGCCTAGCATTGCGGCAAAACCGACCATAATCTGACAAAAGACATAACAAGATAAGTTTCCAGCAAAACATATGCTAGACCTCATATTGCAAAACCAGTCAAAGACACTTGGTAAGCATTTGACTGGGCTGTGCTACTCCAACTGCAGTCAGCTCTTGCTGAATTGTGGTTCAGTTTTTACGCATATTTCAAAAATTGGGTATGGTGCAAAAACAAGGAAATTGGGTACCGTATGAACTCAAGCCATTAAGAGACGTCTAACGGCGTTTTTTCACGTGCGAACAACTGCTCCAAAGACAAAATCGGAATGGTTTTTGCATCGAATCGTGACGGGGGACGAAAAGTGGATCCACTTCGACAACCCAAAGCGCAGAAAATCGTGGAGTAAGCCCGCTCATACATAACCTTCAACGGCCAAACCAAATATTCATGGCAAGAAGCTAATGCAATGCATCTGGTGGAATCAGTTCGGAGTGATCTACTATGAGTTCAGTACTCCAGCCTAACGAATCAATCACTGGAGAACATTTCAGCGACAAATGATGCAATTAAGCCGATCCTTGAAGCTCAAACGCCCCATAATGTGCCAAAAGACATGATAAAGTGATCTTTTAGCACGACAACGCTCGACCACAGGTTGCCAAAGTCGTCAAGGAAATTTTTGAGGCGATTCAATAGGATGTCAAACCCTCCCGCCGTATTCACCAGACAGTGCTCGTTCCGAGTACCACTTGTTCTGCTCGATGACTCATGGTCTGGCCGAGCAGCACTTCACTGCTCACGGAAAGGCCAAAAATTGGATCGATTCTTGGATCGCCTTAAAAGATGAGGATTTTTTTCGACGCGGAATCCGTATGCTGACTGAAGGATGGAAAAAAGTCATAGCTAACAATGGACAATACTTTGAATAAAATACATTGTATCAATTTCTCTGAATATTGCTTTGAAGTTATAAAAAGAAAACCCTCAATTGCTTTATACTAAAGCCTCCGGCGGCTTTTTTCGATAAAATTCAAGAATACCGAGCCAGATGTCATCTTGGGTTGGTGGGCATACGGAATTCGAATACTTTTTAATAAATAAAACAAAACGTGTACAAAAGTTGGCAATATAAATTTGTTGTTTGTTAGGTATTTTAAATTTTAATTATATAAGCAACGGACCCAGATCTGCCCTGTATAGGTTTAATGTTTGATGTATTTGGTTTGGCGAAACCTGTTACTTGTTAAACTGGTACTTTTAATGGATTTTGTTGCATAACGATTGTACAATGCACATGTATTTAAAAAAATATAATTTGCGGTCAAATTTTTGAGGTCGCAATAAATGCTAGCAAGTCAAGACAATTAATAATGCAGATCAAAACAAAATCGCAAATACATATATTTTAATATTAAAATTGCTTGGTAAACTTGGTATTGGCAGATACTACGATTGTTAAGTTTCACTGTTTAATTTCTGTTTAGTTGTCACAAAAAAAAATGTTTAAGTCCACAATTGATTAGTAAAGTTCAAATCTAATTAATGTAACTACTTAAAAGTTAAGTAAATTAGAAATTTCTTGTCAACCAAGCAATTTTCACCTTTGGTTTATCTACCACGCAATCAAAAATGTCATATAAACCATTTAACTGTCACTTAGCTAAATTCCATCTAAACAAATTAAAAAAATAAAAAATTATCACACAAAAAAAAAAAAAATTGAAATTCACATCATTTATCACTCACCCAAAAAAAAAATAAAAACACCACACATAATTTATTAAATTTCTGTTTTCTTGTAATCATACAGTCACATTTTTTTTTTTTTGTTTATAAATATTACTAAAAACAGTAGTTGACATTTGTTTAAAAGTATCAAAAATAAAAACCAGAAATCAATTTTTGTCCGTAATCGCTTAATTTTGTGTGATGTGACACGAAAATGTTGCTCATATAACAAAATGTTGTTTTCTGATTCGTTTTGTTATAAATTAATGCGTGTAACCGTGCACATAGAATACATAGTTTTGATATTTATTTTTATTGTTGTAATGTAATAAAAAAAAATTATTATTTAGGTTTTTTTACAATTTACGCTTTTATTGTATACTATTGTTTATATGTATGTATGTATGAATATTGATATATAATTCTTTTGTGTGATTTATATGTATGTGTTTATGCGATATACTTGTAAGATTTTTTGAAGAAAGACAAAATGAAATAAGAATACAATTTTAATAAAAAGATTGTTTTTTTTGTTTGTAATTGAGACTTGGATTTTTTTTTTTTTGTTCATAAAGTGTGATAGAACAGTTTGTCGTTGTGTATAGGTATGTATATCTAAAAGAGTTTCGTGTTTTTTTGTTATTAATTATGGCCAATTGTATTTTATAGATCTTCATGATGTATTTTATAAATATACGCATACAAATGTTGTTCAGTGGAAGAGTCCTTACTGGAATTGAAATCTTGATACATAAAAAAAAAATTATAAATTTCCTTTTACTACTGCGCTTTCCTCAATATCAAAATGCAAAAGGTAAAATACAAGCTTGTACAAATGCATGCACTTTTTAAAATCATTATTAATTTCCCTATTTATATATTATTGGAAAAAATCAAGGCGGAAAATTTATTTCTTGTTTTAGTTGTTATTAAAATTGTATCCCCCAGAAATCAAGAGCAAATGAGTAGGTGTTTATAATATATGTACATACATATATATTGTATTTAAACATATTTACTTTCGAGAATGATATAGGAACAAAAAATAGAAAAGCATGAGTCTCTACATGTAAAAGAGTTATTTTATTTTTTATTTTCCTTAACATCAGGTCTGACAGGAAAAATCTCACTGTATCTGACTGGTCAATTTAAATTCCGACAAATATCTATCTTAAATAAAAATATACATCTACGAGTATGTGTATATACATATATCATACTCGTATATATATCTCACATACATAAAAGCTGTATATGTTCCTATTCCTACATAGTTTAGATACAATTTATAGATATTTTTGAAAAACTGAAAAATTCCTTTTTTTTGTGAGGGGAAACAGAATAGATAGAACCTTCTCTGGTGTAAATTTTAACTTAATTTATAATTAGTATAAATTCGATTTTGTATAACTAGATCAGAAAATTGATATAGCTAAATAAATATATCAATAATTTCTAGATATTCTTTTAGATGTATACCTTCATCCAGATGAACATTTAAAAACTCTGAAATCACTAAACAATTCTAGAACGCTTTGTAAATGCCTCAGGCTTTCTGAGTAATGATTCGAAGTGTTATTTCACATTTTTTTCCTATCAAGCGGCTGCGCAGAACGGTTAATTAAATATGATTTTGTGTATACAAAAATTATTTGCTACGATTTCATACTTAATTTACGTTCAATATTATGTCACCAATACCACAGTTGTTTGGATATGATATATCAAACAGCATTTTGAATAGAGCGTTAAACAAATCATTTTTCCTTGCAAACATCTTCATTTTGAATTGTACCACAAAATCACGTATAATTTATAAATATATTTGTAAATCAGACATATCAAAACATAACATAACAATCAAATCAATCACTGTACCGTCTAAACAAAATTACACCAACATAATGCTTCATCTGGAAAAACTAAATTTTCTAACATAAATTATGTATATTCAACAAATCTAAGCACATAGCCTGTTTGTATGTGTATTGTGTATAAAATTCAAAATATATCCTAACCTAACCAAAATTTCTCCCGGAAAAATCATTTCCCATTAGAAAAATAAAAAAAAAAATTAAATAAATTTCAATGTTGTTGTTATATTATTATTTTTCCTAATTTTTCCCAAAACTAAAATCCAAAAAAGAAGAAGAAAAATCAAAATCTGTATTTTATAAAAAAAAAACTAAATAAATTTTTCCTAAAAATCAGAGAGACAAGATAATTAATTATGATTTAGTTTTATTTTTCTTTTCTACACAAAAAAATAAAAAATAAAAATAAAAATTGAACCAACCACCACTCAAACTATACTATCCTCGTCGAAGTTGCATACACTCTCACAAATAATTTTCCCAATACTTACGTCTTCCCTGTTCAGATATTTCCATAATCATCATTATCAACAATAATATATTCTAATATCATTGTAAGATAATAATAATTAGATGAAAATGTACTAATACAATAAGGAAAAAATGAAGAAATTTCCAACTGGGTAAAACTGGGTGTGGGGTTGCAGAGTGCGTATCATCAGGAAAAGAAACGAGTACTGAAAGATAGAATAAAAAACATTTTTTTTTTTTTTGTTGAGGTGATGGTCCATTCAACTCAGACCATTTATCAAGGGGAAAATGTGTTACTATACATTTGTATGTACGTCGTAGATAGTTTAGAGAGTAGTATACTAAAACATATAGCTGGAGTATCTATAAGTAAAATATAATATGTATAGAGTATGTAGTAAAATGTACTATAAAATTGATTGTACGTAGATAGGGAAAAAATTAAATAAAAGTACAAGGCAAAAGCCACTGATACCAGAGAAAATAGTTATTATAATTTTAATTTTATTTCTTTTAAGCAAAAATGTATATAATATAGTTTTATATTAGTTTATTTTGTGTAGTTTTCCAGTTCAGATTGGACGTAACTATAGGGTATACATGTACACTGTACTATACACAACAATGTTTATGTATGGAGAGATATCTTTAGAGAGATGGAAAAACTTTTAAAAATGGAAAAATGTATCACTACATTTATATAAAACACATACACCAATATTGAAGTATTTTTACTTCAATTTATCCTTCTCTAATGTTTAATGCAAAATTAATAAAATTAAATTTCCAAAAAAAAAAAAAAGTGAATTGTGGTTGGGTGATAAGGGTAGAATTTTTACTTTTTTGAAAAAATTATAATTTTTATTTTAAAATTATTTTCAGACAAATAAAACTTAATTGGAAAAATCAATCTTTCTTTTTAAAAAATGTTTTTATATGTACGAGGATGTACATAGTTTATTCATGATCAGGAATCAGTTGCAAAATATATATTCCGTGGCCTTTTTTATGCGTATTTATTGCCTCGCTAGCATATTATTGGCCTAGAAATAATTGTTAAATGTAATTATAACATAATGTGAAAAAATATGTCCTTTATTAATATAAATGCAAGCACCTTTTTTGTACTTAATAATGACCTGCTTATGCATTTTCAATAATATTAGCGGACGTACCTCTAATTAAACAACAACAATTTGTATTGTAAAAAATAGTCTATCAGAAACCTGATGAACCATATTTATTTCTTTACGAATTAGATTACCTGGACTCCAAAACATTGATTTTTAAAATGTCGTGTCCGTCTTTCCACACATTTTTTCCTGCCATTTTTACAAATATAGATAGTTTTGGTCGAAATTATGCGATAGGGCTTAGACTTTAGTAATAACCAGTTTGTGTTAACTTTTGGGTTCATTCGAGTCTAAAATAAAAACGGTTGCAGTAGAAGTGAAAATAAATGAAATGATAAATGAGACAATCCTTCATCTACCTGTTTACAAAATTTACAGTCAATTGACATAGTCATAGTCCAGAGGGGTGATTTTAATAAAAAAAAAAAAAAAAAACATGAACAATTTTGGTTGAACGGTTTTTCGGGATAATACAGAAAAAATCTTAATGAGTGAATAAGCGCATTTTATGTTCAATGGTAATGTTAAAACAATTAACATCTGGTTCTGGGCAAATTAAAATCAGCAAGAATCATGGGACTGTACTTTTTCGAAAATGGAAATGACACCTCACTTTGACTGCAGAAGACGCCATCACATAATTGAACATTTTTTCATACCTGAGCTGAACGTTTTGGGTTTGCTCAACGTGTGGTTTCAATAGGAAATGAGTGAAAATGTTATGAAATATGCCATTAAAAGAGCTCGCATTTGTAAGGCGGAATAGAGGCGCACATTTCTCCTACATTTTACGGTGGCCTTCGACACATAATATAATATTTCTTAATAGTAAGTTACTGTTGCTCTGAAATGATATCACGTTGTTTGGAAGAGGGAGTGGCGATACGACATAGTGAAAATGTAACACTATGGTTTAAGGTGGTGGAGTATCGATCACAAAAGAGATTTAAAATTATTATGATCGTGTTTGTTTTTCAAATTATTATTTTGTATTAAATTTAATAATTGTTTAGATTAACAAACAACCTTCTTGAAACCACAAACCGAAAAATTGCACCGAAACAAAATACCTTAACTAAAGTGTATTTGAAAAATTGAATCACTTGGTGATCATCATCAGATATTTAAATTGCAACTGAGTTGCAAATTAATTATCTGATGATGATCACCAAGTGATTGGAATCGTTAATATTTTGTAAATAAATTTGAATTGTTGTGGACATTTTTAAATAAAGTATTTTTATTAGTTTAAATACACTTTAGTTTTTTTGTTTCTGTGCAATTTTTCTGTTTGTGGTTTCAAGAAAGTTGTTTGTTAACTTAAACAATTATTAAATTTAGCATGGAAACCACGACAGCTCGAAATTACACAAATGTGTTTATTTTGTATTGTTTATATTTTATTGGTTTATATTGTTCGAATGGTCCACACCGATGCTTCGGATTTAAGAACTGTCCACAATTATCTTCCAATTCTCACATTGCCCAGATAATATTTTATCCTTTGAAAGGTTACTTTCAAAGCGAAATCTCCGCCTTGGTTGTCTCAGGAAGTTTCGAATGCCATAAGTATTAGAGTTAGTAAATATCGTTTATGGAAAAGGTATCCTAATAGTCAGTCTCATTTAGATTATAAGCAGGCTCGTAATAGAGTTGTAGGGTTAATTCGGATTGCTAAGCGTAATTATTTTAAGGACAAGTTAGACCCCTTCCTTCCTCCCAAGGTTTTTTGGCGTAATGTTCGTAATTTAGGCCTAGGCAGATGCAAGAGTAGTTTTAGTGGGGTTTTTAAGCCCAATGATATTAATAGTTATTTTTGCTCTAGTTTGAACTCGGGCAGTAGTACCGTCGATTTGTTCTCTAATGCGTCCTCTAATTCGTTTTCGTTTTCAAATATTTCTCTCGAGGATTTACAGTCTGCCATTTGGAATGTTGAATCGGAATCTTCTGGTCTGGATAACGTCAATTTAAAATTCGTTAAACGAGTTTTCCCTTTCGTCTCAAAATATTTGTTACATATTTTTAATTTTATTCTCACATCCTCTTTCTATCCAGATCAGTGGAAGCTAAGTAAAATCATACCCATCCCAAAGATTAGTAATCCTTCAGAGCTATCCCATTTGCGGCCAATTAGCATTTTAAGTTCTCTCTCTAAAGCTTTCGAGATAGTTGTTAAAGCTCAAATTCAATCGCATCTAAATAGTAATAGTTTAATTAGTTTCTTCCAATGTGGGTTTAGAAAATTTCATAGCACTTCTACTACGTTATTAAATGTATGTGATGATATTAGGCGCAATATGAATAATAGGGAATTGACTTCTTTAGCTTTGTTAGATTTTTCTAAGGCCTTTGATTCTATTAATCACAGAATTCTTTTTAACAAACTCTTATCTCAGTTTAGATTTTCGGTTTCCGCTGCCAGACTAATTATTAACTATCTTTCTAATCGTTCTCAGGCAGTTTTTTTCGACAATTCTTTGTCTGATTTCCTTCCTGTAATTTCCGGCGTTCCTCAGGGTTCAGTGCTGGGTCCTCTATTGTTTTCTATGTACATTAATGACATAGAATCCTCTATTCACCATTGTTCATTTCACATTTTCGCTGATGACGTCCAAATTTATAAAAATAGTCGTTTAGATCAGGATTCTATTGATAGGAATATTTCTCTGATAAATGAAGACTTAAGTAATATCGCTAGTTGGTCGGTCTCTAATAGGCTCGTTTTAAATGCGAATAAATCTCAGTCGATTATAATTTATAAAAAATCGTTAGACACCTCGTCCTTTCCGGGTATTTTTCTGCAGGGTTCCCTAATTTGGTATTCAAATACTGTTAGAGATTTAGGGTTAGTTATTAATAAAACTCTTTCTTGGGGTGACCATTTAGTTAGTATTAGTAAGAGGGTCTTTGGTATGCTTAGTTGTTTGTATAAAGTAGTAGGATTTTCTGATAGTCAGTTTAGGAAAAAAATGTTTTTGTCTTATCTTCTTCCTCATTTTATTTATGCTGACGTAGTTTTATTCGGTATGCTTCAGGAAAATATGAACGTTCTCCAAAGATGTTTCAATGCATGTACTAGGTTTATTTTTGGTATTAGGAAATTCGATCATATTTCTGCCTACTCTAGCCTTGCTTTAGGATGTAGTTTATCTACCTTTTACGAATTTCGCGTTTGTCTTTTTATTTTTAAACTCCTCAAAGCTAAGAAGCCTTGTTATCTTTATAGGAAGTTACTTTTTAGCAGGTTTCATTCCTCAAACTTTCGCCTGATTCCGGCCAAAAATAGTTGTAGGTCGCTAAACAAATCCTTTTACGTTAGGGGAGTTTCTCTTTGGAATTCAATTCCATTGGAAATTAAGAGTTTAGGATCGGCCAAATTATTTAAGTCAAAATTTTTGGAGTGGCGTGATTGATGGGCAATACGTAGTTTTTTTAAATTTATTTGTAATATTATTGTTATTGTTATTATTGTTAATTTTTAATATTATTTCACCTCTTGCTGTACATTTTATTGTAAATGAGCTATTGCTCAAAATAGAATGTGTATGCATGAGGTGGAAATTGTTTGAAAAAAATTAAAAGGTTTTTCTGCCTAATGGAAGCAGCTTCATTATTTTTTTTTTGTTCTTTTGTTCCGTTTACTCTGTTTCCATCTGTGCTTTTCCTTTTAATACTAAATTATTGTTAAAGTACAATAAATAAATAAATAAACAAGCGACACAATTTTCAGAAAGGAAATTTTCAACAATATGAATGGGGTGCTTTCTGAACTAACTGAGTAAATTAAACTATTAAGGATCAACAATACCAGAGCTGTATAATGTGAATGAAAAGAGGCGAACTGTTCTAAATTGTCATTATGATTTTATGGCTTTGAGGGTATAATGAATCATTGTGATTTTATTGATTGCGGGTAGGATATCACTAACCTCAGAATCAGGAGACTTATATTGTCGTGGCCAATTGTGACATGGGAGAAAGAGGTGTCCCAATTTAGAAAAATCCGTGACATCACTTAAAGACTTCCCCCACTCAAAAGATCGCACATTTTTTGTAAAATTTACATGGTTAGTTTGGCGACACATAACAACATTTCTACAATCTAACATAGACTTAACTTTGTTTCTAATTGTTGGGTATTGAGCAAAGAGCATGCCTCTATTTATGTGATTTTTTGATGATGCACCGAATATTAAGTTCTGATAATTTACAGTAATTCTTATGTTCATTCTATCGACGACAACCATTAACTTTTCTTCCCAAAAATACTGAGGATCAGATAGCCGATAATTATAAAAAGGTCTCACGTTTTGAAAATCTGAAGAGCATTTCTTGAAAGGACATAAGTGACTCATTTGATAAGAAACTCTACCAAAAATCTCTGGTTATGACACTCAGTTTAACGAAATGTTAATGGTTCCAAACAAAGGACAATTGTTTTTTAGTTTAGTTTAGCTAGTGGTTAAGCCAATTTAGCAATATTATAATATTATATTTTGATATTGCTTTATACCACTAAGTTCTCGATAATGGAACACACGCTATGAATAAATTTATTAATCAAACATTTTAAGACAAAAGGCAAATCATTTGTGCTGCTGCGAACTACTTACCAACCTGATAATTTTATTAACAGCTATATCCTGAGACTTAATTAAGAAACTGCAAACAAGGCATTCAATTAAAAAAGTAAACGGCTTTTGTAACTCAACTATTCTTAATACTTCAAGTTTATAACTTCCATATTTACAGTTTAGCCTAATCCACGATTTATCTGACTATATTTATGTGCATTAACACATAGTAAAGAAATGATACTGGTATGCAAAAATTCAGTCAACTTCTCATATTAAGCAACATTGTTTTCAGGAAGGCTACCGCGTAATCCGATTCAAAACTCAACAATATACGAAAATTAAAAACGATTCTTAAATTGTTTGGTACCCTAGATGAGTTTCGGCAGAGACAACGTATTTATCACAGATTTCTCATTTTACTAAATACATGAAAAAAATAAACTTCTGATATTTCCAATGTTATAGTTGTATTGCGTATACCTATTATATACGCAACACATTTTAAAATTATTCCCTTATAACATACACCCATACAAAGATAACATTTGAAATATCAGAAGTTTATTTTTTTCATGTTTTTAGTAAAATGAGAGATCTACGATAAATACGTTGTCTCTGGTTTCGGTTTTCATTTTAGTATTGCCAAAGGTAATTTACAATATTTTAATTGCGTCTCACTTCATTTATGTATTAATTTAGTTGTCAAACGTTAGGAAATGAACAAAATAATGTTCGATAATGATAATTTACTAGAAGATTAGAGAAAACATTTTACACAAATACAACATTTTATTTGAAAAAATTAATTTTTTAAAAATTCTGTTTCGCATAGTGTGGCGCATAGTGAATATAACTATTACTACTAGACCCGTAAAACAAATTGTTCCAATTTTGTAGGATTCTCTTTGTAATTTTTAATTTTTTCTATGAATTATAAATTCCCACAATATTACAATTTTGTCAACAAAAATTTCAAATGATTTAAAGATTTGTTATTTTTTCCATGTGTAAACCTCCTTATCGTGAGGTACTTTTTAATTTCAAAAATAATTCTCTAATTTTAATATAAGTAATATTTGTATCAACTAATATCCTATCCGTTTGTATCAACTGATGTCCTATCCAGCCGCTAAATTTTTGAATTCACATGACGTCATCTGAAATTTTAGATTCATCTGTTATATTATATGGAGATGTAAACATCCTGGATAATGGGTTCCTGGAGTTCACAAAATAACTCGAAAAGCTCCGATTTGCTAAACAATGTTGGGGGTCTAAAAATGTTGTTACTTTCTTAATTTTAGTGATAGCACAATTATGAACAAACCTATATCCAAGAAACAAAATTCTCTCCATTACTTAGAATTGTTTTTTGGTATAAAATAATAAAGTTAAAATTCGGAAATTCAAATATGTGTGGTGCTCAAATATAAGGTGGCGAGGTACTAAGATTTGATTAATACTGAATAAAATCTGAAGTTAATTAAATATCATAACTGCGGATTAACATTTGTGAGTGAGGTTAAAATTTGAATGCTTGATAAATTATTTTTGGAAAACGGTTTATGGAATATGAAATTCGATAATTGTTATTAGTAAAAAAATTGTATTTTTATTTTTGAACGTAATCATCTCTATCATTAGGTTGCCCAAAAAATACTTGTTTACAGTATTCAATTACTTCAGAATCAAATTTAAAAATTAAAAATAATCGCTAGTTACCAAATATGAACTTAGAGGAGCTTGAGGAATTTCTTGAAAGCCACGCTCAGACAGTGCAACTTTAACAATTCCGACTTTGTGGACTGAAACGTTGTCGTTGAGAAGCAAAATTGAGCTTTTTACTTGATTATTTCTTAAATTTTCTCAAAAGTTCTGCTTACATCTATATAACTAAATAATCAATTAACAAAATGTTTACTTCCCCAAAATATCGTTGCCTTAGCTTTGCTCCGCTGACGCTTGAGACTGAAATTTCTTTGGTGCTGGTTCTGTTTTCCCCGGATCCTAATGGTGCATCCATCTTTCATTCCTCGTTTCATACCAAAATTGCTATTATACTTTCATCGAATACTTAAGTCTTCTAGCCAGTTATTTAATACTCATTTGAAAGTCCTTCAGTACAAGAGAACCTGCTAAAATGTACACGTTCATTGGTATTGATGTTGGATGGTCCTCATCATCTTCAAAAAATTCTCGGCTACTTTTGAATTTTAGCCATTTGATTACTGCGGAAGAAGCTCAGATTCATCGAAACTTTCGTCAGATAGCCGAAAATATTATTACCGTTTTTGGCATCTCAAAATTTGGCCACTTGTGCCATATTTTAATTTCATAAGCACGCTACGAATTTATTATTATTTTATTTATACCTGTGCGCTGTGCTGAGATGTTCTAACATCACTTTCGATTCGTTTTCGATAGTATTTTATCTCTTGTAATAAGAACAAAATTGTACGCTATTTTCTTCTTTCATTACAATTTTTCTAATGCGATCTCAGCCTTCTGTATACTTTTCCTTTTCTTCACATCGATAAAATATCGCAAACAAAATTTTTTGTGATAAAGAGAATGAATGAAAGTAGAAATCGAATAATGTTTTATGCGAGCATGCTGAGATTGCAATAGAAAAAGCTTAATTCAAAAGTCGAAATAGTATACAATTTTATTCTTGAAAAGAGAGACATGAATACTATCGAACATCGAAAATAGTGATGTTAGAACATCTCAGCACTGGGGTGCGATTATGCATGATACAACAACCTTCTACAGATAAGCTCAATATGAATACGTTGTCGCTACTATACCGGGTGAATTTTTTAACTTGATACACTCAAATATCTCGGAAAATTTAATTATTATTATTTAATTATTTTAATTATTTAATTATTCCTTGGGGGAAATACATTAGTGTTAAAATTAGTACCCCCACCCCTCCTTGTAGGTGGGGCGGGAGTAACTTTGTAACTAAGATAGGAGCACCTATTTTCTATTGCAGATTCCGATTCTACGGCTAAAAATACGTAGGATTTGACTGAAACATTTTAATCGATTCATGATAGATGGCGATGTAATTGACGATATGCAATACAAATTTTTTGAATATAATTAATAAGATTCTTTCGGCGTTTTATAGACACAATATATTAATACTAATGGCATTCACAACATTTTCGATTTGTCAATCAGAAAAATGAAGAGGCCAGTCATTTATAATATATTTACCAAAAAAGTAGAAATATCAAAATCCCCCCCGTACTTTAACCCGAGAGTTAATACAAAATGTATTTTGACTCTAAAAATGAAAATCTTTCCTTGCGTTTTCTGTAGGTAGTTTGGTTTCGTACTGATAATCTCAAAACAAAAAGTTCGATCTACTCATCAGGTAGCTACGACCAAACTACAAAAATACAATTCCAACTCCATACATTAAGTATGAGGCAAGAACGTAGTTGACTTAGCGAATTATAAATAAATTCACTAAATCAAAAAACACAAGGAAAACTTTTCATTTCTGTGTGTTTTATGCCAACACGAATAATAGAAAGAGAAGTTTAGTTGTCTGTATTAAATCAATAAGATTCTTTCGGCTTTTTATAGACACAATATATTAATAATAATGCCATTATAAATGAAAGGAATTGTATTTTGGTAGTTTGGTCGTAGCTACCTGATGCGTAGATCGAACTTTTTGTTTTGAGATTATCAGTACGAAACCCAACTACCCACAGAAAATGCAAGGAAAGGTTTTCATTTTTAGAGTCAAAATACATTTTGTATTAACTCTCGGGTTAAAGTACGGGGGCGATTTTGATATTTCTACTATTTTTTTGTAGATATATTATAAATGACTGGCCTCTTCATTTTTCTGATTGACAAATGACAAGTCGAAAATGTTGTGAATGCCATTATTATTAATATATTGTGTTTTGTGTCTATAAAAAGCCGAAAGAATCTTATTGATATAATTATACTATTTGACTGTTTGCTTCAAACTTTGAATTTAAATACTGATAAAAAAGAATAACGGAGACCAAAATATATTTTTAGATGAAAATTGTGGAGATGTTTTATCCGATATTACTGACGGTTATGACCATAGTGACGCTACTGGTGATAGTGCAAGTGAAAGTGGCTCTGATAATTCTTTTTCTACAAGGCGTCGTTCGCGTGTTCCACATGTAGTTTATAGAGATTCTGAAGAGGAAGACGATGTTGAGCCCAACTGGAACGATAATGACCCACCCCGAAATAATCTGCCATTTGAAGGTAACCCAGGACTAGCATTTAATCCAGATAAAAAGAACATAGGCGATATTGTGAGCCTGTTTATTGCAGATGATTTGTTGCAAACGATTTCAACTGAAACAAATCGCTACTATCACCAAATTTCCAACGCCCATAAATTACCCCAAAAAACTAAAAAATGGTGTGAAGTGGCAGTTCCCGAATTAAAAATTTGGTTAGGTCTTGTTATTATAATAGGGCTAGTGAAGAAAAGTAAATTGAGTGATTATTGGTCTACTAATCCTTTTATAGAGACGGCAATATTTTCGAAAACAAAGCCTCGCAGTCGCAACCATTTTTTTTTTTTTTTTTCAAATTTTGAAATTTTTACACTTCGTAAATAATGAAGGCATTCAAATCAATTCCAGTCGATTATCGAAGGTGCAGATAATTATCGACTATTTTTCAGAAAAGTTCAAAGAGGTTTATAAGCCAAAACAAAATCTATCACTTCATGAAGTATGATTCCATGGCGAGGAAGACTAAAAATGAAAGTGTATAATCCAAGCAAAATTACCAAATATGGCATATTGGTCAGAATGGTCTGCGACTCCATTACTGGGTATATCTGTGGATTTAAATTGTATTCGAGTATTGGGGTACCTTTAAAAGATACAATTATGGAATTAATGGCACCGCACTCATTCAAATGGCATCATCATTACATGGATAACTTTTATAAAGGACTTATTTTTGAAGAAAGTAAGGATTTGCGGTACCATCAGACCAAGTCGTGGGTTCTCAAAATGTTTAAAAGAAGCAAGGCTTAACATTTATGAAACAAGATATAAGCGTAAAGGACATATTTTAGTACAACTTTGGAAAAACGTTAGAAAGAGAGAATATCGTATGATCTCCACAATTCACAACGCAAATATCGTAGACACAAACTGCAGAAAAACTGGGCAATCTTTTAAAAAACCACAGTCAATCGTACATTATAATATGTACATGAAAGGTGTTGATCGTGCAGATCAATACCTATCCTATTATCCCATCTTTTGCAAAACCAAGAAGTGGACAAAAAAAGTTGCACTTTACCTAATAAATTGTGCAATTTTTAATTCCTTCAGGGTTTACGAAAGCCTAAATCCTGAGCGTAAACTCAAGTTTCACAATTTTTTGTTAAATCTTGCAAAGATATGGATAGAAGAAAGGGAAATAGGCTATGAAGATCAGATACAGGTATCCACATCACATTATTTTGAACAATCATCCACGCAATCGCACACAACGCAAAGTCGTTCGCAGTCGACTGTACCATCTGCGTCAGTGACTTCATCTTTACAAAGGCTATCCACGAATCTGAAGAAACATCATATTTTCAAAATGTCAACCACAAGTAAGCGCATCAGAAGAAGATGCCGGGTTTGTGCTTCCCATAACATAAGAAAGGATTCAATATATGTATATGTGTAACGAATATAAAGTTTCTTTACATATTGATTGTTTCTCCAAATATCACACAAAAATGAATTTTTGAAACTTTGTATGCATAAATTTGGTAACATTTAGAATTTTGATATCTTAAAATTTTTGATAATTATTTTTTTTTTGATTCCTTTATGTTTTATTAGTGATAGGGATAGCTATATTTTGAATGGTTCAGAACATATTATTTTTGTTATAGAATAGAAAACAATCTAGAAATAGAAACAATCTCAAAAATCTATTAACATTTCTGGTTTTAGAATTTCTAATATTTACCATATAACTACTGCAGCGAGCGGAGATCTTTTGTTATTCCCAAGTGATTGAAGCGGTTTGATTTTCTGTTCCAGCCTAGGTAGTTTTTTTGGATTGTAAAATAAATTTTAAATCTAAAATCACAGTGAAATAATTTCAACATCTTCATAATTTAATTAATTATGAATTTCTAAATAATTTGAGATTTAACAACAAACGTAAACAAATTAATCCAAGCCCGCAAAAATCACCTAATACCAGTTTGAACGTAATAACCTTAGTTTATACTATTTAAATATTTTTTGTTCAGTCAAATATCTTAGTGTCACACACCACTATCGATGTATTCTTAATATATTTTTGATTTTATTTGTTTATTTTTAGCTAAATAATAACACTCAGCATTAAAACACGTATTAATCTGGAAAATTTAATTAGGTAAGTTCACATTTTAATCTTAACTTTCTCGGTCATTCATAAAAAAAGGTATTAACTGACTATGTATATTCAGGGTAATTCCCACCAATACAAACACTAAAAATTACGCAAATTTAATTATATAAATGTTAACATCTAATTATATAAAATTTAAATGAGAATTGTGTATTTTCCCAAATATTAAATATTACATTTTTATTAATGTAATGTGTGACATATTGGCATGACCGGATGAATTATAGTAAATATATTATCCTATTTACCATTTTTATGTTGATATACACTCGCTACTTATCAGAATTCATAAAAAAACATGGCTTATAAATAAAAAAAATGAAAATAAAAGAAACCGGAAATCAAAAATTATAAAAAGAATAATTTTTTTTATATAGTTTAATAAAACTAACAAAATAATATATAAAAAAATTAACATAAATATAATTATACGATCTAATTATTGTTAATAAAATAATAAAATAAAAATATGTATAAAGACGACGATGGACGGATGGTTTGTTCTTTAAGTATTATATTATGCCAAACACATTACATACATAAAAAATTCGTATTTAAACGAAAAATAAAAAAAAATATAACGAAATATATAATTAACAATCATAAAAAATTTGTTTTGTTAATACCTTTTTTTTTTGTTAGTATTTAAACTTAAATTATTATGTTAATTGTTTTATAATAAAAACTTAAATAAAACATAAATATATTTTATATTCAGCGATGGATGTTAATCTATATGCCATTGACGTAAAGTTCATACCAAGCTTCGGATCTTATAAAAATTGTGATCGTCACCCATTAAATAATTAAAACATAACAGTATTATTATCAATAGTATCATTACTAATTAAAATTCCAAGAATTTGTGTGTTTATATTTTTTAAATCACATTTAAATATACATACATATTTCTTAATATATAGGCCGGTAGAAAGATATACTATATGTAAACTTACATATCTGGTATATATATAATTATGTTAATTCAAATTTATAATTGCATGCAATAAAATTAAATTATAACGTGAAATTTCTATATGGCAAATATGTAAAAAAACAACGCAACAATGTACACCTTCAGCCCAATGAGTTAGGTTTCGAGAAATGTATTTTGCTTTTTGGTTTGGTTAATTCTTAGAAATATTGTTTTTGTTTTGTTTTATTGAGTTTTAAGATTATGCGAATGGATTTGAATTCTTAGTCATTTTAATAGTTTTGTCTTGTAAAATTCTCGTTTATCGTTTATATATAAGCAGTAGTTTTTAATTATCTATGTCAAATATTGGGCGTGTGTTATTCGAATGTAAGATTAATTTTTGTTTAGTTGGTCAATCTGTTGATTCATTATGGTTGGAATCTGGTATAATTTGTTTTACATATATTATAGGCATTCGACTAAAACCGATAAATCAAATAAAACATTAACTTTGGCAATAAATCGAAAATAGTGTTTAGAATACTTTGTATTATGTTCCTTGCACTATTCCTAATGTTTCAAAATTCACATTTCGACTCAAAAACAATACTTTTCTTCCACTTATTAAGTCTTATATTTAGGATATAATTTAATAAACGCTTTTACTTAAATTTGTTAGTATGACTCGCTGTTTGGCCCTTAAACCCAAAACTAAGGAAACAATTCCTAGATTAATTTGGAATTTGTTAGTTTTAGTGATTGTAGATTTAGCCAAAAATTACAAAGAATTCAATAGTTTATATAAATAATTAAAATATGCGTTGTGCCCACCTACAACATTCACACAATAAGTATGTATATAATAAAACTTGAAAAATTTCCGAAATTTAAATCTTGCTTTAAAATGTTGAGAATCGGTACTCGGTATGTATTATTGCATTTTGCACTTTTATTCCCAAAATTCTATCCAACATTCACTTTCAGAACAGTTTTATAATTTTTTCAGTATCTTTAAGATTTCGAGACAAAATGCAATCGTCCTCTTTTTACCTTGTTAACGGCAATTCGAACCAATAGCTCTCTTGTGGCATTTATCTATAAATATATACAAATATGATAAAATGGTTTAGGGGATAAGGATTTATACTCTTTTGAGTTTGGATGACCAAGACCATACCGTGATTAATTTTATCCCGACCAAAAATATTCTAGGATCACTTTATAATCGACTGCATTAGTTAGATTTTAAGAAAATAAATTCGGCTTAGGATGTTTTTTCGTTTATCAAAGGGTCAGATTATCTTAAGAAGAATCTTTTAACAAATGCTTTAATAAATGTCACCGAGGAGAGTAGAAAGTGGAAAACCGAACGAACCTCTTTGGAAAGGCGAAAATAATACTTTTTAATCTAACTCCCATAAATGGGAAAATTCCTCTGCGATCGGAGTGTGAAATACGTCGATTTAAAATTTCAAAGCTTGAAAATAAGAAAACCAAGGGGTTATTCTTGAATACAATACAAATTCGAATGTCTAAAATACTTATTTGAATTGAATCAGGTTCGCTAGTTTCCTATTTCGAAATTCGTATAATATTCAGAAATAGCCCACCTATAAACAAGTTTTGAATCAAAGGAGATGGTATTAATATGGCTGGCCATTCAGAAATAAAGCAACTAAAAGAGAAAAAACAATTAGTATCAAACCAATAGTTTAAGCCAAATGATCCTTACCTAAATTCACCAGCCATTCAGCGAATCCTAAAATAATATAAAATTCACAAAGAATCATCGCCACATAATAAAACAAAACGTATACTTATCTGAAACCATCAATTGATACTTCACCGACACGGCAATATCTAGAATAGGACGAAATCAATCATTTGGCTTTAAAAATAATAAAACCAAATATTAAATTTATTTGCCATACAGCAACCATTTTGACAATTATTACCTTTATTTGTTGTGATTAGGTATCATAGTAAAAGTACCAACTAAATTATAGCAATTAATAATTATCGAAATGTTAGATGGCGTTTTAATTTCTAGAACACTTGTAGAACTAATTCTCCGACAAAGTGTATCACCAAGTTATTTATTTCGCACTTACCGCTCTTCTAAAATTATTAAAATAAAAGAGTTTGTTAGATGCCGCAATCATAGTCTCAGAGTATCATCAAAAATTATGAAAACTGTAAGGCTTTCCAAATAGTTCTGAATAATTTCAAATATATACAAAATAATAAAATTATTTATGAAATATAAAATTTACAACAAATTTACGACTCTAATTGAACAGCTTTATTTGTTGTGGGATAATTATTCTTCTGTCCTCTGACCTATAACTGAATTACGTCACACTCACAGATCACGTTAAGAAGTACGTGCTGAAGAAAGTTGTACTCGCTGGTGAGATTGAACATTTTATTAACAGTAAAAACTTTACCGCATAATATAAATTTCGTGCCATACGAATTCTTTTAATCGAATAAAGCACCCAATGAGTAAATCACACAATAATATTGCACTCTGTGCATTTAAGATTGGAAATAACGGTTATCACTCATAACAAAGTAACTACTTTTTTATTGCGCAAATGTATAGCCTCACAAGTTACATTAAAATAAAAAATTAAAATAAAATGACTGAGCTCCATTGACAACCTTCACCAATACAATTAATATTTGTAATATTTTTGTTATGTTTTGACTATTCCTCGCCGTCTTAATATAATCTCCCTTTATATACTTAAAATTAATAAATTTTATTTTATGTATAATTAATTGTTTTTGAAAAATATTGAAACGCATGAAACAAAAAAAAAAATATTAAAATATGTAAATTACTTTTATTAACTTGTGTGTTGAGATTACTAAGCGAGATTAATGTAAAATAAATTTTTTATTAAATTTAAATATACGGTTTGGTATTGTTTACGGTTAATACTAAAGGAGCGCACAAGGTGTTATGTTTTGTGATCAACGAAATAAATATTTAGGACAGTTGCGGGTGTACACACAAACTATTTCACTAACGCAACCCGTCCGTCCGTTCATTTGATTAAAATAAATTTCATTATGATGGAAAACATGAAAATTATTAATTTTTTTTTTTTTTGGCAAATTATCAATACACACATGTTATTAATGCTGCTAAAGAATTTAAAGATTTTTACTTTCAAAACAACATAATAATATAATTAATTAAATAAAAAAACAAAATAAAAATAAATAAACAAAAAATTTATTTATTATTATATCTTAATTTTGGAAGAAACATTTTTTTATTTTTATATATTTTTTCTAAATTATTTTTGGTAGTCATAAATATTAATGTCATGAAATCATGACATTCGTATTTAAAAATAAACAAAAAATAAAATCACCCACTTATGATCTTAATTTAATACTATTCTTAATTATAAATTTCTAAATTTAGAATATTTGTATTTTTAATTATTTTTAATAAAGAGAATATATTAATAATGTACTCAAAGTAGTTTTGGAATGTTTGTACGTCACATAATAAACAAAAGGGTTAATTAATAGATATCAATATTAATTATGTTAATAATACAAACTTCATTAATTATAATAATGACGAAAAATTATTATATTAATAATTCTAATTAATCTGGCGACATATTGATTCTTTTGTTTTACATACATATATTAATTATATATATACATACAAATTATTGTTATTAATTTAAATCGATCATGAAATTAATAAAACTGAAATTATGTACACATATGTATGTACAATTCTGATGACAACTCATTCTACATTATGTAAGTTAAACGAAAAAAATAAAAAAACGCGCGCGAGAAAAATAAAATAAAACATTTATTTTTATGTTACAAATCGCACGCTGGAGAGAGATAAAAAATTAATTTTATTTAATATAAATAGCAGCAGCAGCAACAACACAACTTTATTTATAATTAGAATTATTAATTTAATTTATTGTTATTTGAAGCAAACGACATTTTAGTTGTCAATAAATCTATATATTTATCTAATGTTTTTTGCTTATTATTATTATTTTTTTTTAATTATGCATAGGAATTTTTAATTAGGTAATATCTATGAATTTGCATATATTAATTATTACAAAGTTATACAAAGTAAAAATTCTTAATATTAACATACAAACAAGCATATAATATGTACATATATACAATAACATTTTAAGATTCACACAATCCATTAATCGCAGCATCTCGGAACTAACTCATAAAAATAAAATATTTTAAACTGATTTCTCTTCTTCATACATTAAAATAACCAACAAAACTACCACAATAACCTTAAAATAAAATAAAAACCCAAACTGAACACAGCACAAGCAAATTCATGCTGTGCATTCCATTTCAGTCCACAAATCCACAAGACCCCAACCAAAAAAACACACAGAACAACTATAATAAAAATTATGTTTGTTGAATTTTCACCTCTATGTTTTTGCCGGCAAAATTTTTGTTGCTTTTAATGTTTTGTGAATGAATTTTTTTCATCGTTAAACGAAAGGTAGACAAAAAAAAAAAAAATAAACAGCAGTAAGAAGAAAAAGTGGTTTCCAAATGAAAAGATGTTGTGTACCCATAGCACATACCATATACACATGTACATAAACACGGTATGTTTGTAGTACATATATACAAATGGGTAGGAAATAATATAATTTGTGGTGACAAAAATTACATTAAACAAATTTTTTTTTATACTTCTTGTGTTAATATTTTCACCATGTCAGAAGGATAATTAATGAGACATGTAATAAAACAACGAGATGTAAGGAAGTACACGACAAGAGATGTAACAAAAAATATTATATAATTATGCATAGGACGAAAGTCCAGTATAATTACATATAGTATACGATCTGTTGAATGTCGGGTAAATTATATGTAGGTACTGTAGAGTAGAGGCCAGCGTTATTATCTGCAAATAATAAAATTAATTTACACATACAGACCGGTACAAACGTAAAGTTCAATTAATGTAGTGAAATTCTGCCACCTACAAAAATTTTTAATTTTACTTTCATTTTCCATTTTTTTTTTTATTACCATCACGACATGATTTATTTATAAAATTTGCATTTTCCTATATAAAAAAAATTAAGATAAAAAAAATATTTTAACCGATTATTTTTGGCAACATAATATGTATATAATCGTCATCATCATGTTCACACACAACCACTACCATAGCAAAATTATAATACAATATTGTGTGATGGAATTTTTACACTTTTTAATAATAATTGTTATACAGCCGATTATCAAAAAAAATAAAATTTAATTTTAAATCTTAATTAATTTATTATAATTTTTTATAAATTTTATTTCAGTTGCTCTGATAAATCAACAATGTAACCTATACTCCCAGCTCTTTAAAAATTAAATATTAAAATAAATATTTTTTTAAAAATAAAAATTCACTTTGAATACATTTTTTTTAAGATACATATAATTAATTAGGAGTGAATTAATTTCTAAACAAGAAAATTACGAAAATTAAAAAGAAAAAACACGAAAATTCTCGCTTTTATCTTTTAAAATGTCATTTGTTAAGACAAGCAAAAAAAAAGTGATCAAGATTAACTTTATGATTAAAAGATTAAGATATGTATATGTATATTCGTCGTTTTACTAATTTACAAAATAAAAACAAATGTTTGTATTGCGTTCGCAACTTTTTTCGTATCAGAGATGATATTGATTTGTGAACAACGAGGGAAAGTCAAAATACATAATTATTGAAACGTTGTAACATAAATTTATCAGCGAATGTTTTGATTCATCACTCAACTCAATATAAATTATTAATTTTATTAAAGTGATACAAATTGAAACTATTAATTAAATTGATAAACACTGCAAATAACAAGTACATATATCTATCGCTTTAGTTTGATGATTTTTTTAAGTTTAGTCAATTTTTTTTATAAATAAACCTTTCTTCTTGAGTGGGAATGAGAATGGCCTGCTCTGCCTTGTAATCGAAACATATAAGATCCGAATTAAAATGAAATTTGATTGATTTATCAGAATGTACGACCAAGCCAAAGGCAAGACTCCCGGATGACACCGGGCCCTTTGAACACCCTTTACACACAACAAGACCGAAGGAAAGGAAAAGGTATGTTAGTATTAAAGACTCGACGCGGTTCCAGACACCTAAGTAGTCGGATAGTTAATAAATATGTTAGGGCCAAATCGACCAACCACAATTAATTCGCAACTGCGACTAAATTGTCTCTTGTGGTATTTTTAAACCACAATAAAATCACAGATTAAAGTATTGATTGAAGTTGTAGTCGTGAATATCGGCGACTACAATCAGTGAATATAATTGCCGTTTAAAATCGAATTTATCATTTCTAATTTCGATGTTAATTTAGGTTATAATAAATAATAATAAACAGAATACCTTTATTTAGTAATAATAAATCAATTAACATTATTTATATTGTGATGTAGGCCTTAAAAAAGGTAGAATTTATTTGGAAAAGTTTAATTATTTTAAAATTGTACTAGATTTCTGATTAAATTTGCTGTTTTATTCTTGTTTAAAAATACTGTATTCGAACATTAATTTCGAAAAAAGAATGATTGCAACGAAAAGTTGTAGTTCTATCTATCGATTCGAGCCTTATTATTTTTTTTTTGTTGTATTGACAATAATTGTTAATCACAAGACAACACAATTTTTTCTAATACAGCGTTCCTCCTGTTACAAGGGCAAGTTCTGTAAAACTGTTAATTAATTATTATTATTTTTTTTGTCTGCACTATTTTTTCCATCGGTGGTTTAGGGGAGGGGAGAGATTTCGTTCCATCATCATGGGAACATGATGCGGTCACCCAAATATGTGCTAACCATAGCAAATGTTGCTTAAAGTTGTTGTTGAAGTTGTTGCGTCTCTTTTTTCTTGTCTACTCTAACTTGGGGGGCTCCGAATTAAAATTAATTATTAATTAAGTTATTTACTTCCAAGACAAAAACTAATAATTTTACTAATCTTTTCATTACGTTAAATTCGATATTAATTACCAGACAGAGTGCTAACAAAAGTCTTCTCGCACGGTTACTTGTCAATTTCATAATACTTAGTTTACAAGTTTGTTAAATTAGCTGGTTGGTTCATTGTTTCATAGTTCTTCGCTGGTTGGTTCATTGTTTCAGACTTTTCTTTTATAGGCCATATTAACCAAACGAATATCTAAATTCATAAATAGATAAGTGGAAGGGATATCGCTAAACGTACCCCAACGATATTTTGAACGGAGACATTACTGTTAAATTAACCAATTGATGCATTTGCACGAGGACAGCCTTAATTGTATTTTGTTACTACTTTTTGGGAATGCAATGTACTATAGGACTATTTATTATCAGTTATCATTTAAAAAAATATATAATCTTAGATTTAATTCAAATCTATCTTTACTTTTCATATCTTCTTTTAAAATCTGTCAAATTTAATCTTAGATTTAATCAATTCAACAATCGTTCAATTCGGACGTGTTTTTGTTTTTCTATTTTCAATAATATTTTACATATTGTTGCTTTATTTTATTTTTATTTATTTTTGCTTAATTTTAACACCTTGTTAACTGGCAATTTTACACAGAAACTATTGTCATGTCACAGGCTATTATTTTGTAATTGAATATGGAAGTAAAGGAAAACATTCTAAATAGTACGATGGAAATAGATTTTAAAATGATTCTAAGTGAAGTTCTGAAAGTGGGACAAACTTGACGTTTTCTTAAACGATTTTGATTAAATTCGACATGTGTGATGGAATTAAGCATATTGCGTAGCGTCTCACTGTATTGTTCGAAATATAATTTCTACACCCAAATAGGTATTTTCTACACCCAACTAATTTGAATTTTTGTTTATTCGACATGATACGTCTCTGAAATCTACTAAAGTTTTTTGCCGTGTATTTCATAAATTGAAATAGATAATGCAAGTGCAATGACGAGTTAACTCGTCATCAGTCAACAACCTTTTGGCACGAAATGAAGAGTTAACTCGTCACCATCAACAATGTGTTAATAAAAAAAAGGAAATAGTGTAGTCGTAGTGCTCAATTTTAACTATATACTTATATCGTAATTACTGGCAACTCGCTAAAGAGTTCATTGAAGTTAAAAAAAATCCTTCCTGTATTATGCCTATGTCAGATCTCAACTTGAATATGCTGTCAATGTCTAGTGTCCTTTTTACGATGAACATATCCATAATATTGAAAGTATCCAAAAAGCTTATACATATGCTATATAACTTGGAAAAATGGATGGGATTATGTATGACCAAAATTTACCGTACCACGTTAACCTAAAGTGATTGCCACCATATTTTACTGGATGCAAATCCTATCATATGACAACATTGGAAAATAGGCGAGAGCTTTGAAAGTGTTCGTTGGTAAGAAATATTTTACTAGATCAAATCGATGCACCATCTATACTGGAATCAATTAAAATAATGGCACCGAGTAGAAGTTTAAGAAATCAGGAGTTCTTTCATCTCAATAAACACGGAACAAACTATTGTGATAATGAACCAGTAAACATGATGTCCAAGAGTTTTATTCGAATTGACCATCTCTTCGACTTGTACTTAAGCAATGATAGCTTTAAACGTAGGTTGAAGTAACATTAGGCTGCAAAAACATTTTTTTTATTCTAATTTATATTGTTTTTTTCTTTTTAAATGTGGTTTGTTTAATTTTAAATATTATTTTTTTATGTATTATGTATGTCAAGTCAAATTTCTAGACTTTTTATCTGAACATAATTAAATAAATTTAAGACAAATTTCATGAGTATTTAAATATATGGAACGAGGCTTAGACATGCAGGCCTACTGGACCCGTTGTACCATCCCTTGTCCAATTGGACTAAAGTTTTAGTACTTTTGAGTGATTACGGATTGGAAAAAATAAATTGTCACTTTTGGTAAACACTCGGGGGTCGTTAAAATGAAATGTCAACCGTTGGAATGACTTCGAATCTCACCTCAGGTATTTCCTTCAAACTTATGTAAACGTGATAAAGATTGATATTACACATTAATTTTTCGCTGAACTCTCAAATCGTCTTAAATTTCTAAAAAGAGACTTGGTCTTTTCTTAAATCGTCATTGCACTCAAAGATTATGCTGGTTGTTGTCTTCGATCCACAAGGTTAAAAGCTTTTCATTTTTTTCATAGTCGTACTTATGTTGCATGTTAATTTTGCGGCACTTCATTGGGCTGCTGATTCCGATGTGCTTTAATTTTTGATTTATTTTCAAAAAAATTAATTCAAAATAACGTAAAATAACGGGAAAATAACGAAAAAAAAATCGTAAATCGAAATTTTATTACGTAAACCAGGACTTTGGTTTAATTTTGAAATTACGTTATAGCGAAATTTCGTAAAAAGACTCCGTTAAGCGAGGGATGAGTGTATCACCTAAATGTTAAAAAATGTATGTAAAATTAATAACTTTCTTTTATTTAATTTTAATTCAATTTTTATTAAAAAATATTAGGTTAAATCATACATACAAAATTCTAAAATTTGCTTCTTTAATCATCACACATTGAATCTCAGTTGTACATAAAAAAAGGAAATTTATTAAAATCACCAATGCTCCTACTATTTTATAAATCATGCACTTAGGATATGGCCAGAGTTCTCACGATAAGCGATGCACGGCGAGAAGCGATTTTTTGAAGCATTGACAAAATTGCTTAACACCTAGTGTGCCCTATTTAAGGCGCCATATAAATGCAAGTGTTTAATTTTATCTCTTTTTGCCTCACATGGTATTTTGCTACTCTGGCCGCAGCATTATACAGTCATAAAATTGTTTCCTCAGACATAACATTTTTTCTAATAGCTAGCCGGCTCCTTCAAATGACTTTGTATGAAAATATATATGCTGGAAATAGCTACGATATAAAAACAAATTACAGACAATCCAATAACAATATTACCTTAGCTATAGGATTCTAATTAGGCACTTTTAATATGTACTTACTTGATTTTTTGCACGGTTAACTAGAACAAACTGAATTTTCTCTTCGTAAATGTCATAGTTGCACTTATTACCTTAGCCGCCCCGGTGGCACAGTGGTTAGCATACTTGCTTTACGCCCCGGAGGTCCCGGGTTCGATTCCCGGCGGGTGATGAAAAAATCACGGCTGGTTAAGGGTAGGATCAATGAATTAATCACTCATTATCCATTAACAAAAATGATTACGAAACTTCAAAATGAAGCGGCCAAATCCCTCTATGGGATGTAGCGCCAGCGGAAAAAAAAAACTAGAACAAACTGAATTTTCTCTTCGTAAATGTCATAGTTGCACTTATTACCTCAGAAAGGACGTAAAATCAAACTTTTATACCAAAACACACTCAATATAGAGTGTAAAACTGTAAACTAATGAAAGAGCAAAATCCTAATCAAAGTTAGTTAATTTATGATCCTTTTCCATATTTTCACGTTTAATAATGTGAAATTCAACAAAAGTGGAATTTACGGCATTTTTTTAATCACACTTCATGAATTTGTTAATAAACCTCACATTATTATTTTAAATCATTTTTAATGCTAAATCGTGTGGTTTCACAATTACTTTTTAGAGTGAGTGTACTTATAGAACTTTTATTTGTAAAAATATATATCACTTTAACTGATTTTTATTGCTTAACAATTCAGTTTCCTATAACACAAAAAATAAATGTTACATATATTATAACTTTATTATATCTAATTACAATTTATGTAAATAATATAAAATTCCATCAAAAAATAAAAATAATAAAAGCTTAATTTCTTCTGTATTGTAACCATGTCTTATATGCCACAGGTGATGCTTCGATTAAAATTGTATTTAATAGGGTTTGATTTTTCCGGGTCTTTTTGATTAAATGTCACAAATTAGCTTCAATGTACCTTTCAGCATTCTAATTGAGGTTAGATTTTATGGTTGCTAAAATTTGAGTAAATGTTTACATACTGAAAATACCATTTTCCAAATCGAAACAAATGATTGGTGTGTCGCTTTTTTATCTATATTTTGTTGCGCAAGTATTGAATTTTTTTGAAGTAATGTATTTTTTAAAAAACCCAATTCGTTTCGTTTTTCTGTCGCTTAATCTATTCAGCACGGCTCCAATCGCATCAAGTGTCTTGTTTATGTACAGTATACGCAGGCTTTTGTGAAATCGCCAAAGTCAAAAGATAAAATTTGTTGCAGACCGTTATACGATCGCTAGCAATATTAACACTAGATATACCAACCGGTCAAAATGACCGGTTGTACTATTATTGAACTCATTTTTTTGTATTATTATGTAAGTATTGTTCCGAAAATTTATGATGAGTTTTAATATAATTAGTGTGTTTTCATACTAAAAGTCATCTTGAATTTCCAAAACAATACTTACATAATAATAAAAAAAATTATTTCAATAAATGTACAACCGGTCATTTTGACCGGTTGGTATATCTAGTGTTAAAGAAGTAGCGAAAATGAAGGCTTCGTCTGGATTGAGTGCGGATTTTAGTAGTTTGATCTCTTAAAATCCTTTTAGTCGTTACGGAAATTGCATTTACCATGGCTGATTCATTTTTTAGTAATTTTGTAGTATTAGTTCATGCTCATAACTACTAACATAACTTACACATTTATATAGGTAATCTGAAAGACAATTCTTATTATTCTTTAATGTTTCCGAAGGTGCTAATTGTCCATTTCTCCAGCTTGAAATTTTCGTTTCGTATAGTTCACAATCCATTTAGTTTCATTTATTACTATCATTCTCGGTTTTGACTACCAACTAATAAAGTAATTACTACCCGGGTAAAATTACTCGATTGTTATGCGCTTGTATTGAGATCTTGTAATACATATTTCTTCACGAATCACTTCGTGTTCGCCTCATATGTAACTCTTCTAAATATTTGTTGTGCTTA
The DNA here is from genome assembly GCA_963556165.1 of Tipula helvola. Classification (NCBI taxonomy): domain Eukaryota; kingdom Metazoa; phylum Arthropoda; class Insecta; order Diptera; family Tipulidae; genus Tipula; species Tipula helvola. The sequence goes on along the minus strand of OY744481.1, from coordinate 199,220,345 downwards.
ACTACACTTAACGTTGCATGAATATATTACAGTCTATTCCAAGTTCTTCTAGCCCACTATATGGACCGGACCATTCCAATTAACGATTACAACAGCATAACAGTGTAAATTAAAATAAATAAGTAATTATAAGTATTGCATTAACGACAAAAAAAAATAAATACCAAACAACAAACTAATTAAAATAACGTAATTCAATTAAATACCTACTAAATATAAAATTATGATCTGCATTTTGAAAATATCACAAGCTGATTAAAATTATATCGCCACAACTATTTGACATTTCCTCAACTGTACAATAAATTTAGGATAAAATGTTTTTATCCAATTTTGATACATAACAGCCCGATAACTAGACTGTTTTCAAATAAAGAAAATGTAAAATAACCCATTGTTATTGTATAACCCACGTTGCTAGGGGCAACGTGAGTTATATTTTGTATAACAAAAAAAAACCAAAAAATTTTTCAGCAGAATATTGTCGCGAACTCGCACTGAGTGTCATTGGAAAATTATTCGTAGATTTTGTAATTTACATCAAAGGAACACGTCACAAAAATTTAAAGAACGGTCACTTTGATAAAATGTATTTCAAAATTCAATGCTACAGCACAAATAAATACTTAACCAGATGAACAAGTTGGCTTGGAACAAAATGTAGCTGAAGTAAAATATACAAATTTTATAGGGGAAATGTTTGTATCTCGAACGAAAGGCTATATACAATCGAACGAAAATTAATTATCTCTTTTCTTCCTTCGGCATTTAAATTACGAAAAAAAATATTTCATCAATCTATAGAAATGAATCCAAGCAATCAAACAAATACAAAGTAATTTACTTTGTCTGTATGCTAAATTTTTATATTCGTATTTATCAAGCTTTCCTATTGGCTTTGTGATGTATAAAAAAAATCAAAAACCTAAACAATTTACAAGGAGAAAAAAAAATAAAATCTAGTTGTGCCTTTTGCGTTAGTATTTATAATCTTTATGAATGAAAAAGGCGTAAGCTATTGGCGAATTGTTGTTGTTTATTGTAGATTTATACGAATGTATAATAAAATCACCGAAAGAATACGTTGTTCATTTTCTTCTTTTACAAGAATTTAATTGAAATTTTTAGAACGGCCTGCCTAAATGAAATGAAATCTTACACAAATGCATACATAAGTAAAATTGTGTGTATGTGAAAATACATTAGCGAATTTAATAAAAATTTGGTTTTAAAAATTTTGGTTCTACAAAATTTCGGTTTTTCAAAAATCATAAATTTACAAATCTCGGTTTACAAAATCTCGGTTTTCAAAAGCTCGGTTTTCAAAATCTCGGTTTTTATTTAGTTTTTAAAATTAAATTCCCCATTTCTCAGAATTTATTATTTGTTGATATTTTAATTTTAAAATTGAACTCCCCATTTTTCAGAATTTTTAATTTTCAGTTAGTTGCGTTTTAAAATGGAAAATCCCTATTTTCCAGAATCAATGAAGCAATATTTTTCCTATTGCAGTCGTTGTATAATTCTGTGGAATTAAACAAAAACAGGATATCTGCAAACAACAAAAAAGTAGAGAAATCGTATTTAAAGTTTGTGTTAAGATTTTTTGAGATATTTTGTATTAAAGTTAATTACATTGAATTTTAATATCAATTTTACGTAAACTTTACTAATTAAAACCGAACAACAACCTAAAATAAAGCTTTATTTCAACAAATACTAAGACATCTGATTTGTTACATTCTAATATTGTTTTGCATAAACTTTTCACATTTTTATCTTTAAACAACGTAAATTTCATTATCTGCACATATCGTGTTTTCGATGTTAGGTAATTGCTGCAACTTAATTAATTGCGTAAAACTGAATAAGTTAAAAAAACTAGTTTTTTTCCAAATTCACATCGTTCTGATTTATAAACGGGTACATAATATCTGAAGTTGCAGTATTTTCTGATTAATTTTTTGTTTTTTATTTAAGATAACTAGTTTTGAATAAAATTTTCTCGGGAAATATTAAAAATTATGTAAAATTACTTAGGTTATTGAATACAGCTTCAAATTTTGAAACGAATTGCATCAAAAAATAAAAGAAATGTTTTTTGCAGATATCCAGATTTGGTTAATTCCACAGAATTTATCCATGCTAATGTTTGGTATGGAAAATAACTAGCTTGTACTAGATGTATGCATTTTTTGTCACTTTCCCAGTGTGCTTACAAATTCGACATAAATTTTATAATTCTAAATTTTGATTTCGATTTTAAATTTTGAAGAATTAACAAATAAATGTTTAATTAATAAAAACAATTAAGATTTTTTCAAAGAATGTCACTTAGATTTTTATTTTGGTTTTAAGGAAATGCATATCATGAATTCCACAAAAAGGTAACCCTCAAACTTGAAAAATGGAATTGATAGATAGTCAGCACTAAAATGTTTTAGCATAGCTCCCTCTATTTAGATAAAAAAATTGATTTTCAGGTCCAAACCAATTCGCAAGTAATTTTATATAACGTATAGTTAAAATAATATCTGGTTGAAAATTCCTATTCCTTCATTCTCGAGTAAAACAACAACAAAAAATGAATTTGTTGTTGTATTTACTCGGGAATGAAAGAATAGGAATTTTCAGCGAGATATTATTTTGACTATACACAACTCAAAATCAGAGGAAAAAATTGGTCACATGTACGTTATACGTATTTTGTTAAATATTTTGGTAATTAGTAATGCGATTTTTAAAAATTTAATATATTCTAAATGAAGAGATAAATTGGTCATTATAAATCATAAAGAATTGTTTTAGAAAAAGTAATTTGTTATTAAATTTTGGTAAAAACATTCGCACACTGTCACAGTACGTTATATGGAATTCGTGATATACAAAAATTTGTTCTGATTATTGAAATACCCATTTTATTTTTGATAATAATTGTATTTGCTTTTCATTTCTTATCATCTTTGCTTGAGTGACTTTAATTTTTTGATCCAAGGGAAAATCATAATCATTGATCATTTCACACGATTTTCTTATTGTTGTTGTTTCATTTATTTATGTGGGTTATTGACATTCTCTGGATTTCCTATTAACTAGGTGGTACCTATTAACAGGTAATCGTATAGAGGGGTTTGCATAGCGGCTTCACCTTCAACGGCTTGGCAAATGAAATGGCAAACCTATATGTTTGCAGCATGATATTATTCTGTATTGGCTTCATTAATTATAAATGCCAAATGCAATTTTGTGTAATTAATTGTTGTTGTTAATAACAGATTGTTTGAAATATCGAACATCAGAAAGTAAAATTGCCTGTTTGGAAAATGTTAATTCGTATGTGTTTATATAAAATTTCTGTATTTACCTATCTTATACAGAAGAAAAGAATTGTTTGGTTATATTGATATTGAATGAATTAAGCGTTACACTTTTTTTTGGAATAAAATCGAAAATATGAATTTTTATTAATCCTGAATCCACACCAGTTTATGAATGAATTTAATAAACCAAAATTGTTGCGGTTAATAGATGCAGATGCAGGTACAAATTGATCCAGCGATTGAAATAATAGTAAGACCAACTATAGAAAGTGTTATTAGAAATATTTTGGATATTTTTGGTGGATTGGAAAAATTTAATTAATTTTAATGGCTGGCCTGTGGTATGCTGTGTAATTCTATAAATCTGTCTTTTAAAGATTTTATTATGTTAAACGAATACTCATCTACACAAACTGTTGTGAATGAGCTTCGTGCCCAAAATAGATTTTATAAGTAAGGGATTGTTCTTTAAGGCAAAATTTGTGTGTATATAAATAATAAATAAATACAAATTTTCAATAAAAAGGTGGGGGAATGTACCGTCCGAAAGCAATATAATAAACATCAATTAATTTCAAATTCAAACCGATTTATTTACTTATTTTTTTTCTTTTTTTAGTTTTTTAAAATTTTTAATTTTTTCGAGGCTGTAGATGAGTTCGATTTGGCCTTCTTGGGCCGTTTTTGAGGCTTCTCGAATTCTCTGTTTATCACAGACCACTTACAGTTCCTCCTTGTGAGAACTAAAATAAAAAACGAAACCAACTTTCTAATGTGACCTGTACATTCATCGTTCTCTTCAACGAAAATGGATGGTTGCAATAATTTAATTTGGAGCATGCATTTCTCGGTGATTTTTTCACAAATATTCGAAAAATGACATTCTGCCTTATAGCATAACTCGAATGTTTGTATGATAATACGAGCTATTTTTTCATATTCAATAGTTGGCGCCTTTAAAGCTCCATAATGGGTAACATCTTTTTTAAAATTTTTCTCATGTAAAAATGCTTCCGTTATTGTAATGGTGCTTTCTTCTTCAGATTTTAATAAAATTTGAGTGCACTTTTCACAATTGACGGCCTTATAAGCACAGTATCCTGCGAAATAAATTATTGCATTTCCTTTTAATTCAGGGATATTTGCATTACCAATCAAATTGTCGATTCTGCCATCATCATTTAGTTCTGACATTCGAGAACTTTTGAGACTTGCTTTATAGTCTTCTCGAAATATGTTCCAATTTACATCTAAATTGCTACATTCATCTGGAACACAATTTGAAATTGGTGAATTGAACAAAATTTTCATCGATAAAATATTAGCAAAATGAATGCCAATATCGTGACTGGTGGGGGTGAAATTATAGCCGCCTTTCCCACGAAGTGTCGAAAAAAAATTTTCCAATGCGTCTTGATTGGTTTTGCCGGTAAGAAGGTATTCGAATTTAAAATTCTCATTTAAATAGTCGAACAACATCAAATGAGCCTTAATCGTTAGTTGCAAGCCTTTTATAAATTTGAAGTAATTTTCGTTGGGTGAAATTACCTTCAAATTGTTTAAGAAATTTATGGATCTTTCTAAATAAGCATAAATTTTATTGTCTTTTGCGAGGGGCTGCTCGTATGGAGATTTTGATGAAAAATGGCGAGAATTCAGACAATCGAAAATATTGTTGAACGCCTCTACCAAATTCGCTGTTGGAATTGCATTTTCTAGGAATAATCCAAAGGTTGTTGGTGAAACCTATAAAGTAGAAAACGCATATGATAAAAATAAAATTTGTTGAGACAACTTAAAAACAACGAATTGGTCAAGTTATGTTAAACAAATTTACCTTGAGCGTAGTTCTAATGGCGCTCGCAACTGTGTTGCTTAATAATTGAGCCGCTAACTTAACATTCATTTTTTGAAAGTTGTTGGGTTGAATATGAGCATAAGTCAGTTTTGGTATCATTTTGATTTTTTGATGTTTTTCCTTTTCGTATATTGAACGGATAACGTTGCTATCACTTATCCCGTGCTCCGAATGTTCTATTCTATTATTCAATAGAGCGTTGCGCGCTGATTTTATTAAGTGGGGTGCATCATATTGAGCAAAAATTTTCCTTTCATTCATTTCAAAATATGGCTTATCTGGCACAACTCCAAGAATTTTGTATGCTGCAATATTGGTTGTAGCTTGGTCACATGTGATCATAACAACATTTAGGTTCAGCCTTTCTTCACAAACATTTATATAATATTTTATTAATTTTGCCAATTCTTTTTCGTTCATCGACTCGTTCAGTAGAACATAGCCTAGTGCATGTTTCCAACCTCCAACGATAGACTTAACTAGAAAAAATAGTGCCGCGGTTGCACATTCGTTTTTTCTAATGTCACCATCGTCGCAAAAACCATCAATTTTTCCTGTTAAAAGGTTAAGCGTTAAGTCTTTTTTAATCCTGATTTCATCAAAACTTAACACGCATAATTTAGATTCTTTTGACATCGTTTCAAAGAGATTTTTCAATTGATTCATTAACAGTTCGTTCACGCCAGGTGGAATAAATTGTATCGGCGACCAGTTGTGTAATGATGACACGGAAGGCAGCTTCAAAGAAAGAGTATTTCTTAAATATTTGTACGTAGCTGCTGACTTATAATACAGGCACTGTGCGAATATTTTATCATCACTATTGTAATAATAATCTTCTTTAAGAAGCAGCTTGCAGACATTTTTTGTTATTTTATTTACTGTTGTTAACTTTTCTATAGTTTGATCTATGTTCGTTTGTTTTTTATTACTATATTTTGTTTTTAATAAAAGAAAATTTCTTTTAACCCTGTTAACTTCACATTTTAATAATTTTATATTTTTTTTAGCTTCACTCAATTTAATTTTTTGGAGTTTTTCGTTTCTAATTTGTTTTTTGCAGTTCATACACTTGAAATCCGAATTACAATTTGTATGACAATGATAACAACTGATTTGGTCAATAATTTCTAAAAACTCCTTATTCTTATCATTTAAAACATTAACATCATCTGTTTGTGTACCAACTGAAACCAACCGTTTTAAACTCGCAGTACATTCATTTATACTATTTGTAATAAAGCTGCAATTATTAAAATTTACTCCCGGACTGGTTATAGCAACGGTGTTAAGCTCTCGTTCTCGTTCTGATGATGGTGGTACATTCAGAAATGGAATAGCATTTCTAGTTAATTTATGAACCCCAATAAACTCTTTCGCAAAATGCTGTGCACACACAAAATTATTTTTCGTTTTTATCTCGTCTTGGGTAAGACCTATAGATTGTATCCACAAATTTGCCCTTTCCGGATTCGTTGGGAATTTATAAAATTTTAAATTTGTTTGATGTGCCCTGGCAGTACATGATGGAACGATACATTTAATACGTTTTTTTAGTGATGTATTTTGTCGTTCTATGTTCAATAAAAAATAAATACATCTTTATTAGACTTGCGACTTATAATAACTTACCGGCAACAAAACCATCCATTTTTAAAGTTGATATGTCAAAAATAGTAGCGGCACACAAAATAATTCGATTCTAACACAGTTTATGCCAGTAAAATAATTTTAATTGTAGTTAGGCAGTTAGTTTACTGCTCTAAGAAATTTTTAAAGGTATGAAATATAATTACTCTAATAAGTAATCCTTATGCTTTATATATTTTTTATACAATGGAATAATTATGACTGCAATATTGTAATTAATATACTAACCAATAAACAAAAAACAGACAGACTGCACAAGCCTGCTATAAAAAAGCTCTATTATTCCGCATCCTTAAAAGCTGTCGTCAGTAACTTTTATTTTAATTTCGCAACAGAGAAACTTGACAGAATCAAATTTTCATTTTGATTCAAAAATTACTTGTTCGACTATTTAAATGAGAATTTTAAATTCGAATACCTTCTTACCGGCAAAACCAATCAAGACGCATTGGAAAATTTTTTTTCGACACTTCGTGGGAAAGGCGGCTATAATTTCACCCCCACCAGTCACGATATTGGCATTCATTTTGCTAATATTTTATCGATGAAAATTTTGTTCAATTCACCAATTTCAAATTGTGTTCCAGATGAATGTAGCAATTTAGATGTAAATTGGAACATATTTCGAGAAGACTATAAAGCAAGTCTCAAAAGTTCTCGAATGTCAGAACTAAATGATGATGGCAGAATCGACAATTTGATTGGTAATGCAAATATCCCTGAATTAAAAGGAAATGCAATAATTTATTTCGCAGGATACTGTGCTTATAAGGCCGTCAATTGTGAAAAGTGCACTCAAATTTTATTAAAATCTGAAGAAGAAAGCACCATTACAATAACGGAAGCATTTTTACATGAGAAAAATTTTAAAAAAGATGTTACCCATTATGGAGCTTTAAAGGCGCCAACTATTGAATATGAAAAAATAGCTCGTATTATCATACAAACATTCGAGTTATGCTATAAGGCAGAATGTCATTTTTCGAATATTTGTGAAAAAATCACCGAGAAATGCATGCTCCAAATTAAATTATTGCAACCATCCATTTTCGTTGAAGAGAACGATGAATGTACAGGTCACATTAGAAAGTTGGTTTCGTTTTTTATTTTAGTTCTCACAAGGAGGAACTGTAAGTGGTCTGTGATAAACAGAGAATTCGAGAAGCCTCAAAAACGGCCCAAGAAGGCCAAATCGAACTCATCTACAGCCTCGAAAAAATTAAAAATTTTAAAAAACTAAAAAAAGAAAAAAAATAAGTAAATAAATCGGTTTGAATTTGAAATTAATTGATGTTTATTATATTGCTTTCGGACGGTACATTCCCCCACCTTTTTATTGAAAATTTGTATTTATTTATTATTTATATACACACAAATTTTGCCTTAAAGAACAATCCCTTACTTATAAAATCTATTTTGGGCACGAAGCTCATTCACAACAGTTTGTGTAGATGAGTATTCGTTTAACATAATAAAATCTTTAAAAGACAGATTTATAGAATTACACAGCATACCACAGGCCAGCCATTAAAATTAATTAAATTTTTCCAATCCACCAAAAATATCCAAAATATTTCTAATAACACTTTCTATAGTTGGTCTTACTATTATTTCAATCGCTGGATCAATTTGTACCTGCATCTGCATCTATTAACCGCAACAATTTTGGTTTATTAAATTCATTCATAAACTGGTGTGGATTCAGGATTAATAAAAATTCATATTTTCGATTTTATTCCAAAAAAAAGTGTAACGCTTAATTCATTCAATATCAATATAACCAAACAATTCTTTTCTTCTGTATAAGATAGGTAAATACAGAAATTTTATATAAACACATACGAATTAACATTTTCCAAACAGGCAATTTTACTTTCTGATGTTCGATATTTCAAACAATCTGTTATTAACAACAACAATTAATTACACAAAATTGCATTTGGCATTTATAATTAATGAAGCCAATACAGAATAATATCATGCTGCAAACATATAGGTTTGCCATTTCATTTGCCAAGCCGTTGAAGGTGAAGCCGCTATGCAAACCCCTCTATACGATTACCTGTTAATAGGTACCACCTAGTTAATAGGAAATCCAGAGAATGTCAATAACCCACATAAATAAATGAAACAACAACAATAAGAAAATCGTGTGAAATGATCAATGATTATGATTTTCCCTTGGATCAAAAAATTAAAGTCACTCAAGCAAAGATGATAAGAAATGAAAAGCAAATACAATTATTATCAAAAATAAAATGGGTATTTCAATAATCAGAACAAATTTTTGTATATCACGAATTCCATATAACGTACTGTGACAGTGTGCGAATGTTTTTACCAAAATTTAATAACAAATTACTTTTTCTAAAACAATTCTTTATGATTTATAATGACCAATTTATCTCTTCATTTAGAATATATTAAATTTTTAAAAATCGCATTACTAATTACCAAAATATTTAACAAAATACGTATAACGTACATGTGACCAATTTTTTCCTCTGATTTTGAGTTGTGTACGTTATATAAAATTACTTGCGAATTGGTTTGGACCTGAAAATCAATTTTTTTATCTAAATAGAGGGAGCTATGCTAAAACATTTTAGTGCTGTTTTCATTTAGAATAAACTAATACTGACTGACTTTTCAATTTTTCACTAAATAACGTACATGTCACATGGATAACGTACGTGTGACACCATACAAACTTTTCTATGGCGAAAATTTTGTAATTCTTTATTCAAGTGCAATTCGTTATGCAAGTGCAAAAACATGAAAAATTCTGTCATATGTTAACGTCGAAATATTTCTTTTTCTAAACAATATAGCTGTTATTATCATCTATCAATTCCATTTTTCAAGTTTGAGGGTTACCTTTTTGTGGAATTCATGATATGCATTTCCTTAAAACCAAAATAAAAATCTAAGTGACATTCTTTGAAAAAATCTTAATTGTTTTTATTAATTAAACATTTATTTGTTAATTCTTCAAAATTTAAAATCGAAATCAAAATTTAGAATTATAAAATTTATGTCGAATTTGTAAGCACACTGGGAAAGTGACAAAAAATGCATACATCTAGTACAAGCTAGTTATTTTCCATACCAAACATTAGCATGGATAAATTCTGTGGAATTAACCAAATCTGGATATCTGCAAAAAACATTTCTTTTATTTTTTGATGCAATTCGTTTCAAAATTTGAAGCTGTATTCAATAACCTAAGTAATTTTACATAATTTTTAATATTTCCCGAGAAAATTTTATTCAAAACTAGTTATCTTAAATAAAAAACAAAAAATTAATCAGAAAATACTGCAACTTCAGATATTATGTACCCGTTTATAAATCAGAACGATGTGAATTTGGAAAAAAACTAGTTTTTTTAACTTATTCAGTTTTACGCAATTAATTAAGTTGCAGCAATTACCTAACATCGAAAACACGATATGTGCAGATAATGAAATTTACGTTGTTTAAAGATAAAAATGTGAAAAGTTTATGCAAAACAATATTAGAATGTAACAAATCAGATGTCTTAGTATTTGTTGAAATAAAGCTTTATTTTAGGTTGTTGTTCGGTTTTAATTAGTAAAGTTTACGTAAAATTGATATTAAAATTCAATGTAATTAACTTTAATACAAAATATCTCAAAAAATCTTAACACAAACTTTAAATACGATTTCTCTACTTTTTTGTTGTTTGCAGATATCCTGTTTTTGTTTAATTCCACAGAATTATACAACGACTGCAATAGGAAAAATATTGCTTCATTGATTCTGGAAAATAGGGATTTTCCATTTTAAAACGCAACTAACTGAAAATTAAAAATTCTGAAAAATGGGGAGTTCAATTTTAAAATTAAAATATCAACAAATAATAAATTCTGAGAAATGGGGAATTTAATTTTAAAAACTAAATAAAAACCGAGATTTTGAAAACCGAGCTTTTGAAAACCGAGATTTTGTAAACCGAGATTTGTAAATTTATGATTTTTGAAAAACCGAAATTTTGTAGAACCAAAATTTTTAAAACCAAATTTTTATTAAATTCGCTAATGTATTTTCACATACACACAATTTTACTTATGTATGCATTTGTGTAAGATTTCATTTCATTTAGGCAGGCCGTTCTAAAAATTTCAATTAAATTCTTGTAAAAGAAGAAAATGAACAACGTATTCTTTCGGTGATTTTATTATACATTCGTATAAATCTACAATAAACAACAACAATTCGCCAATAGCTTACGCCTTTTTCATTCATAAAGATTATAAATACTAACGCAAAAGGCACAACTAGATTTTATTTTTTTTTTCTCCTTGTAAATTGTTTAGGTTTTTGATTTTTTTTATACATCACAAAGCCAATAGGAAAGCTTGATAAATACGAATATAAAAATTTAGCATACAGACAAAGTAAATTACTTTGTATTTGTTTGATTGCTTGGATTCATTTCTATAGATTGATGAAATATTTTTTTTCGTAATTTAAATGCCGAAGGAAGAAAAGAGATAATTAATTTTCGTTCGATTGTATATAGCCTTTCGTTCGAGATACAAACATTTCCCCTATAAAATTTGTATATTTTACTTCAGCTACATTTTGTTCCAAGCCAACTTGTTCATCTGGTTAAGTATTTATTTGTGGCTACAGTGTGAAAACACAAAATGGAAGTATTTCTTATTAATTTACGATTCTTTACATTTATTTCAACAAAATTGGATAAAACGTTGTATGCCACTCGTGAGCAAAGAGATATTATCCACTCGGGATAATGTCCCGCTCGGCTATCGCCGATTCGATGTATTTCGTTGATATACACCTTTGTTACATTGTTATTTCAAAAAGCGAAGGAGATGGACTATTTGAAGTATGAGCAAACGAAAAAGAAGGCCTTAATTAGTAGACATGCATTAAAATTTATGACAAATGGACTGCGCGAAATATCGTCCCTTACAACTAATAGAAAACATTAAATTTCTTACAATATTAAATTTTATTATTCACAATCGATTTCACTACTGGTCAAGTTCTGTTGCGAATTTGGTGGCTAGCATGTCAAATTTTCTTTAAAGAAATAACTTCCTTAAATTCTTAAAGAGGGAAGACAACTTCGATCAAAAAAAATTATTATTCTGCAAACATTCGATAATCTTTCAAGGGCACTATCAAGTACTTAATCAAATAAATTGTAATCCGGCAACATTTTACCAATTTTCAATTTTAAAACAATGCCATTAATTTCCAGAGATCATGCCGCATTGTTATATCTCATTTTTTCAACTATGACTACGAAATTTCAACTTTGCTCGACTTATAACGACATACAGTGCCCAAAATAAGTCTGCGTACGCCCTTTTAATTTAAAAAAAATATTATCAAAATATAATGAAACGATGTATGTAGTTTTATTTGTATGTATACAATACAATAAATGGTTTTATTCACATAGATTTAGTTATAGTATAATTTTAAAGTTTTTTATAAATTAAGAATCGTACGCAGACTTATTTTGGGCACTGTAGGTACATTTTAATACCCGCATTATATTTCTGCTGACAGTATAAACCACGTGTGATTAATTGATTTGAATAGAACGCACTTTTACTAAACGTCGGTCGTATAACAAAAATTCCTCTGTATAAAAACACAAAAGACATAACACACCTACGCTCTATAAATTACATATGTTATTTTTTTTTACTTGCTATTGTATTTCTTGAATTAATAGAATTCGTAAAATTCTTAATTTTATCATGATTGAAATTTTTTTGAGTAAAACGACTTAGTACAGAGCAATATAAAAGAAAGAGAAATAAATACTTTCAATTTCAATTCTTGTTTGACAATTATGTTGAAAGGTTTACATACTAGTAGATACAAGAAATTGAGCGAAAAGTAAACATTTTATTTAAAAAAATATTGAAATTTTTGTGCTAAATTTGAATCACACTTCGTTGTTTGAATATGTTACCAAGTAGAAGTAATATGCACTCTCCTATGTTTACCCATAAATCGCTCATATTGTTAAAATATTCACGTGATTACTTTTATTTAGTTTAAATCAAACAAACAAATAAATTACTAACGTATACATAACTAAATTAATAATATAGTATATTAAAAAAAAAATCGATAAAATTAACAATAATAATAATAATTTAATTCATGCAAATTATAATATCATTATACCTTTTATTGAACTCTTATAATTTTCATTTAATTTATTTTACCTCACCTTAATTTAGTGTTTCTTGTTTGTCTATAAATACATATTATATACCAGTATATAAACTAATTTTTTTTTCTCTTTACATAATATATAGTTATATATTTTTATTATTGTTATTTTAAATAAATAAATAAATTAAAAAATACAGAAAAAACTAATTATCGCCTCGTGTAGTTTTCTATGCAACAATATTATAGACAGAATTAGCTCTAGTTATGTACGTATCTGTTGTGCTTATAATAAACATTAACATAAAAACTTTGTTGCAATAGAGCAATTTTATTTAATTTTTTGCGTTAAGTTATAAAGTTAATTAATCAATTTTGATGTTTCGTTGTTGATGTAAGGTCTACGGGAGAGTTCAATTTTAGTTAGAGATGAGGTTGGTGGATTTTTATGGGTTATAGAAACGTGTTTAAGTGTTTCAGATTTAAAAAATAAACTCTAGTTCGTCATTGGATTGTAAATTGATGGATGCGGATATCAGAACTTCGGTCTTTGGTATCTTCAATGGAGAAAGCATTCTCCTTTGTCATAAAGTTGGGGTGACAATTTTGACAGTATTGATTTCTATTTTAACCAACATATATTTACTTATACAAAAACAGCCAAACAGCTTAAAAGTTTCAGTAAAGGCATCCAATTTATCATTTTAGAACCCCATTTACAACGCAAAGTCAAATTTCATAATAATCGGGTAAGGAATAATCAAGCTCCATCCTACTTGGCCATATTCCAGAGCTTTATCCAAAAATCATTTTAGAATCCCATTTCCAACTCACATATCAAATTTCATCATAATCAGTTAAGAAATAGCCAAGTTCATCCGTACTTGGCCGTATTCCAGAACTTCATCCAAAACTCATTTTAGATTCCCATTTTCAATAGACATGTCAAATTTCATGATAATCGGTTGAGAAATGGGCAAGTTTCATTATACTTGGCCATATTCCAGAACCTCATCCAAAAGCCATTTTAGAATCTCATTTCCATTACACATGTCGAATTTCATAATAATAGGTTGAGGAATAGGCAAGTTCCATCATACTTGGCCATATACTAGAACTTCATCCAAAAAACATGTTAGAATCCCATTTCCAACACACATGTCGAATTTGATCATTATCGGTTGAGAAATGGGCAAGTTCCATCATGCTTGGCCATATTCCAGAACTTCATCCAGAAATTATTTTTGAATCCCAGAACTTCATCCAAAAAACATTTTTGAATCCCATTTCCAATACATATGCCGAATTTTATCGTAACCGGGTGAGAAATGGGCAAATTTCATCATACTTGGCCATATTGCAGAATTTCATCCAAAACAATTTTAGAATCCCATTTTCAACGCACGTGTGATGAGAAATAGTCAAGTTCTATCATACTTGGCCATATTCCAGAACTTCATCCCAAAATCAATTTAGATTCCCATTTCCGACACACATGTCAAATTTCATAATATGCGGATGATCATTAGGCAAGTTCCATCATATAAAGCATTTATTAACTAATTAATACATCCTAATCCAACCCCAACTCAACTACAACTCAATTTCAACTCAACCCGCAAATTGACCCCTAGCCTAACCTTCAAATCAATTCCCAATTCAATGCCCAATTCAATAATCAAACCAGCACATTATATAAAAAAATTGGAAATATATAATAACCAGGTGTTTTGGGTCAATTCTTATGGCAGGTACCCCGCCCTCTTAACGTACAGTCCCCAAAAGCTTTTCAAATCTCCGCCTTGACCATATAGAAACAGATTGGCGAAAAAAAATTCCAAATCGGACAAACGGTTCTCGAGATACCACGACTGGTACTGATATTCAGACAGACGGACGGCCATTTTTTTTGTTGCTTTTTCGGACTCAGGAACTTTCAAAATGTCGAGAAAAGTGGTTTTGGACCAACCAAATTTTTCGTCATTTTTGACAGGATTTCAATACTTTGATCTTTATAGACCGAAGTAATTATTTAAAACTTTTAAAAATTGGCATGCAAAACAACATTAAATCCGTATGACATACACATAGTGTTGCATTTCAATCCTCTCAAATGTGCAGTGAATATTAATATATGTACGTATAATTACTATTTAGTGACTTTTGCTTAGTCAGTAGCTTAAAAGACGATTGTTTGTATAAACAATTTAGGAACTAATTTTCTTATAGTACCACTTTTACTAAAAGCGTGATCAAGCCCTGACCCACATTTAGCTAAAAATACTCATTGATAATAATTCGTGCAGTATATTTTGGCCACAAAACCATAGGTCAAACACTGACGAGTTACGACAAACAAACTTAATTAAAACACTAAAATTTTTGAAGATCCGAATACTTAAATTTGGCCGGCGGTAATTGTTTCGATTATTGGCAAATAATCTCCAAACTAATGAAAATATTATAATTTATTTGGGTGCAACTAAAACTGGAAAGAGCTCTTTAAAACTTATTAGGGCTCATTTCTCACCTGCCCAAAGTTAGAAACTATTAACAAGCCATACAGTTTTAATGAACAATCTAACTTGCAGTATCATCTCTGTAATTCTGTATATGTATATACTCAATATACTAGTATAATGAATATCGCATAACTATCTATATACGACATCGTGGGTTTTCACAACCAAAAATACAAACAAAATAAATACAATTTTCCTTTTTTTGCTTCACACATACGTATATATTTATGAATGAAAATCGAATAATAAAACCGGAACATTTTCATGAATGAATATTCAAAATAAAAAAAAAAGTTTTTACAATTTTTATATGTTTATGTACGTTAAATATTTTTCTTTTTCAATTTTCCTGGTTTTATTATCTTTTTGTGTAGATCAAATTTGTTTTTTTTTTATTTAATTTGCCACCCTCACCAGAGAGAATAACAGTTAACTGTATGTACGAAGAAAAGAAAATCAAAATTTAATCTTTATTTAAAATACTTTAAAAATAACACAGAAGTATAAAATAACAAAAAAAATAATAATAATAAACTTCTCCTCCTCAGTTATTTTTTCAAATATAAGAATATTTTTTGATGCTTTTCTCAACCACAAAATGTAAGAGGAAAGTTGTTTAAAAAAATTTTATTTCGTTCCAAAGCACGAGACTTTATACTCATGATATTAAATAAAAAAAAATAATAACACGGAAAACCAAGTGGAAGAAGAAAATGAAGAAAAACACTATTTAATTTGTTGTTGTTTTTTTATTATTTTGGTTTTCACACTTAGCAAAGTATTTTCTTTTGTGTTCGCTGTTTTTGGTGTTGAAACGAAAATAAAACTGGAAAAAGGTGGAAAATAATATTTTATACGTAAGATAATTTGAAGGATCTGGGTATCTTCGGTTTATTTGTTTTGTGTTTTCGTTCATATCAACATCTTTTTAATTTTTTATCTTAGCCGCGCGGCATGCATATACATTTTTATACACATTTGTTTGTTGCTCTGGTTCAGCAACAAGTGACTAAACATAATTTTATGCCCGATTAAACAAAATATTTAACACCTTAATAACCACTCATTGTATACTCATGATTTTTCGACTTTATCAAATATTCCAAACTAAGAACTATTAAAAATTACTTTACACTCAATAAATTTAAGCTTTTTTTTATATAAATATATGTACATGTATAATATGTTTTATTCGAGTGTAAACATTTTTATGTTGGAGCTTATAATTTTCCTCGACTCCCCCAAAAAATACAACAACGAAAAACATACAACATTTTTCCAGCCATACAAAAACAAATATACATAATACAAAAACAATAAAAATTCCAGACAACAACAAAACGATGTTTTTCCACCCTCATAGAAATTCCAAACCCAAAAAAAAAATCACATTCTTCTTATTCAGCAGCAAAAAACAACACACTAAACCCAACAAAAAAAAAAAGCCATAATCATTGTCGTGCAAAGTTATTTGTTTGTTGTTATTTTTTCTTTTTTTTTTTTCTTAACATTGATTTTATTTTCTTATTTTTTTCTTATTTTTTATTATATTATTACAAATCCCATTTGGGTTTGAGAGAAATATATAAAAACAGTAAAAAAAAAAATTATAAAATAGGCGCCGCATGGCATTGGTATAATAACAACGATGATGATGATTATGATGATGATGATGGAACTACAAAAATACATTGGAAAAAATTAAATAAAAATTGGTATGGCACGCGACAAAATGTATTGTCGTAGGTTATGAGATTTTTTTCTTCTCGCGATGATGTTATAATATGTATGAACATATAAAAATATAAATTGTTGTATGATTTTTTTTTTTGTTGTGTTCGCTGGAGTGTGGATTGATGTAAGCATGATGTGTGTGTTCAGTTGGATAATAAAAATGTTAAAGATTAAATAATATTCACACTCCACATTTTATGCCACGTGACAATGGCACGTTTAATTTAATATATTAAACAAATTACTCAAAACTTCTGTATAATCTGTCTAGGAGAGTCCTCTATTTCCCATCTTCAAACAAATCGGACAATGCATAGCTCAGTTATTACCTTTTTTAGTTCAGTTATTACCTCTCAGCATCCCAACTGATGTTTTTTTTTAAAATAAATATTTATTTTAAATTGACACAACCGTTCAATGTTACCTCAATTTTATTTGCTTAAATTTTGAAATTTAACGGTGGTTTTCTATTTTTATGATAATTTATGTTTCTTTTTATTGATCTTAAAATTACTGCCTACATAGTTACTACCATTATCGCATGACCATGGACCTAATAATTAAAATCTAAATCTTCACCACTGAGAAAATGTGGAAAGTATTTGTTTCTAAAAATGATTCAGGAACTAAACCTTCAAAGTCCAAATTGTTCCAAATACTTATCATCATTCATCCTAACAAAAAATGACGATTTCATCAATTTAAATTTGTTTCTGGCCAGCTTCAAGGCTCGCTTGAGATTAGACGATTTTTTCAGCTTGTCAAAAATATTGTTGACTTGTTGGTGCTTTAGAAGCTGCTAAATAAATAAGTACACTCGAAAAGTATCTAATTTAAATAGCAAGCTCCCGAATAATAAATTGGAATAACATGGGGTAATGTCATATTTCCTTAGCCTGAAAACATACCTGACACAGCTTTTAAAGAGCATTTGTAACTCAATAAATTAATTTTTTGTTTTGCAGTCAAGCATGACCACTTCCCATACAGGAAATTAGGTAGAACATAAAGATTTCACCAATCGAAGTATAAAGTTGTTTATAAAGCATTTGGCCGTAGCCCGTATTATTCTTTTAAAAATATAAAAGATTCGCAATAAAACTGTCAGAGAAATTGATACATGCAACAGGCTCAATGCAGGCCATTAATAACATCTTAAATAAAAATGGGCTAAAAATGGCACCTTGGAGAATTCTAGAATGAACGTTATTATAACCGATATGAAAGAGTGTTTGGTTACAATTTGTGAGTGATTAGATGATGAGTGATTAAACCAATTGGGTCGCAGAAGAGGAAAAAGTGAAATATTGTTTAAGTAAATAAATCAGAATCTGATGGTCGATCCGAAGCAAATTGATAGGCACAAACGAATTTGTATTTTTACTGCAATACTCTATGAGTTTGTTGCCGCCTTATTCCCTATTTCGTTAGTGTTTTCTAATCTTTTTATTATTTTTAATTTTGTTTTTATTTAAATTTTTAGAGTTTAATTAATTTATACTAAAGAACACAAATAAAACCATCTTCCTCCTTGAAACGTTATAAAGCCTATACATTACGCAAGAGCGGTACATATCATTAAAATTATAAAGAAACCTAATATAGAAAACTATAAGGAAGAAAATTACTGCACCTCTCAATCGCACGCACACCAAAACCAGATCTGATTAGTGAGGGAAATTATACGCAATGAACTACTCAATTTAATCATAAAGACACGCATATAACAAAAATCCACACCAAATATCAGTAATTATATATTAATATGTATATAATAATATAACAGAAAATCAATTAATTTAAGTAATTTAAGCAATTTAAATAAGGGGATCAAACCATTTAAACATAATTTTAGAATTCGGCTAAAAACAAATCAATCAAAATTTTTTGAGGTGTTCGAATAATTTTTGAATAATGAAAAAAACTTAGTAATATAAAAATGTTAGACTCAATCGTAGAATCGTGTTAAGTCGAATGTTAAAATTAGAAAATACCAAAAGAAATTTTTTGCGAGCAAAAGTGAATGAACAGTTATTTTACAACTATTTAAAGTTCACACACTCTTACATCCACCGCTCTCTGAGTGAGCCTTATCTTCCGAGACGTTTTCAAAAGTTCACAAATTTTCACATTTTGTTTTCAAATTTGTGCGTTCTTCTTACCCCGAATCACTTCCTTTTCACAATAATTTATTACGATCTCATCGAGCCGACAACTGAAACGTTACCACTCGAAAAAATCATCGGATATCCATTTGAATAGGTGAAATGAATAAAATTTAAATCTCATTGAAGGTCCTTACATATAGGCTGCTGGCATCAACTTTTAGTATTTTTTCAACTGAAAAACTTAAAGAAGGGAAAGAAAATGTATCAAATGAAACGTCTGTACCTCTGAATCTGTTGATATGATGTCACACGGGGTTAGCTTCTAAAATGACTAAAGGAACTTGAAAAATATTTTGGTTTTGTTCATATCATTTAGGGCCCATTCACATGAAGCCCTGAACGCGAGTAAATAATTTTTATAAAATAATGACATAAAAACCACTTACTATGTACACATATAACATTTTTGTCTATTTATAATACAGTAGTATGATGTTTTAAATCAAATTAACTTTAATTAAACCGAAAATTATTTAAAATTTAGAGGAAAACGAAATTCGTATGTAAAATGCCATATATTATGTATTTTACCCGCGAATTTCGTTTTTCTCTAATTTTGAAATAATTTTCAGACCTAATTAATTTAAATTTCCGTATTTTTATATCATAATTTTATAAAAATTGTTTATTTAAACTCTCATATACATAATATACGTTTTGTTAATTGCAGTTTCTGATTTAAAAATGAATAATTTGTCCTCTTCCCCCCCCCCCCCCCCCCCCCGCCCCCTCCATAAAATTTGCCGCCCTCGGATATAGCCCACACAAACTATATGTAAGTCCATCTCTGCTTATAAGTCAAAAGTCCGATAAATCGGTGTTTTTTTTAATAGTTATTGTTGTAACATTCAAGGTGTGTACATGCTCTAATTCTGGTGAAAAAATGTACCTACACCACGAAGTTAGAATTGCATTTTTTTTTTTTATTGGTAACCTGATCAACTTTTTATTCTAGTTGGAAATAATTCAACTCATACAGCTAACTTCGTGGTGTACATTTTTTCACCAGAATTGGAGCATGTACACACCTTCAGGTGAAGCTATTAACCCTTTCAAACGCCATTTAAAATTAACTTTATTCCAAAAATAAAATACGTAGCACAATTATGCACTGTTATGATATGGCATTGCTCATAAAACTATAGTGTGAACATAAATACATAAGAGAGCGATCGCACAAGACAAATGAGACAAAAAATAAAAATTACGGTTGGTCGAAGCTATGAAAGTTGATATACAATATATTGTACAACGCGTTTGAGAGGGTTAAAACCGTGCAATAACGAATTTATAAGACTTGAGAAATTTTTAGTTTGGCTTTATTTTTCTCTACGTTAATTTTGTTCCTAATAATTTTAAATTCCCATAATAACCGAATGTTTTTAGTACGTTTAGAATATTAAAATCTCAATGTTAAGCTAATGTATGTTTAGGTTTAGGGTAGCGGCACGTTAAAGAAAAAAGGTTTTTAGTGAAAAGTATTTTTCAAATAAATATGCCAGAGCCTAAAAAACAATATTCTATTTCAATCAAGACTGCGGCGAGAGGCCTCAGCCAATTTTGGTATATCAATAGCCTTGTAATTGCGAAAACTTATTATAGTGGTCGTTTACAAAAATTGACCTAGTAAGAGAAATAAATTAGGGCTTGATCGGTGAATCAAATTCAATTATGAAATTGAATTTTGCCAGTATATGTGATAATCAAATCTAAAAGCGATGCTGAATCACGATGTACATTAGTTCAGTGTTAATTGTATTATTACATTCAAATTTATTCAACAAACGTAGGAATATATATACATACATATATACTTG
Organism: Tipula helvola; assembly: GCA_963556165.1. Lineage (NCBI taxonomy): Eukaryota > Metazoa > Arthropoda > Insecta > Diptera > Tipulidae > Tipula > Tipula helvola. The sequence continues at coordinate 199,199,090 of OY744481.1, read as the reverse complement.
GTTTTTATTACGATCACAATTAAAATTTTCACATAAAATGATGTCGGTAAAATCAAAAGGGTACATGGTAAGTATTTCTTCTAACTGCTTACATAATTGTTTCCTGGGCGAGTTATGAACAAAAGTCAACAAGATTTTTTAAAGCGCCATTTTTATTTTAACACCTACCTTTATTTGACAAATTTTAAATTTTTTTTGTTTTTATTTTTTCGGTATTATAAATTTAACAACTTTACGTTTTAAGGCGGGCCACATCAGGATTCCATGGTGGGATATTGGTCCGGCGATGATGGGGATTTAGGATTTCCAACACAATGTTTATTGAGGTAGTTCACACCACGATATATTTAGTGGACGGACCTATTTTAGTTCACTTACCGACCGTTTGCATCACAACAAATATAGGTCTCCTGTCCCTGTGGTCCATATGTCAAAAATTAAAATATTCCATAAATGTATTTATATCAGTGTTGGCATAACGGTAACCGGGTAACATAACGTAACGCTATAAGGGAAAATCACAATATTTTTGATCTTTTTACATTAATATTGATACCAAAATACTCAAAATTATCATTACGTTATCCTAATCAATAACACAATTTTTATTTTTGTTTCGTTACGTTATTTAAAAATAAATAAATAAAACAAATAACAAAATATGAAATCGTTTTTGAAGCAAAAAGTATAAATATTTTACGATAAGAACCGTTTTGAAGAGGTAGTCTACCAGATATTCCACTGAAATTTTTTGTAACGTGTTTACGCTGAATCTAACCAATAAAACAAAATTCAAGCATGTACCACTTCGTTTTTTGTAAAACGAAACTATTGGCTTAACGATACACAATGTAATCATCGTGAAACAATTTTTTTAATTTTGGTATTCTGAATCATATTGAAATGTTGATTTTGAGCGTCCATAATTTAGCCGTGTACTTCTTCGTTAAATTTTCAAACTGCATGGCTCCCTGGCTATAAAGTTAGTGAAATTAAAATCTCGAGAAAGCTATGAACTAATAGCTTTACTTTGTTATAGTTTTAAATTTAATTCAATAAAAAATAAAATTATTAAGTTAATGAATTTGAAAATGTAATTAATACAAAAGTTGAACAAATTCTATTATTACGAGTAACTATTTTGATTTTTCAGAATTTCCATTCTTGCGCAAAAATTTTTTTTGGGGAGAGGGGTGGAGGTTCTAACGTTATACTTATAACATAACGGATACAAAAATTATTTCGTTAGAAACCCGTAACAGAAACAAAATTTTAGTGTATGAGTGTAACTATGATACCGTAACGATTGAGAATTTTTTCGTTATACCAACACTGATTTATATTTAATACTCTATTTTGACGTTTATTGATTTTAAATTAATATTTTTATTCATTATTTTTCTGTATAAATAATCATTTACAAATAGAATCTATTGAAAAATTAGAAATTCTTTAGGTCGTAGTTAACCTATTGTAGGTAGGACAGCACATATTTTACTTACTCTACCTAATTTGAGCAACTAGCGTTTACACCAATAATATTAATAAATATTATTTCAATATTTATGATTCTAAAATTTTTGAATTGTTAATCAACTTAAGTTTGCTTCAAATTTATTAACCGAGAACTGTCATTATTTTGAATATTTGTCGTTGATTTGATACCAGAACCCGTTGGTTGGCGTTAACCGCTTATTGGTGAACATTTTATCGTAATGAGCTTATGCTCAAGATAGAGTGTGCACCTATACCAAATTTGTATGTGAATAAATAAATATAAATAAATAAAATAAATAGATTATACAGTAGAATTTACTAAACGTTTCTTTAAAAACACCTCAATGCCAAAAATAATTTGGAATCGCTAACAAACCTTGTAAAAATTAATAACAAGTTATTTTATTGTTTGAATTGTACCTCTCTGATAAAATTCTCACAGTTTTTCTCATTTCAATTAATGAATGCTAATGGTAATTAATACACTAACCATTTGCTCCATTATTTGACAAATACCAATGGCCTCTGATCATACTATTCTTCGGTTGGTTTTGTAGAATAACCTAATAATATTTGAAAATATAACGGTATGGTTTAACACAAAAAATTGAAAAATTTTAAAACAAAATTCTGTGACTGAACCTTGAATCAAAATTTTTATATTCGAAAACAAATCGTATGCAAAGCAATAAATCAACATATATTTTACATAGGAATACAACACAACATTATTGTGCGAACAGTTGAACCAATCCCTCGATTTTCTTTGAGGTATTCGTCAAAACATAAAAGGAAAACTCTTACATCAACATCTGCGAGAATCGTCTAAAGTCTGTTTGTTTTGATAGCACGCGGATACGTATTTAAAAATATCAACTGTCAGGTTTATTGGTCATTAGGAAAAACCATTTAAAAAATGTAAATTTTTGTATTTCTCACTAACATCAATTAACCATCCCAAATATATTCTCATTAATAAAATCAGCAGTTGATATTTTGTACAGCAATGAGGGACTTTCCCAAATTCGATTTTAGTTCATTTGTCCCCACGCTTGGGCAGCGCTGATTACATTTTTTTTCAACTGCAAAAATAAGTAAAATCATGTTTACAAATACAAGTTTCTTGTCTAAATTAGTCGCTGTCCCCCTACTTTTTTTACGATTAATAAAGATGAGTATGTTGCGATTAATAATAAATATCAAATGTTAAAATTAATTTAGTCGAAATTAATAATTTAATGAAAAATTCAAACACATGTTTGACCATATAAAACTACAACGAAATATTTTAGCCGCCAGTCAGCAAGCGTTGGAATTCTATATGGGAAAATCCCTAATGGTATGCAAATGTGTGGGCTTTCTACAGAGAATATTTTCGATTGTTTTTGGTTACTTTGTTTAATAACTTACATGCAAATGCAATGTAAGTAATCCTATTTGAAAACCCAAAGTGTATAGTAAAGCGTGTTTCTTACGTGCAATTGAAATGCACTCTTCCAGATTTTGGATTGTACTAAATTTTTGAAGGATTGTAAGGTCTGCCGCGTAAAGTATGGAAACCATTTTAAGCAACTGTACTGAATCATTTACATAAAAAATTATTGAAGTTATATTTTATTTTAATATCATATTGATAAAGCTTTAGAAAAAAAATATTTAATTTTATCCAAAAGAGAATGTCTCTGGAATTCACGAATTTTTCCTTTGATGTTTGCCATAAGGGCTCGTACGGCGTTTCCATCCAAATTTCGTTGAGTATATTGATAAATTGTTTTCAATACTTCAACTGATTTTACAGTTCGGCCATCGTTTCTCAAATTCCGTTTCATAATTGCCCAAAATCTCTCGATTGAACGCAATTCTGGAGTGTTCGGAGGATTCATCTCCTTTCGTACGAAATTCACATTGTTTGCGGCTAGCCACTCCAAAGTATTTTTTGCGTAATGCGCCAAAGCCAAATCCGGCCAGAATAATGTGGAATTGTTATGCTTTCGCACAAGTGGCAAAAGGCGTTTTTCAGGCACTCCTGTATGTAGTTATCGGTATTTATTGTCGATTTTGCGAAAAACTGGGTGTTTTTAAAACCACATTGACAGATCGCCTGCCAGACCAACAGCTTTTCTCCAAATTTCTCTTGTCGAATTGCAGTGATCGATTCATCCAGTATTTCTCCAGGTTCTGCTGTATAAAATTGTGAACCAGGTAATGTTGAAAAATCCATTTTTAGATACGCTTCGTTGTTCATAATTAAACAGCTCGGAGATGTGTTAATGAGATGTCTGTAGAGCAATTTTGCTCGTGTTAACGCAACATTTGTTTGCTTTTTCGACCGTTTAGGAATTTTTTGCTTCTTGTAAGTTTATAGTCCATGATTTTTTTTTTTGATTCGCTGAACCATATCTTTTGTTGTTCTATGTTTCATTGCAATATCCCGAACTGACTTAGAGGGAGTTTAATCCTAATTTCTTGTTTCGCGTTCTTGTCGGTCCTGTCAACTTTTTGGTTTGCATTTTACTGTACCATCATTGAGAAATCGATTTATAGTCTAGCAAACATTTGATTTTGTTGTTTTATAAATTTTTGCGATCACGGAATATGAAGTTTGCTTATTTTTCTCCCATTCATGCACAATTTTTACTCTAACAACTTCTCTTTGATATTCAATTTTTACTTGTGTAACAAACAAATGAAAATAACACTAGTTTACTTTGTTTAAAAAAAACTGTACTTTTCAAAAAACAAAAAATAAAGATAAAATATTTTTGAGTTTTCGATTTATAAAAAGGTAAAATCGTTTCTATAATTTACGCGACAGTTCTTACAATAAGAGTTGATAATTTAAAATTAAGTTTAATATTTTTATGCTAAACACAAAATTATTTTTTTTGTTTTCTGACAATTCTAAAATGAAGTAACTGGTTTATGATAGCTTTAAAGGAAGGTTCGAAAATTTTACTCTGCAATACTTCCAAATGATGTGAGGGAACTGCACCTACGGTTGACCCTCGTTGACTCGGTACGTAAATTATTCTGTGTTAAAGTGAATTTATCTTGAAGAAAATGTGTTAGCGGGTCTGTTTCGTCCGAAGCAAATTTACATTATAATTTAAATCTACCATGAAGGATCATTTGATTTTTCCTTCAGGAAAAAGTTTCGCTTCTGTCGCGCTTAGAGGCTACACACTTTTTTTTGGGTACACACTTAAAGTTAAAAATTTATCTTGTTGGTAAAGAAGATTCTGTTCAATAGAGTTTATTATTAAATTATAATTTCGAACAAGTCACCAATAATAATCTAGTTCTTAGTAATAATAAAACCAGAAGGCAGATAACTAACATTATAATTAGTAACGTAATCAACTGTTTTATTTTTAAACTCGCAGATACACTCATAAAATGAATGAAGGCGTGGTCTGTATAGCCACAAAACTATTAGTTTTTGCGGCCACTGACTAATAGATAAATATGAACTGCAGAACTATTTATCAGGTGTTAAGCTTCATATAACGATTATGTATGTAGGTATTATTTTATAATATTATGTTTATCCAAAACCACCGTACACAAGAATTTTACAAACTACACGTTTAAACTTTCATCTATACCTTAAAGCACTTACCATAACCGCAAAAATATAATGCTTAAATCAAACTATAAGAAGATAACAAAAACATTAAATTTTATTTTAAAAATCTGAATGACCTCAATGACCGCTTTTTGCCTACCGTAACACGAGATTCAAATTAGTACAAAAAAAAAATATCCATTCGATATTGCATCAAACAAACTTAAGACAAACGAAAACAACAAACAAATAAAATCAATAGATTGGTTCAGTAGATAATGATAGAAATCAATAGATTAAAACAAAAACGTTAATTTTGTTAAAAATTTAAGTTGTGTAGTTTTTTTCATTTTTTAAGTTAAAGTTCAGATAAAATGATAAATTTTCGAACGTATACAATTCGCGAGTATATAGAAGAAAGCAAGCGCAAAGCAATATGATAAGTAGTTTACCAGCCAACTTCATATTATATTCGTGCGATTATTATTATTATTTATTCATCGTCTTAAAGTAATTTATGTTGTTTTGTACTTAAATACAAAATCTTAACCCTTCTTTCTTAACGTATTTACATTTGTACATCATTTTGAACTTTTGTGCTCGCACCCATATTAAAAAGGGTTAAAAACTATCTCACATCTTATCGCGCACGATAAATTTGTATTTGCCTCATAATTTTTTTAGTTTACTTACGTAACGTAATTTTCTTGATTTTAATCGAATATCTATATAATCAAGCTGTGTATTAATATAATTGTATATAATTTGCATTATGACTTTGTATTAAAAAAAAAATAAAAAAATTAAAGTTTAAATCATCATTTATAAAAACATAACTACTTAAAAATATAGTTATTATTATTTAATTATGAATTCATAAAATAAAAAAATTAAAATTATATACTCGCACCAAAGTATTAATATCAATTTGATTATTAATAACCTTATTTTAATGTAAATTATCTTCTAATAATTCGATAATTTTTATTAATTAGTTGTGGCTTGTTTTTTCTATAATTAATTGGTTTTTTTCAAAACCTTGATTACGAAATAATATTATAAATTCAAAGTAAAGTAGAATAGTTATATTTCTAATAAATAATTTTGTTTTAACTGAGTTCTCGATATTGTGGGTGTGGGAATCTATTACGTAATAATGTAAACATGTGAGATGTGACTTAATTTGTGTAATTGGGACTTGTACTACATAGATTGAGTGTTCGTAATTATCGTCAGCTAAGTATTTCTTTTTTATTTTGAATTGGTGCTCGGAGCTAACAAATTCACATATGCGCAGAAAATATTTATCAAGCTTTTTGTCAAACAACTACACATTTAGCTATATATTAAAGTTTGAGCTTAAGCAAATTTAGTTAAAGTTAAATAATTACTGTAAAATATCTCAAATCCAAGAAAGATGGTTTACAAGACAATCTCACATCGCCTACATGACTGCGAGGAAAATGCGTGTAATGGTGTATGCAGACGAATGAAACGAGAATAGCACGTTCATATTGCACGTGTAAAATTATAAGAGATCTGGTGAGGATGGTATCTGTAACGAAATGCTCAAATATGGCGGCAATTATCTCTACTACCGCATGTTTGGGCTCTTATCAACAATTTGGTCTACTAAAGACATCCTAGAACAGTGAAAGGATGCTCTTATCTGTCCACTTCAGAAAAAAGGAGATCGGTTAGACTACAATAACTACCGCTGTAAAGCTTTGCTGAACAAAGGTTACAAGGTTTTCACTGATGAAGAGCGAGAGCATCTTGGTTGACTTCCAATGTGCTATGAAACCAAAATCCCTGTCCACGGTCTATTCGTAGAGTTCCAGCAGGCAAGACAGCATGATGAGGGGGGGAATGTATTGTCTTATCTGAGCAATCCATATGAAAATTGGTATCTAAGGAAGAAAGTTTTAATGAATGGCTCCCTGTGCATGGTGCTAATCGATGGTAAAATTTCGGAAGCCTTCAAAATAACTTCTGGAGTGTGGCAAGAAGACCCAATAGCACAAACTCTTTTTAACCTATCCTTAGAATATCATTCGTCAGCTCATCACCGCCCAGTTCAGCGGCTTTTATTATAAATCAACCGAGCTATTGGCATATGCTTTCTTCTTTCGGAAAGAAAGTTTTTTTCCATTGGAATTAACGTCTCAATAAATTAGCGTTCAGACAAAGAGACGAAGACCAAATACATTCTGTCAGTTAAGACTTCAGTTTAGGAGACATATCATACGAGAAAGTGAAAGAGTTCAAATATCTAGGATCTTACGCGCACAAAATAAAACTGGACATCTACAAAGCGCTGATAAGACGAGTTATCACTTTTGTTGGTCTTGGACACTAGCGGCGTTAAACATGGCTTGGTCATGCTCTTCGCTCACAAAATCGTACCACAAAACAGGGCACACAGTCGAAACCAACGAAAGTAGAGTACATTCGTCCATCGTCTGTGGCGTTTCCATGTCGTGGTACGAACTATTTGGATCAGAATCGTTGTGGTTGAGGGGAACAAATCTCTCAATGGGATGTAAAAATCATAAAAATATAGGGACAGCTGTTGGAAGAATAATAGAGGTTTTCTAGTTTGTTAATTATGTAGAATAACCATTGACCGTGGAACCTACTGGATGCAACCCAAATAATTTTAAATTGTTTAATTAAGTCAAGATTCAGTTATGAAATATGATCAAAAAAATTAAATTAAACAACTACTAACAAATTAAAAGTTCGAATACAAATTTAAAACAAACAAATTTAACGAACAAAATAAGACTTTCAACTCTTTTTATGCAGATTAATTTTAGGGTTTTGAACCAAGCAAAGCGCGATTAGACTTTTCTAATATTGTTGAACATTAGTGGAAATAAAACTATAGTCGATTTTCTGCCAAACGAAAAACCAAAAATTCTGAATCAAGTCAACAGGGAGGCGTTGACTGGATTCAGAATGCCTTGGATTATTTGGTCTGTTTATTCATATAAAATCGAATTCTTCTCAAATAGGGCCATTTACAACTTCAAAATACAATTGCATTCTCCACGCATCTTTGTGTTCTGTTCAAGTTCCATGGCTTAAGTTCAATATGTACGTGTGGCTAAAATCCAATTTTTTACGTAAATGTTTTATCAGAGCTAACTGGTATGTGCCTTAGCCTTCAATGATTCATTACTAAACTTTGATATTAGTGCCTTATGTTTCAATGTAAAAAAAATTGAGCAGATTTTTAGGAATTTTTTTGAAGGGGCAGAAATAATTAGACTTTTTTGAAATTTTGACAGTCTAATATAATTTAACGAGCATTTTCCATTTTTAATCATTAGAAAACATTGAAAATTGACGGAGATATAGCATGATGAAGCTACGTAGTCGCGGATGCATTTTTTTACAGTACCAATTGTGAAAAGTGATCTGAAACAGAATAGCAAAAGAATGTGGTCAGTATAGGCCTGTGGTTACTTGATAAACCTAATATTTTAATATTAAGTTAAGAATTGAAGGAATGGCAGACATAAAATAAAAAAAAACGATATTTTCGGTAAGATTTTTCTTCTTCGCTGATCAAAAAACTAGTTTATTTTGACAAATGTAAAATATGGTTAGGATCCCCAAGTGGCCTTATATGTTACGAAAACGTGTGCAAAATTTTAGCCCGATCGGTTCAATAGTCTCTGAACAATCTTTGGTACCGAAAAAACACAGTAAAAAAAAAAGTTCTTATACTTGCGCTAGGCTCTCGAAGTAGCATGAAAGGGAGTCTCAGAAATTGGCTCTATTTACAAGAGCTTTGAGTTTTGGCCTCAGTCATTGAAGTTTTTCGTATTCTACACATATTGAAATAACTTTTAAAACAAAAATGAAAATAGATTTTTTGAAAGTTCTAAACGGTTGCCCCTCTTAAATTTGTAGTTTTCATCGATTGTATCAGTCCTTAAAAACGATTCTGTTTACAGTGGAAACAACATTAGTTGATATACAACCTTTAGTTAGCCCTAGTTTTTAATGATTTTATTTATAGCTACTTGTTTAACCACCGATGTTATCAAAATCCCGCGTAAATGATAAAATTATCGGGAAATTTCCGTTGATTTACATCTTAAAGTTAAAATGGTTAATTCAATTTTTTTGTTTTATTTTTTGTTGTATTTAAAATAAATGTTATTTATTTATTTTATGTAATTACAATCTAGTCTTCTGGACTAATGAGCAATTTGATTCTAACTTAATTTACTAATTCAAATTAATCTATGGCTTCTTCCCATTGGCAGTGTCTGGTAAGTTGATGTGGTTTACATCTTTGTAGTCAATTTTACATCAGCACACTGCTTTTTACCCTAAAAATTACACCAGCTCAAAATGTTTGGTTCTTTTAAGTCTGCGTACTAAATTCGTGTTGCTTAGGAGCTGAGTTATCTCAATTTTCGCTTGTTGCTGGAGTCTTTCTTCATGTTTCCGCGCTTTTCCTGAATTTAATTTAAAAGAGGTTCACTTTAAGGTCCCTATAGAAGTCATTTTTCCTGATATAACAAGGTGCATCAACGATGTTACTTAGTACCATATTCTGAAATCTTTGGATGATATTTACGTTGCTCTGTTTGATACAACCCCAGAGCTGAATACCATAAGTCCAAGTCAGTTTCAATATTTGCTTATAATATAGAAGCTTGTTGTCTGTTGATAAAGGCTTCCCTTCAGCCAATATATCTTTCTGTGTTTAAGTCTTATTTCTTCACTTTTCTTGACGTGTGCTTTCCATCCAGTTTAACATCCAGGATCAAGCCGAGATATACTTAGCTGTGTTCGTATACAGTACTATATCTCGATTTATGATAATCGAAATATGTTCGTCGATTAAAAATACTTTAATGAACCGAACTATTCAAACAATGTCAGATAACTTATTTCAAATTAGAGGTATAAAAATGATTTTCTTTAAGAGATAAGATATATGTATGTATGAAGCTTACATATTTGGGGCTTAAAAGAAATAATAAAGAGCAATCAAACTGTACCTTACACTTTTTTTAGCAAATGACAGAGATTTCGAATGTTCTTATTTTTGTTCAAATTTTTCTAAATAACAGAGAAGAACTAACACAAAATTAACATTTTTACAAATTCTACGGGGATCCAAAATAAAGGGTTCTACCGCTAGAGTGTACAATGTATGTATGTATATGCTAATATGTAGAAAAATCAAAAATTTCAATATAGAATTGAATCAAGCAAACATAATGTAAATGTTAATTAATTGATTTACAGCCGATTTGAAAATAAATGTATATTAACCGAATTTGAGTAAAGTGTTATTCTTAATTTAAATAAAATTTTAGACTGTATCTAAAAATATACAGCTAATTAATTATAATTGACCAAGATTGTTATTAAACAATTAGTTCATCAAAGATGTCATATTCAAATTGCTTGCTTAAAGATTAATTGAAAAGTAAAATAGAGTTTGTAAGATTTAAATCACTATATTCCTTCCTTTCCTTCCAGTACTACATCCTATGAAAGGATTTGGCCGCCTCAATGATGCTTCTCCAAATACTTCGATCCACTGCAATAGAATGCTCTTCTTGGCCTTGGTTTGGTGGCCCAATTTTGCAAACGGAGCAAGTGTCCATATTATCCTTAGTTTTGGTGATTTTATTAATACGATGATGCCAACTTTATCGAGATCGCTTCTGATCTTGTGATATACTGCTCATATGGCTTTCTCTTTGATGGGGCCGCGAATTATTCCAATAATCTTGCGCTCAGTTATAGCAAATTTTTGGATGTTTTGGAAACCATTACATATTCTCTAAAATTAAAAATATTTGCAGTGCATTTTATAAATGGCTGAACCAATTCATTGTGAAACATCAGATTTATTTAATTTACAAAATTAAATTAATTTGTATTCGATACAAGGCATCATTAAAGGGAAGCAGTACATTGAAATTGGTGCAAACTTGGAGCAACAAACCTACGCAGTTATCAAATATGAATATATATTATTATGTCTTAATTTTACAAGATACACATCGTTTTCATTCCATTTCAACATAATTGTTTGTTAATATACAATACAAAGCATAATGTATTAAATTCTTAGATCTTAACAAAGCAAAAGAACAAAACCAAAAATAAATTTGATGGACATGACTCATAATCGTTCAACTTAATTCAATCTATTCAGAAAAAAAAAACTAATATTAAATCGAAAAACTTTTAAAAACATTATAAAAAAAAAAAAATCCGCATCAAGCCTATAATTAAAATATTATATTATATATTTTCTAAGTCTTCGATCTACATTAATTCCATACACATATTATGAAAATATGACGACGACTACGCATTATCTCCAATATAATGTACGCTAGCTTACACATATTAGGGTCGATTCTTTTATTACATATTAAGTATTCTCATTCTTCACAATTTTACCATTATGATTATCGTTACTTTTATTTTTACCATTTTTACCACACTCTCATTTCTCGTCTTAATAAATAGAAAAAAAAAAATATTAAACATAAAAATAATAATACGAACTTATAATTAGTGATTAAAATTCAAGATTAGTTATTAAAATATCATGAATTAACTTTAATTAATAAAAATATATATAACCAGATAATTGTTGTATGAATAAAACTAACCAAAAAATAATAGTAATAATAATATAATAATTTCGTGTCTTAAGACTAAGAAGAATTTTATTTATTTATTTATTTTTTTTTCTTAAGAACCTTGAACATATATTTTTTCTTAACTTTATTTTTGACAAGCTTTTGAATTAAAAATAATTTAACAGAAAAAAAGGCCACTAAAAAAAATTAATTTAAATAGAATTGATTATTGATCTTAATTTAAGAAATAAAAATGAATAAAATAAAATTTAAAATTGAATTGTTTGGTACAATCCAAATAAATTTTATGAGATGAGTACATACATACAATGTGAAATTACGTACCGAATTTAATTCCAAGGTGTTAATTTTAGCGCACATGTAACATTTCCACGTATGTTAACCAAAATATTTTTTATCTTGCTCGTACTCGTATGTATGTCTTATAATTACTATTCTCTTGACTTGTTTTATAATTTTTTATTTTGGATATGACAGTCTAAAAATCAAAAAAAAAAAAAAATCTTAAAAAATAAAAATCTCTGAATTATAAATTTTAATTTTTAATTGATGTGAATTGAATTGAATTGATTTAAATAATGGAGGGTATTAAAGTAAACTATTATTATTTATATTCAATTATGCGCGATCAAGAAAATCAAAAAGAATTTATATTATATTTTATAAAAATTAATTAATGACGTTTGCCGCGCTTACTCGTATGTAAAATATGTACATATGTATGTGAAATTGATTTGATTTTGTGTTTTAATTAAAAATAAATAAAATAAAGTTGAATTTAGATTTGTGAATGACGTATACCATTCATTATGCAATATTACGAAACAAAAAATTATGTGAGATAATAGTATAGTACAGTTAATAGAAGTCTTATATCATTAATTTATTTTGGATTGATATAATTATTTAAAAACAAAAATCGGCGCAATTATTTTGTCACTCGTAATTACACACAAAATTTTACCAGACGCTAAAATCTCTCTATTGTAATCTACATTCAGGCGAATCGTTGATATTAAGCAATTTGTATTTTAAATTTTAAAGTTCTAAGGAATAAACATTTAGTTATAAGACAATCATTGCAACGTTATAATTAGCAATAAAATTATAAACAAAAATGTTTTCATAATTTTTTTGAATTTTACAGTAAAATCTGAATAAACTTTATAAAACAAATTTTGTTTAGAATAAATTTCCCCCTGAAGATGGCGGAATGTTTTTTCGAAATCTAGGGGCTTAATAAATAAAAGTAAGTTAAAATAACAAATAAACCGTTTTAAATATTAAAACAAAAACTTATTAAGTTTATCTATTTTAGATACACAATTAAACACTATCACAATAAAAATAAAATTTAACACACAAGAAACCTCTAAAGAAACGCTTTTAAATCGCTCTGTCGAGTAAGACATTTTTTACCTGCAAACTATATATGTACATATTCGTGTAATTGTCGTAATAAATTGTTCCAATAAACGGAAGTTATTTATGAAAACGAAATATTGTAAGACTGTGATATAACGGACTAATTCCGTGCCGGGGAATCCATTATAAACGATTGCCCATTGTAAGAAACAGTTTTTCTTATAAGCTTTGCTTGGACTTGTGAGTATTATTAGTTAGAAAATAACTATTTCTGACCATATTCGATTAGGTCTGTACTGTACTCGGCGCGGCATAACAAACAATAAAATCGATGATGATGATGACAACACATATCCCTATAAACCGGAAATTTACACAAATTCAAACAACTTCAGGCAAAATGCAAACCAATTTTACTATTCATCTGGATTAGCACCTGGATTATGATGAACAACTTTTGGCAAATATATTTAAAATTTAGCACTGAAGAAGTGAGCATTGTTTTTACCGCTTAAGATGTACTTAAAGCGAACATAATTTCAGAGTTGTTTTACATATTTAGAGTAGAACTTTAATAGCTAGCCATAGCTAATTAACCTCAACTTGTTTTGTGCTTATCAACTGCATCTATGGCTTAAAAATAGAAACTGTAAAATTGCTCGCTATGATCATAAAACGTAAAGTTTATACGATAAACAGAGTGAGTTGAATTTGGAAAGTAAGAAAAATTCTCAAAATATACTTATGTTAAATTAAATAACTGCCAAAACAAAATTTCAAATCTTTCGTTTTGAAAATTATTCAACAAGTATTCGACTCTCGTAGTTGAACCTCCCTCTAATCTCCGATGAAGCATTTTATTGGACGAATAAGAAAAATACTCAAAATCCTTAGTGGTAAGTCCTGTAGAATAGAATATTAACTTTTCAAATTTAATTTTTATTTAAAATATTAATATTTAAAATCTTCTCTTGGATAATGTATACTCGACAAATAATTCTGTTCATTACATGCAACCGAACCTTGCCTAACCAAAGTTTTGGAGAATCTGGATTCCTAGGTAGCAATAGGATTTTAAAATTATTATAAATTAAAAAAAAAAAAATAAAAGAATAGAAAAAATTAAACAAGTTCTAACACTAACTAAAAATTCAAATAGGATCGTGTTAATAAAATTTCTTGAACTACATATGTATGTTCCTTTTCTGATCGGATAATTAGAATTTAGAAATTGTTAAAGTAGTACAGATAGTATTTATAATTCATTACATCAGAAAAGTAAATGAATAAATTATATTTGTATACGCATCTCGCTCTCTCTTTTTTAAAGAGTGGTAAGCAAAATTTATTTATAAACAACGTAACAGGAGAAGAATCGAAAAAAAATCGATATTATAAATTTGGTCACTGGTTAACGCAAACTTCCGATTATTACAAATCGTTATGACAACGCGACGCTCCGTAACTTCTACCGACATTTTCCGGCAAATTCGATAAGTTTGACCTGCATTACTTCGATAAATGAAGGGCTTATTATTGTAAAAGGCTAGATTAATAGGTGAGGTAGACTTAAATGGCCTGTAATGGCAATATTTTTTTGTATGGTTTGTTTCATGCACAGAGTAAGGCGATTTAGTCATGGGAAGGCCATAAATTAATATTTATGTAATCCTCTGGTAATTTTTCACCTAGCGAAAAATTAATTCAACTTCGAATGCAATGATATTGAAGGTTTTCATTTATTTTCAAAAAATGTGTACCAAAAACTTCAAAATTTTATGATTTAAAAGGCTTAACAAAAAATTAAATTACATATTAATTTTTGTTTTATTATTTTTATAGAATACGGCCTACATGTAAATGTAATTAATTACAAAAACTGAAAGATCCATGTATTCAACATAACGATTTACATATTTTAAATAAATGACGAACGCAAATTACTATAATGACCTCCATAAATAATCGCCACCCTCACACATCAGAAATCTTTACATTCACTACGATATATCCTCTTTCTCAACATACTGCTTCTAGTCTCTGGAGATACCCAGATTCACATAATTTTTAATTTCTTCATTTTGTTTTTATTTAACGTTTATTCTTAAATACGAGTATGTATATGTTATAAAATATGTCATGTCTCATAAAGATTTAATTTTTTTATAATTTTATTTTTAATTTCTTTTTTTAAAATTAAAAAAAAAAAATATATATTTCGCATTTTGGAGGATAAATGAGTTAAAAAAAATAAAAATACAATATAATCGCCGAAATATAAAAAAATAATGCGTGGGCGGATATCTGTCGTAATTTTTACGTTTTTTATATTTTAATTTTAATTTAATTTTTATTTATAAATATCACATATATGCAGTGAAAATAATATTATTAAAAAATAAAATTTTAGTTCATCGACTTTGTCCAAAAATTTGGATCGAACGAGCATAATATACATATATTATACATACATATTTAAATTATGTAATGATTTTATAATATTTACAAATTAACTATAGTTCAGGATTTTGAACTCTCAAAAGTGCTGGATTTGCAAACGCGACTGTACAATTATTTGCGTAGGTGAAAAATTAAGTGACAAATTTAATATTTATGGATAACTTTTAAGATAAATTATTTTTGATATGCTTTTATACATTTATGATTTCTAGGAATGTTTTTAAGAATTTTTGTAGTTGAATTTGTTGATTTGGAAACAATTTTGGAACTTGCTAAACCGTATAACATTAAAATTAATTTCAACGGCCAACAGTGGGGTTAATTAAAAATAATTTTTGCTCGTAAATTATAATTTTCTGGAACACATACAATTATTATTATGTTCTTATTTCCAATCAAATCTCAGTATCAATTAAGCAAATATGTATGTATACATACTCGTGTATAATGTATATAAAAAAATATTAAAATAAATTTAATTTATGTGACAACTTGTTTATAGAGTTAAATTTGTAGTATTATTTTATGTATTAGAGAGAAAATAAGTTAACGAGTTTGTATATTATGTTGCTATATCGATCGAATTGATGTACATTTAAGTTATGTACACACGAAAAACATATTAAACACCAATTGATGCTGCTCGTACCATATTTTGTCTCGTCATAAAAAAACAACAAAAATTATCAAAAATAATTAAATTAATTAACGACACCAAATGTAATATATGACAGACATAAGAACACAATAAAAAAAAATTCGTTTAAATTAAATTGATGACAACTTGTTGAATCTGTTTACCAATTTTTTTTTTTTTTTTTTTTTAATTTTAATTTTTTTAATTTTATTTTTAGATCAAAATATTAATAAAAAATATATATTTAAATTAAGTAAGATTAACATCATATTGTTGTCTATTTAATTTTCCCCGCCGGCCCGCAAACCTAATACATACACTCTCTCTACATTTTCATCTCATTACAAATAGTATACGACCGTAATATGTGTACAATAATTTCACATTTTTTGTTATGTTTTTGTAAACATTTAAACCAATTTATCTTAACGGAAAATTTTTGTGTGTGATTTAGAAAGTCACATTTAATTGTCGTTAAGAATTTTGTTTATAAAAAAATGATAATTATTAAAAATAAAATATTATAGGTTATAAATAAATATTCGTACGATTTTTTTTTTTTAATTTTTGTCAAAACACACTTAAAGATTTATTACAGAAATTCTTAATGTGTATACTGAAAAAAATGTGACAAACTTATATTTTTATTTTTAATATACATACTTAAATTATATATTTTAAGATGAAATTAAAAAAAAATTAATTTGGTTTTTTTTATTGAAAAAGTACAAAGAAATTTTTTATAAATAAAATTAATGTTAATTATTATTATGTTTTTCGATGACAAACGTTATATTTTACAATATTGTACCGCATAGCTTGCCATGTGGGACTTGTGTTCAATCATATCATAATGTGATGGCTTCAGTTTAATTACACCAGTTGATTTCTGGTATTCAGGTTATTCTGGTTGTTAAACATTTTATAACCACCAATTGGTATTCTCTAAATGTATCCTCTTTCGTTGAATTGTGGAATCAAAACTTAACTACGAGTATGTAAAAACCTATGCTCCCACTACTTTTGCATGTAAAACTAAAATCTAAGTAAAATTAAAACTACTAAGCAGCAATTCTTTAGCACATGTGCTTGTTTACAGCTTTGGGCGAAATTTTTCTACAGAGGGGGTGGAAACTAGAGGGGTTACGCCGGCCTATTTCCGATGTCTGCCAAATTCTGGTTAAGCCGCAAATAAATGATTTGTGGTCGAAGTACGTGTTTACTTTTCTCGTAGTCGTAGTTTTAAATGTTTTCAAAGTGTTACACACCATGACTACGCTATTGGGCTTTTTTTTGGGTGCAAACTATTATATAAATTTCTTACTGAATTTTGCGGCGGCTAACAATCACCATTAAATTTGTTATACGGTTGATCACAATTAGTTAACCTTTTCGAAATTTAATGTGAGCTAGCTATTACTGGTTACTGATTTTCAACTTTGTTTCTTCTTTATTCGCAAAATACTAAAGGAAAGCTCTAATAGCACCATTCGAAAATTCGCTGAAAATGGGAATAGTTTAAGGAAAGCGCACCTAATTTCAATCAATTTCGAGGTTTATTAATTTTAAAGACCTTCATGGACAAACATAACAAGAAAAGTCTTTTAAAAAATTATTCAATTTCAGTCAGCTTCGATGGCAGAGGCTTCAAACAGATGATGCAAAGTCGATATCATCATCAGATGATGCACACAAAAGAATATCGCGGTGTCAATGGTATTTTATCCGAAAAAAACTTTATTTTTTATCCAATAGTACTAAATTAACTCCGCAAGATCGGGTACAAATTTTAAAATATCCAAAAGGATCGAACAGTATACTTTTGCACCGTTTGGAGTTAACGCAAAAGTTGTTAACAGTGGATTTTTTTCAAAGCTACTTCCCAGAGATTATTTTCGTTCTATCGGAGTAAATATTTACACCGTTTGGAGTTTTCGTGAAAAAGTAAAATTGTAAGAGAATTTGGCTGTATTAGTTAAATTCGCTAAAGTAATCTGCATATTCCTTCTGTAGGTATAGAATTTAAATTGTGATACCATACAATCAGTCTATGTAGTCGCCGCGGCCTGATGAGAAGATTAAATTCTCTTACAATCTTCGGAACATATTGTCGTTGAGTTTCGTTGAATGATTGTTCGTAAATACTAATATACTTCTATTCTACGTGTTAATTTGTAATATCCATTAAAAATGGTCTAAAAACCGGTTGCATATTAGAAATTAGACGAATTAATTAATTAACATTCAAAATTGAAGTAAAACAATAACTTTTATCGGTGTGGTTTCGCACTACAAAAATCTTTTAATTTTATCCCATATCCTTACAAACAAGTATCCGAAAATGTGTTTAAAATGTCTCTTTCACTCGTGATTATTTCTATCCGTCGGGTGTGTAAACGTGCTTCCTTAAAAAGTGATTTGTGGTTTTTATTGTTAAAATGTTTATCCGATAAAAGTAAATTACGATCAAAATAATTACTTATTTAGGATAAAAAAAATTGTATCCGATCGGTGGGATATTATTTGACACCGATTCGGTGTCAGGAGAACTCCGTTTTTTTTTCTGTGTGGAGAGTTCTTTTTTTTAAGCGTTTAGCCGACGGGTTGCTTTAATTTTTTAGTCTTCTTTGGGGGGGGAGGGCAGACGGATGCTTCAAATGAAAAAAAAGAGGGTGCCTAAAACCGGTTACATTTAAGTGCCCACAACCGGAAATCACGACTATTCTCGGAGTAACCAAAACAAATGTGATGCGTCATCGATAACATGTATGTGAAGTTGGCCCAAAAAGTAACCCAAAAAAATGCTATGGCAACACTTAATCTGTATTTTCATGATATTTTAGTGTCAGCCCAAAAAACTATATCTATCATGACGCTATTTGCAAAGTCAGCCCAAAAAAAGTACTATCACGATAGTTGAAACTATCGTGATAAATATATGTATGTATGTATATTGAACTGTCAGCCCAAAAATAATTCTGACCCAAACCAAAGAAATTAATTTAAAATAATTCCAAAACTATAACTTAAAATTGAAAAATTTGCAGAAACATGTTTAATTTTATATAATGCAATTATTTAATAATATATTTAATTATGCATTACCAAAATCGAATAAATACAATTTTTTAATTTAAAATCTCAAGTACCTACCACATAGTTTTGTGGGTTGGCCATCACTCTAAATATGAAAGCGAACTAGCTGCTATTAGCGAGATGGTCATCATTCTAAGTATGATTTTCAATTAGGTCTGATCTATATCTTTATCATTGCAAGGTCTCAGCCGGATGTGATGGGGACCTCATAGCCATAATGGCCCATACAACCACTTCAAATATTTATTTATTTTTTCATAAAATAAATTTCATGTAACTTAAGATTTTGGGGGTTGGTCATCATTCTAAGTATGATTTTTAATTAGGTCTGATCTATATATTTATCATTACAAGGTCTCAGCCGGATGTGATGGGGACCTCATAGCCATAATGGCCCATACAACCACTTCAAATATTTATTTATTTTTTCAGACAATAAATCTCATGTAACTTAAGATTTTGGGTGTTGGTCATCATTCTAAGTATGATTTTCAATTAGATCTGATCTCCATCTATATCCTTGCAATGACTCAGCTGGATGTGATGGGGACCTCATAGCCATAACGGCCATACAACCACTTCAAATATTTTTTTCATTTTTTCATTCAAAAAATCTCATGTAACTCAAAATGTTAGGGGTTGGTCATCGTTCTAAGTATGATTTTCAATTAGATCTGATCTCTATCTATATCCTTGCAATGACTCAGCTGGATGTGATGGGGACCTCATAGCCATAACGGCCATACAACCACTTCAAATATTTATTCATTTTTTCATACAAAAAATCTCATGTACCTCAAAATGTTAGGGGTTGGTCATCGTTCTAAGTATGATTTTCAATTAGGTCTGATCTATATACAGTGGTAGACATTCGTATAAACGCACTATGTTTTTTGAATATAGTTCTAACAGTAAAGTGTTTTGATTTTTTTCAATTAGTCTAAATTATGTCTATCATCTTAAATCTGTTGATAAGATAGACCATTAGTAAAAATTTTAATGGTTTACTTCAATAAATTGAAAAATCTAAATTTCAGGTGGACATTCGTATAAACGCACTTCTGATAATGTACTAAAATAAAAAACAAAATTAGCAATTTTTCATATATTATTTTATTTAATATTTGGTCTGGCCCCGACCTTTCTGAATAACTTCGAAAATTCGAGAAGGCATTGAATTTGTTAAATTGTTGAGGGCTTTCAGATCAATTGTGGCCCAACATTCAAGTATGGCACTTTTCAAATCTTTAATTGAATTATATTGCTGTTCATTTCCATAAACTTTTCGGGGAAGGCCCTCTAAAGGTTTTCGATAGGATTGCAATCAGGACTGCAAGCTGGCCATTCAATAAGGGGAATGTTTCTCTCGAGAAACCACGGTGTGGTCTCCTTCGAAGCATGGATCGAGGCATTGTCTTGTTGAAAATTATAATTTTTGTTGATGTTATTATCCAGATAATTTATCAAAACGTCTTCCAAAAGTTTCACGTACATACGGAAGTTCATTCGTGTCGTTATAAAGCAGATGGGAAGCTCCTCGTTATAAGAAAATGCTCCGCATACCATAACACACCGCCACAAAATTACGCTTCGACCTAACGACGCCATGTTCCTCAAAATTATGCCATTAGCAACTGTAGCAGTCGGGAAAATCCAGATTAATTTTTTTTCCGTAAGAAAAAATCACACTCTGCCAATCCTTTATCGACGACATGTATTTACGAGCAAATTTGAGCGGAATATTCGTATGCATGGCCGTTAAAAGTGGTTTGATCCAAAATTTTGTCCATTTTATGTTCGGTGAACTATTAAAAATACGTGCAATGTGTCGGGTCGTCACAGGAAGATCCAATGGCCTGCATGATAGACGGTTTCGTGTATAGCTTCTTTGCGGATTAGACCTTTCTGGCGAGCTGAGATCTTGGATAGGCAATAGTCCTGATTGCAATCCTATCGAAAATCTTTAGAGGACCTTCCCCGAAAAGTTTATGGAAATGAACAGCAATATAATTCAATTAAAGATTTGAAAAGTGCCATACTTGAATGTTGGGCCACAATTTATTCGAAAACCCTTAAAAATTTAACAAATTCAATGCCTACTCGAATTTTCGAATTTATTCAGAAAGGTCGGGGCCAGACCAAATATTAAATAAAATAATATATGAAAAATTGCTAATTTTGTTTTTTATTTTAGTACATTATCAGAAGTGCGTTTATACGAATGTCCACCTGAAATTTAGATTTTTCAATTTGTTGAAGTAAACCATTAAAATTTTTACTAATGGTCTATCTTATCAACAGATTTAAGATGATAGACATAATTTAGACTAATTGAAAAAAATCAAAACACTTTACTGTTAGAACTATATTCAAAAAACATAGTGCGTTTATACGAATGTCTACCACTGTATTTATCATTACAAGGTCTCAGCCGGATGTGATGGGGACCTCATAGCCATAATGGCCCATACAACCACTTCAAATATTTATTTATTTTTTTATACAATAAATCTCATGTAACTTAAGATTTTGGGGGTTGGTCATCATTCTAAGTATGATTTTCAATTAGGTCTCATCTCTGTCTATATCCTTGCAATGTCTCAGCCGGATATGTGATGGGGACCACATAGCCATAACGACGATACAACTATTTCAAATATTTATTCATTTTTTCATACAAAAAATATCTTTGAATGGTGACCAACCTCTAACATTTTGAGTTACATGAGATTTTTTGTATGAAAAAATGAAATAAATATTTGAAGTGGTTGTATGGCCGTTATGGCTATGAGGTCCCCATCACATCCAGCTGAGTCATTGCAAGGATATAGATAGAGATCAGATCTAATTGAAAATCATACTTAGAATGATGACCAACCCCTAACATTTTGAGTTACATGAGATATTTTGTATGAAAAAATGAATAAATATTTGAAGTGGTTGTATGGCCGTTATGGCTATGAGGTCCCCATCACATCCAGCTGAGTCATTGCAAGGATATAGATAGAGATCAGATCTAATTGAAAATCATACTTAGAATGATGACCAACCCCTAACATTTTGAGTTACATGAGATTTTTTGTATGAAAAAATGAATAAATATTTGAAGTG
Source organism: Tipula helvola (assembly GCA_963556165.1). NCBI lineage: Eukaryota > Metazoa > Arthropoda > Insecta > Diptera > Tipulidae > Tipula > Tipula helvola. The sequence continues at coordinate 199,176,706 of OY744481.1, read as the reverse complement.
GTTGTATGACCGTTATGGCTATGAGGTCCCCATCACATCCAACTGAGTCATTGCAAGGATATAGACAGAGATCAGATCTAATTGAAAATCATACTTAGAACGATGACCAACCCCTAACATTTTGAGTTACATGAGATTTTTTGAATGAAAAAATGAATAAATATTTGAAGTGGTTGTATGGCCGTTATGGCTATGAGGTCCCCATCACATCCAGCTGAGTCATTGCAAGGATATAGATAGAGATCAGATCTAATTGAAAATCATACTTAGAATGATGACCAAGCCCTAACATTTTGAGTTACATGAGATTTTTTGTATGAAAAAATGAAATAAATATTTGAAGTGGTTGTATGGCCGTTATGGCTATGAGGTCCCCATCACATCCAGCTGAGTCATTGCAAGGATATAGATAGAGATCAGATCTAATTGAAAATCATACTTAGAATGATGACCAAGCCCTAACATTTTGAGTTACATGAGATATTTTGTATGAAAAAATGAATAAATATTTGAAGTGGTTGTATGACCGTTATGGCTATGAGGTCCCCATCACATCCAACTGAGTCATTGCAAGGATATAGATAGAGATCAGATCTAATTGAAAATCATACTTAGAACGATGACCAACCCCTAATATTTTGAGTTACATGAGATTTTTTGAATGAAAAAATGAATAAATATTTGAAGTGGTTGTATGGCCGTTATGGCTATGAGGTCCCCATCACATCCAGCTGAGTCATTGCAAGGATATAGATAGAGATCAGATCTAATTGAAAATCATACTTAGAATGATGACCAACCCCTAACATTTTGAGTTACATGAGATTTTTTGTATGAAAAAATGAAAAAAATATTTGAAGTGGTTGTATGGCCGTTATGGCTATGAGGTCCCCATCACATCCAGCTGAGTCATTGCAAGGATATAGATAGAGATCAGATCTAATTGAAAATCATACTTAGAACGATGACCAACCCCTAACATTTTGAGTTACATGAGATTTTTTGAATGAAAAAATGAATAAATATTTGAAGTGGTTGTATGGCCGTTATGGCTATGGGGTCCCCATCACATCCAGCTGAGTCATTGCAAGGATATAGATAGAGATCAGATCTAATTGAAAATCATACTTAGAATGGTGACCAACCCCTAACATTTTGAGTTACATGAGATTTTTTGTATGAAAAAAATATTTGAAGTGGTTGTATGGCCGTTATGGCTATGAGGTCCCCATCACATCCAGCTGAGTCATTGCAAGGATATAGATAGAGATCAGATCTAATTGAAAATCATACTTAGAACGATGACCAACCCCTAACATTTTGAGTTACATGAGATTTTTTGAATGAAAAAATGAATAAATATTTGAAGTGGTTGTATGGCCGTTATGGCTATGAGGTCCCCATCACATCCAGCTGAGTCATTGCAAGGATATAGATAGAGATCAGATCTAATTGAAAATCATACTTAGAACGATGACCAAGCCCTAACATTTTGAGTTACATGAGATATTTTGAATGAAAAAATGAAATAAATATTTGAAGTGGTTGTATGGCCGTTATGGCTATGAGGTCCCCATCACATCCAGTTGAGTCATTGCAAGGATATAGATAGAGATCAGATCTAATTGAAAATCATACTTAGAATGATGACCAACCCCTAACATTTTGAGTTACATGAGATTTTTTGTATGAAAAAATGAATAAATATTTGAAGTGGTTGTATGGCCGTTATGGCTATGAGGTCCCCATCACATCCAGCTGAGTCATTGCAAGGATATAGATAAAGATCAGATCTAATTGAAAATCATACTTAGAATGATGACCAAGCCCTAACATTTTGAGTTACATGAGATTTTTTGTATGAAAAAATGAATAAATATTTGAAGTGGTTGTATGGCCGTTATGGCTATGAGGTCCCCATCACATCCAACTGAGTCATTGCAAGGATATAGATAGAGATCAGATCTAATTGAAAATCATACTTAGAATGATGACCAAGCCCTAACATTTTGAGTTACATGAGATTTTTTGTATGAAAAAATGAATAAATATTTGAAGTGGTTGTATGGCCGTTATGGCTATGAGGTCCCCATCACATCCAGCTGAGTCATTGCAAGGATATAGATAGAGATCAGATCTAATTGAAAATCATACTTAGAATGATGACCAACCCCTAACATTTTGAGTTACATGAGATTTTTTGTATGAAAAAATGAAATAAATATTTGAAGTGGTTGTATGGCCGTTATGGCTATGAGGTCCCCATCACATCCAGCTGAGTCATTGCAAGGATATAGATAGAGATTAGATCTAATTGAAAATCATACTTAGAATGATGACCAACCCCTAACATTTTGAGTTACATGAGATTTTTTGTATGAAAAAATGAATAAATATTTGAAGTGGTTGTATGGCCGTTATGGCTATGAGGTCCCCATCACATCCAACTGAGTCATTGCAAGGATATAGATAGAGATCAGATCTAATTGAAAATCATACTTAGAATGATGACCAACCCCTAACATTTTGAGTTACATGAGATTTTTTGTATGAAAAAATGAATAAATATTTGAAGTGGTTGTATGGCCGTTATGGCTATGAGGTCCCCATCACATCCAGCTGAGTCATTGCAAGGATATAGATAGAGATCAGATCTAATTGAAAATCATACTTAGAATGATGACCAACCCCTAACATTTTGAGTTACATGAGATTTTTTGTATGAAAAAATGAATAAATATTTGAAGTGGTTGTATGGCCGTTATGGCTATGAGGTCCCCATCACATCCAGCTGAGTCATTGCAAGGATATAGATAGAGATCAGATCTAATTGAAAATCATACTTAGAATGATGACCAAGCCCTAACATTTTGAGTTACATGAGATTTTTTGTATGAAAAAATGAATAAATATTTGAAGTGGTTGTATGACCGTTATGGCTATGAGGTCCCCATTACATCCAACTGAGTCATTGCAAGGATATAGATAGAGATCAGATCTAATTGAAAATCATACTTAGAATGATGACCAACCCCTAACATTTTGAGTTACATGAGATTTTTTGTATGAAAAAATGAATAAATATTTGAAGTGGTTGTATGACCGTTATGGCTATGAGGTCCCCATCACATCCAACTGAGTCATTGCAAGGATATAGATAGAGATCAGATCTAATTGAAAATCATACTTAGAATGATGACCAACCCCTAACATTTTGAGTTACATGAGATTTTTTGTATGAAAAAATGAATAAATATTTGAAGTGGTTGTATGGCCGTTATGGCTATGAGGTCCCCATCACATCCAGCTGAGTCATTGCAAGGATATAGATAGAGATCAGATCTAATTGAAAATCATACTTAGAATGATGACCAAGCCCTAACATTTTGAGTTACATGAGATTTTTTGTATGAAAAAATGAATAAATATTTGAAGTGGTTGTATGGCCGTTATGGCTATGAGGTCCCCATCACATCCAGCTGAGTCATTGCAAGGATATAGATAGAGATCAGATCTAATTGAAAATCATACTTAGAATGATGACCAAGCCCTAACATTTTGAGTTACATGAGATTTTTTGTATGAAAAAATGAATAAATATTTGAAGTGGTTGTATGACCGTTATGGCTATGAGGTCCCCATTACATCCAACTGAGTCATTGCAAGGATATAGATAGAGATCAGATCTAATTGAAAATCATACTTAGAATGATGACCAACCCCTAACATTTTGAGTTACATGAGATTTTTTGTATGAAAAAATGAATAAATATTTGAAGTGGTTGTATGACCGTTATGGCTATGAGGTCCCCATCACATCCAACTGAGTCATTGCAAGGATATAGATAGAGATCAGATCTAATTGAAAATCATACTTAGAATGATGACCAAGCCCTAACATTTTGAGTTACATGAGATTTTTTGTATGAAAAAATGAATAAATATTTGAAGTGGTTGTATGACCGTTATGGCTATGAGGTCCCCATCACATCCAACTGAGTCATTGCAAGTATATAGATAGAGATCAGATCTAATTGAAAATCATACTTAGAATGGTGACCAACCCCTAACATTTTGAGTTACATGAGATTTTTTGTATGAAAAAATGAATAAATATTTGAAGTGGTTGTATGACCGTTATGGCTATGAGGTCCCCATCACATCCAACTGAGTCATTGCAAGGATATAGATAGAGATCAGATCTAATTGAAAATCATACTTAGAATGATGACCAACCCCTAACATTTTGAGTTCCATGAGATTTTTTGTATGAAAAAATGAATAAATATTTGAAGTGGTTGTATGGCCGTTATGGCTATGAGGTCCCTATCACGTCCAACTGAGTCATTGTAAGGATATAGATAGAGATCAGAACTAATTGAAAACCACATTTAGAATTATTATATTTATGTTTGTTCCCAAATCTTGAGATTCAAAATTTTAATTTAGAAAAATCTGTAATATTTATTTGATTTTGGTAATAAATGCATAATTAATTAAATTATTTAAATAATTGCTCGTACAGAATTAAACGTGTTAATATTTCTTTAATTTTAATCAAACTACAGTGTTGAAATTAATTTAAACTCTATTTTTATTTTGACAGCTTTGTTTTTAGGCTGATATTAAAGAATATAACTATTTAATAGTTTTTTTAGCTGTCAGAACTTTTTTTTGTTTTCTTTGGTACAAAACATTTTTTGAATAACATTTGAAATACAATTATTACGGAAATTTATAAAATTCGATATATATTATAGCAGCTTAGCTTTCTCGTGTAATTTTGTATTGTGAATATTATTGGAAAGCAAAAAAGAAAATGAAAATTTTTATATAACATATTTCTATCGCGACAGTAAATTTTGTAACTTACTGATTGCTATATAAATATTAAAGTATCTTTTATATATAAGGTATAGCCAGCGTTAAAAATTTTATTTTTTGGGATACAAATTTGGGCCAACTTCACAAAGGTATCGATAACACTCACCTGTTTGAGATTATTCACTTTGATTTATCGCACTTTTAAAACATTGGAAAATTACAATTGCGTTGATTTTTACGGACTTTTTTTAATGTGATCGCAGCAAATGAACAAGCTCGTCCATTCACTTCGATATTAGCTAGAAAACTGCGTACTGTCAAAATACAAGTACGACAACAGTCAGATCAGCTATATTTACATTGTGTCAAAAGTTATTCAGGGGTGCCCACAACCGGAGACTCTCCCCTATATATTTTGCTAGAAATTATTTAATTTTATGGGTAACTACCCAGAAAAGGTGTATTTCACTTCTTAAGAGTTAACCGTATCTCTAGAATATATTTTGTGTTTATCCACCCAATTTTAGTCAAAAACAATTAATAAAATCCTATTTATTTAGCCATTTTGAGCTGTTTTGGTGGTAGTTTTCACTCTATAATGTCGTATAGTTTCTTTTTTTCATTTTTACTTAATTTATCATCATCAACAAGCAAAAGTTTATTTTATTTAATTGTATTTAATACAAATGCGAAAACCCCCTAAAAAGTGTGTTTTCATTGATAAGGGTATTTCCAATGCCTAGCGTTTCTAGGTCTAATGTTTCATAATCAGCGCGCCAAAAAACATGAATTCAAGGAAGTAAAACGGAAATGTTATGGAAATTCTAGTTTGAATTGTTTAAACAACTCGATATTCATAGCTTTTATTGTCTAGATTCAAGTACTACTGATTTAAAAATGAAATAGTAAAACGAACACGTTCCAACATGTCGTCCTTTTCGGACAAATATTAAAATTGTAGTCACATACAGTCCGTTACAGTTGATTAAATCCAATGAAAACATTGTTGGAAATACCCCTGTATGATTTAATTTTAACCCCCGTGTTATTTGGGTTTTTACTAAAATTTAAAGAACATTATCACTAAAGTAAAAGGCTGAACATTTTTTTTTTTTTTGAGTTTTAAGGTCGTACAATTTGTTATTTTGTTGGGAAATACCAAAAAAATGCATTTTTTTATTGTTACATGGGAATAAATCCACGCCAAAATTTAAATAAATACACGAAATATTTTTATGAAATTATAATTTTTTTTTAATATTTAAGTATATTTATTTATAATAATACATTTTTTTATTTATTTTAATAATGAGTGCTGCCTCCATTTCTTGAAATAAGCTCAAATATTCTATTGGGCATTGAATCGTATAATGACTTCAAATAATTCAAAGAAATGTCGGCGCAATCAGCTTTGATGGCTTCAATAAGCGACTCCTTATCATTATACTGCTTATCACCTTCATAAACCTTGCGAGAAAGCCATCCCCAAACGTTTTCCATAATATTGAAATCAGGAGAGTACGGTTGCCATTTAAGTAAATCTACGTTTTTCTTGGAAATCAAGCCTTTTACAATCCTTGCCGTATGGATAGGAGCGTTACCTTGCTGATAAGTCGATTTCAGTGGTCCGAACAGCTGTTGGAACTTTGGAAATGCTGAATCCAAAATAGACAAATACGATTTAGCTGTCATTTTTTGATTTTGAAAAGCTAACTCAATTCCACCATAGTATAAAATAGCCCCCCAAACCATAACCCCTCCTCCCCTGCTGTGATGTCGATGGAGAACTAGCTCTTCTTTGCGTAGGTCATGGAAATAATAGTTATAACCATCGGGCTCGTCTAAATTGAATTTTTTCTCATCCGAAAACACGACTTTATACCACTGGTTATTCCATGTCATATGCTCTTTCCCAAATTGAAGCCGATTGTTTGTTCGAGCTTCGTTTAATAGTGGCTTTTTCTTAATTTTTATTCGTTTAAGATGTTTAGCTTTCTGTATGGTGCGACGAACGGTTTGTACACAGACATTAACACCGGCTTTCTCCTTGATTCTGCGAGCAGATAGAGCAGAATTGGAGGCAATACGAATTATTTTACGCTTATCTACCGGTTTTAATTTCGAAACAAAACAGCCTTTCATATTTTTTCCATAGCTTTCAGGATTTCTAAAAATTTAGCACAACAGTGTGACCTCGGTCTAGTTTCTCGGCTATGAACCGGCTCGGATGTCTTTGATCGTGGTAAGCATCAATTTTTCCCTTTTCAACATCGTTTAGGCTTTCATTTTTTCCCATTTTTTTAAAAAAACAATTTACAACGCTAATTTAATTTTTATTTATCATAATATTTTTTATTTTAATAAAACTAAACAAAAGAAAGGTAAATGAACTGGATTTATTCACGTGTAACAATAAAAATAAAATTTTTTTACCATGTTTAAATGAAAAACAAAAAAAGGAACATTTCCAAAGCCAACTAGAAAACAAATTTTTAGTCATTTGATTAGTGATGAAATTATCTACCTTTCAGTATAGAAAAAACAATAGCGATAGAATCCAAAAGAGATGAATTCGGGAATTCCCATTTTTTTATTTAGTGGATTTAATCTGCTGTAACGGACTGTATAACAGTTAAAGTTATAGCTTTCTACCAGCTCCAATATTTATTAGCCAATTCGTAATACCAAAATGTTTATTTCTAATTTAAAAAAGCCCCAAATTCTGACCACTTTCCGGGTAAGGTCCACATTCTAGAATCCGTAGAATATACACAGAGCAGAGTAGTAACTCGTGTTAAATCCTTTCGAAATTGTACTATAATAAAATAATTATTCATAAACAAGACTACGTTCAACTTTCTTAACATTTTTATAAATTATTAAGCAATTTTTAACAATTCGAAGTTTGTTTATAGAAATTTTCAAAGTTCGAAATACATTTGAAATCAAAGTTTGAAATATTTGAAATTCTCGGCAGTTAGTTAACCGATTTACTTCATATCCACAACATAAGTTAGTTTGGTTGCGAGAATGGTTTATAGTTAGGTGTGTTCTCGGTAGGGCTGAGTAACAGTGTTTTTCCTGATATTAGCCTAAATTTCCTTGATCATCAATGGTTACGTGAATGTGTGGTATTTGCACATTATAAATGGCAAAATCAAAAAGAATCTGTATTGCTGCAGCGTATACCAATGATACCAACCGATACGCCACTGCAATTTAAACGTTTAAAATGTCATATTCGTTTGGAATTTGTAATGATTATAAAAAGCACAGCAACAATCTTTGCAAATATGTGGATATTAGTTTAGAAAATTCATGTTTTTCTCACGGCTAATCATATGCCTATTCACGTGTTGGTAAACCATCTTATTTATTTATTTATCAACAAGATGGACAAACCAATAATACCGTTCATAAATAAGCATTATAAATAAAACTAAAATTTTGTAATTTAGATAAAATTCATAAACTAAAATAATTAAAAAAAAAAATAACAAAAAAAACTTTTTGTTTATGAATGTAGGCTAGGGCGTAGTAATCTAATTGTTCAATGATCATTGAATTAAGCTCAACATTATAAATAAAAGTGTACTATATTGTGAACAACTACAGATTGTAATGTTACGTGTTAAGAGACGATAAAAATGTTTCAAATTCAGTAAAAAATTCTTAAAAACTATAAACCTAACAGTACACCTAACACGATTTCGCTAGTCACATACGACACGTACACTTTTCTCGGATTCGCATTCTTCAATATGTTAAGGTTATTTGGAATTCCCCATTTGATTGTAATTTTCTTTATTTAAGAAATTCTCAAAATCAAAATATTTTTAGGTTGATTATGATCGAACTGCTCAAACATGCCATCCTACTTATTTTATTTGACCTATGTGAAAACCGATCACATAATTTCGTCGCCTCTTGATATTTGGCTTACGGAAAAAAACACAAACAGATTTATCCAACCATTATGCAAAATCCCAAAACCTCTCATCCAGCTGCGTCGCTTTTAAGCAGTTTTTAACCCCTTTAACTTTATTCTGATCATTCCTTAAATACGGTTTTTGTTCCATTCTCTTTTATGTAATTTCCAAATCAATAATTTGCATAAATTAATAAAAAAAAATCTCCATGAAATTATGACTCAATTGACTATCTCAAACGCATAATAATCATAATATATAATAATGAAAAAAAATAAATAAAATCAGAAAATAAGGGCGAACAATATTATACTCTCTTTCTGTATTCTGCACAATAAAAAAAATTGTATATCGGAAATCATTAAAACAAAAAATTGCTGTTCTCATCAAAATGTGTTTCAACCCTTATTATAATCATTACAATTTTATTTTTTATTATTACTAATATTATTAATATTATTGTTGTTGTAAATTCAATTTAAATCGTAGTCTATACATTTTTTAATTTTTTTTTTTAAATCATGCGTCCTTTTTCAAGCCCTTTTTAAGAAATAAAAAAAAATCTACTCAAACTACCCTTTAATTATAATTTTTTTTTTCTAATTATCGAGTAAATTACATTAAAATAAAAAGAAAGAAAAAAATAATTATTATAATTCAACCCTCGATTTCATGTTTATAAATTGTTCAAGAAACGAATAAACCTCTTACTTCCCTATCGGCAAACACCCAGTCGTATTTTTTGCGAATATTTGTGATTCATGATCATTGTCGAAAAAAATCTGATTAAACACATGGCCGATTTTTTTTTTTTCTTTTTGTACGATTTTCATTAATTTTATTACCAACCCCGCTTAATTTATTGAATTAAAATAAAAATAATCGGCGGGGTGCTTGCTAACCATCCAATTTTTTATGTTTTTCATTATTTTTGAATAGATTTAAAAATGCGCGTTTTTGTTTTTTTTGCGATGACTGAAGAGAGTCAATATAAAATATTATAATACCTTTGAATAAACAATACAACCATATAGTACCAACAAAACAGCTATAAAAAATTGTTCACACACGATTAATCGACTTTCTTTCTTTTGTTTTAAGTCACGCTCGCGAACGCGCGATTGAAAAAAAAAATTCAAATCCATTTAATGTATATAAATTAAAATTAATTATGTATTGTTTTTAACATTTTATTTGTTGGAGATTTTGTTGGGTTTATTCTTAGCTAAAAATATAAATTATTCAATTAAGCGTAAAAAAAATTTGATTAAAATGATGTTTCTGAATTTTTATTTTTTATAACTGTCAAAGGTGTTTGCTGGAGGAATGTGGGAAATAAATAAACGGCAAAAATAATTTATTTTTTGCAGATGAATAATTAAATAGTTGCGGGTTTTTTGATATTTGACTTGAGATTTAATTACTATTATTAATTGAATAAAATACGCGTATAGTTAAATAAATATTGGACAATTAAATTAAATATTTTTTGGCTTCGTTTTTGAGATGTAAAAGCATGTTAATATGTTGGTCAAGAAACAACAGTAATATGTATATCGAAAACTACATAAATGTCTGTACAGAAAAAAAGATTCGCGCTCTTTTGAAATTAACGCGACAGTCTAATATATCATCTTAATATGTAATAAAATGTTACTCACAAAAGTTGTATATGTAGTTTAAAATAATTCATTACATGATTATATTGATTTGGCATTAGGATTGGCTTTGATAGATAACGTCTATAATACACACTTCAAAATGTGAATGGTAAACTTTTTTTTACTACAAAATCGTAATACTGAAAACCATTCCAAACAAAAAAATATAGTTTTCATCAAAATTTGCCGAGGCTAATTCGGAGCTTGAAGCCCGAGAATTTCCAAAGTAAACCTTACATTTTAAATTAAGAACTATTCAAAATTTATCTCAAATGAGTAACGATTAGAAATAAATTCATCAAAACCTTATCTACTACAAGTTCTGTTTTAATTTTATCAAAACGTTACAAACGGCAGTTTTGAGTAACGGTAAGCTTAAGCCCGTAACTCGGAAAGATTTGGCTGATACTAGATTTTTTTGTCTGAATAGGTTTTGAATTCTTTTAAACAAAAAGTAGGGATTGTCATTAACATTTTCCCGCTGAGCCTGACTCAACTCCAAGGCCTTATATTTCGCTCCAACACGGTTCATCTGCTAAACCTTTTTTTAACAAATCATTCTGAGAAATATACCATGTTTGGCGGTTTCCCACTCGGAAATTCTGACCTTCGGTTAATTAACAATGAATTTACAATCAGTGCTGATCAGACATGCACTGTTTCTTTCGGAAGTTCGATATGCGTACTTGCTTCGTTTGTGGCATTGTAGCAATAGTAAAATCTACCGTGATTCAAACAGCAATGGAACAGATCATCCCGCCCAGTCTTCTGAAGCCTTGAAAGGCTCCCAGCATGTGGCATGCAAAATGAAGACCGCTGTCAAACTAGCGTCTCTTGGTAAATATTTTAAAGATCCAACTCAAGGACTGACAATTTAGCAGCTCTTAGGGCGGCTAGAAAACCAACAACGGCGACAGTTTCGAAGGCTAAAAAAGAAGGTTCGAAGTCAAACCAAAGGTGAAATAAGCTAGCTTTAGGATTCGGATGCGGCGAGTGATTCTTCTGGACGTATGTTATGAGCATAGAGGAAAACTTGTTGGACTACAGGAACACTAGTATAATACCTTTAAAATATGGAATCAATATTCGGCCAGAAAAAGGCAGATTTCCTTACTACAAAACTTGCCGCAAATGTTAACCTCTTAGATATTTCGTTACTACCTGCTATTTCACATGCTAGCTTATCAATGTGTCGAATAAAACGCATCTCCTAATTGTTCCCAAAAACTATTGTAAATCTTTAGCCATAATCAGTTCGGTCCAACAGATATATGACTTTTATCCGAGCACTGGAGCAATCCGGTAAGCATAAAGTCATTGCGCTCGACATATCGAAGGTCGAATCAATCCTTAACATAATACCCAAATCAATCCCAAAATAGTTTTTCAACCGAACCTTACTCAACTTCAACGCAAGCTACTTCAACACCAACTCAACTTCAACTTAACTTAGCACGAACCAAACCTCAACTCTCTACTCAACTCCACACTCAATGGCCAACTCAATCCTGAAATCAACTCGATTCTTCTTAATCTCCCACTTAACTCTCAGGTCGGCCCCAAGTTAATCCCACACCGAACCCCGCACTCAAATGCAACTCAACTTCAGCTCAAACCCTATTCCACCCTAATTAGAACTCAACTCATCCCTGAATCCAATCCTAAACGCAAAATAACTCAACCCAAATTCAACATTCAACTCAATCCCAACTTAATCATCAACGCAACCTCAAATTTAACTGAAATCCTAGACTCAACCCCACCTCAGCACCTTAATCAACAACAACCCAACCCTCAATGCAATTCTCAACTAAATGCCCAATTTAATACTGAAATCAACGCAGTCTGTTCTGTAAAACTACGTGCGTTCATGAGCTCAACTCAGAACAAGTAAAACTAACTTACAATTCAATTCTCAACTCAACCCCCAAATAAATTCCCGACTGAACGGCTGATTCAAACCCAACTCACTCCCAATCCAACCCTAATCAACCCCAACCTCAATGCCCTACTCGATTCCAAATCAACATGGTACGAAAAATTACATGCGCACTTGAACTCAACTCAAACTAAGAACTATCCCCAAATAAGGCGACAACTGAACCCTTCACTAAACCTCAACTCAACCCCAACTCAACTGCCAACTGAACCCTCAACTAAACCCCAAACTCAATCCCTAAACAAAAACGGCCCGAAGCAGGTGTCTATGAATCCATCTCAATCCTACCTCAACCTCTAACTCGATCCCCAATTCAACCTGAACTTAACCGTAAACTCAACGTTCAACTCAATACTGTAATCAACCAACACAACCAACTCAAAACAACTCAAGCTAACTTCCAACTCAACCCTCAACACAACCCCAAATACATTTCCAACTGAACCGCTGAGTCATGCTCAACTCAAATTAACATAAATAACTCCCCAGCTGGACTGTTCGATTAATCCTACCCCAACCCTAACTAAACTCCAACCCAGCCCCACCTCAACTCGCAAATGAGACCAAATTCAAACCTCAACGGCAAACTCAACGCCCAGGTCAATCTTCAAACCAGCATATATAAAAAATAGCTCAACTGCTCATTTAACCCTAATCCAACCCCAACTCAAGCCTAACTCAACCCGTAAATTAACCCCTAATTTATCCTTCAGCTCAACCGCAAACTCAACGCCAAACTCAATCCTCAAACTTGGCTAGCTGCTCAATAAACCCTAATGCAATCCGAACCCGCAAATTAAGCCCTAACTAAACTTTCAACTCGACACCAAAGTCAACGCCTAACTCAATCCTCAATCCAACATACACACTTACATATAAAAAATTGGTGAATATTTATACAAAAAAGTAGTTTTGGATCATTTCTTATCTGCCATAAGACCTTCTTTACATACAGGTTTCACAAGCTTTTCAATTCTCCATCTTGACCTTAGAAACAGGGGGTAGACCATAGGTACAGACAGACGGATCGACTTTTTTTTTTCTTTTGGACCAACAAAACTGGTGCCTGTGAAGTTTATGGGGTAGATGCTCGTACGTTTCGTAAGTTCACAAATTGCGATGGTTAAAGATGGCGGATTTGCGACCCCTTTTTGAGTTTGCTAGAAATGGCATTCTTAATACGTCTCGCAAATCCGCCATATTATTCTACGTACATATTTAAGTACATACATATTTTACTTTCGCCTTTTCAAATTTGAATTAATTTATGGAAATAAATTAAGCAAAAAATATGAGTAGGTATCAAAATAATAAACCGTAAATAATGTAAATAATGTACTACTTCACTTCCTGAATATATTGGAACCCCGAAAAATTACATAATTATAGTTCGTGCAAAATATTGTACTCAGTTGCCACAGATCTCGTACATAAACTAATATGGTGGGAATGTAGCTATGCATTTCTGGTTATTTGTTTATGTTTTTTGTCACGAGTATGTTTAAAAAAAACACCTATTTTTAATACTAATTCTGTAATTTCCCTAAAGTTGATTTACATATAGTACTAATTTAAATTTAAATACCTCCTTAATAATTTAATAAAAATTTTTTTTTCCTGTACACATTTTTTATTTTATTTTCTGTATTGCGAGTTCAAAAAGTCACTCGCAATTTTTTTTAATTTTTTGCTTGCTAGGAAGTCGTAAATACGTTCGAGCATACCAAAATGTCATTTTCAGCTCGCAAGTTGCTAATTGGAATTTTATATTAGTAGTTTGTATATTGGTGAGTTACACTGTTAAAACACATATTAAAGTGAGAAAGACATATTAAATTAGAAGAAGATGATTCATGCTATCTCTTTTTATTATTCCACAAATCTCTTTCATTTAATAAAAAAAAAAAATTAAATTTAGCGAAAAATTTTAGAATCCAAAAAAAAAGTGGGAAGTTTATACCAAAAAATATGCTTTAGTGAAATTAGAAATATTTCACTCAAGGATTTTTTTGGTATAAACTTCACACTTTTTTTAGATTTTAAAATATTTCGCTCAACAAATTATTTTAACAATTTTAAATTTTTTTAAAAACGAAAGACAATTATTATATTCTTTGGAAAACGTTACCATTCCTATTTGAACAGTTAATAGTTTCACTCTAGGTAAATAACAAGAAAACTAAAAAATCCCAGAATACAATAAGAAAAAACTACACTAACAGATGCGACTAAATTAAACTAGTAGCTTTAGGTTTAGTGCATCAAGAGGATTAGGCTTTATTTCCAATCATTGGTGTACGTCATATCGATTTTTAACATGTGAGTGTTCGCGGTGAATAACAAGAAATCTTAAAAATCCTAGAGTTTGTTGTAAGATGCGACTAAGCAAAATTAGTAGCTGTACGTTTAGTGGATCAAATGGGCCAAGTGCCATTACGAAAAAGAGGGGATGAATATCATTTTTTGCTTTTTGTTTACTGTACGTCGTACGGATTTTTTAAATTTGAGTAGTTTTGCATTCACAGTGAATAACAAGAAATCTTAAAAATCCTAGAGTTTGTTGTAAGATGCGACTAAGTTAAATTAGTAGCTGTATGTTTAGTGTATCAAATAGGCCATGTGCCATTTCGAAACGGAGGGGATGAATATTGATTTTTGTTACTGTACTTCATACCGATCTTTAATTTTTGAGTAGTTTTGCATTCGCGGTGAATAACAAGAAATCTTAAAAATCCTAGAGTTTGTTGTAAGATGCGACTAAGTTAAATTAGTAGCTGTATGTTTAGAGTATCAAGTAGGCCATGTGCCATTCCGAAACGGAGGGGATGAATATTATTTTTTGTTACTAAACGTTATACCGATTTTTAACATTTGAGTAGTTTTGCATTCGCATTGAATAACAAGAAATCTTAAAAATCCTAGAGTTTGTTGTAAGATGCGACTAAGCTAAATTAGTAGCTGTATGTTTAGAGTATCAAATGGGCTATGTGCCATTTCTAAACGGAGGAGATGAAAATCATTTTTTGTTACTGAACTTCATACCGATTTTTAATTTTTGAGTAGTTTTGCATTCGCGGTGAATAACAAGAAATCTTAAAAATCCTAGAGTTTGTTGTAAGATGCGACTAAGTTAAATTAGTAGCTGTATGTTTAGTGTATCAAATAGGCCATGTGCCATTTCGAATCGGAGGGGATGAATATAATTTTTTGTTACTGTACTTCATACCGATTTTTAACTTTTGAGTAGTTTTGCATTCGCAGTGAATAATAAGAATTCTTAAAAATCCTAGAGTTTGTTGTAAGATGCGACTAAGTTAAATTAGTGTTATGTAGTGAATTGTTATTCACTGTGATTGCAAAACTGCTCAAAAATTAAAACTAGGTATGAAGTACAGTAACAAAAAATGATATTCATCCCCTTCGTTTAGAAATGGCACATAGCCCATTTGATACTCTAAACATACAGCTTCTAATTTAACTTAGTCGCATCTTACAACAATTTCTAGTGCTCTTAAATAAAAGCCTACGGCCATATAAGTAATATTTTCTCATTTTCTTTTAAGAAATACGTCTTGCTTCATATTAAGAATTAAAAGCATTAATTTTATTTTATTTTTACATATAAATATTTGTCATTTAGTTAAGTATTTAGTAGAACGAAATGGACTAGTCAAATATTTAATTCTCCGGTTACAATTGTTAGAAAAAAAAATAGGAAATGTTACTTAACTGGCTGTTGGCTCTTTATTTGTTCCACCAGGCCATATGAATTTTAAGATTTATGGTTATTTACTGAGAATGCAAAACTACCCAAACAATTGGAATTAGTAATACATATTTCACTCAAAATTCCAATAAGAAGTAGTATTAACAATGTAGTCACTAATACATGTTTATATTTTGTTATTTGGTTTAAACTTTACTACAGTCAAAACTGTTGGTAATTTTTGAAAGCTGTTCTATTGAACAGGTTCTTTTGCACCGAAGTAAAATAAAAAATAAAGTTTTTCCAGAAATAACAGAATCTGAATACTTTTTCAAAACCATTTCGCCACAGTTATGCGACCCGTACAAGCGAAAATAGAATATTTCAAAACTTAGAGTGTTTTTACTCTCACTGAAAGAATATTCCGAAATTATGGAAATCAGATATTTCGGATCGGGTGATGTGGTTTTTCTAATCGAAATACCTACTCATAACTGCTTCAATTATATCTCTGCGACGCGTATTGGTCAAATAATGATATTTCAAAGCTAAGAGCACTCTCAAAGAATTTTTCATGGAAATGCATCTTCAAAACTGATTCGACCATATCGATGTGACCCAAATTACGATATTTCAAAGCTTAGAGCGTTTTTTCTGTTACTCAAAGAATATTGCGGAATTATGTAAATCTCATTGTCAGAGATTTCCGATCTTGTGCATGTTTGGAATGTTGTTCATTTGTTGAGTATAAATTAAAATACTTTTAGGTGCGATCCATTTACAAGCTACCACTAGAACTGTAGGTCTAAGGGCTCCGAAATTTTCGAATCCATTTTATATGTAGTGTATTGTGTACATACTCCAATAAATGTATTTATCTCTCGAACACATTTACACTTGTACATGCACATACTAAACCAAAATAATTTTTGCTTCAATTCATCCAACTGTTACAATGTGTTACATTTATATTATTATATCTTGAATCAAACATAAAATACATAAACCGTAAAAATGAAACTTTTCGCAGCTGATTGAAAGGGGTGGCAACACAACTCACTGGTTTGTTTACATTTTGCATATAATTAATTTCGGAAAACGTTAAAAAAAAATGAATATCCTACCCACGTATGTATCCCGAATTAGGCATCATTTGAAATATAAAATGCTCGTATATTATATTTAAAGGGGATTTTTATGTGCATCCGTATTTTTTCGTTTTTTTTTTCTGTTACCGCGTCAACAGATACAAAAGTAAATGTAATTTTAATGTATAATTTTTTTAATTTTATTTCATTTCAGATAAAAACAAACAAAAAAAATAAATAAATAACAACAAAATATTTAATACAACACAGAAAAAATGTATGTTTGATATGGCTGAAGGTGTTGAAGAAACTGAAAATAATAATAATAATAGTGGTGAAAAAATAGTTATGTTAGGGGCTGTAATGCCCTGTGAAATGTCTGGCCCCAATTTGGGGGGCTTAAAACGTGAACTGGAAATTATACCGGCAACGGGTGCAACCGCTATAACATTAACTGGTGCTACAACACCGACAATACAACAGCATCCAATAAATTTAAAATCTGAGGTAAGTCCCTTTTTTATGGTATGCATAGAGAGTAGATATTTCCGTAGATCCTTTTTTATAACTACTTAAAACGATATATTCCGATAAATTAAATCTTATCTAATTAATCATTAGACATATAATTTATATAACTTACTTAATTTGAATTGGCCATTTCACATTCTTAAATTTCTATTCTAACATTTTGACCCTCAAACCGAATTTAAACATTTTTGAAATTGAGGGGGAAGGGATATAATGAATTGTCCTTTTCTTGTCATCTCGGAAAAATCATCCCTGTTTTTATTTTTTAAGAAGAAAGCAGAAAATTATTCAAATTTTTATCCTTTTTGTGTATGATCCTTATATATATATATACAGTAGTTAGTTGTTATTGTTATGAATAATCTCGATTATATGGATGGATGATGGACTTAGACTTTTAAATTTGGTCAAAATCTTTTTTTTTTTCTGTTGCGACATTTAAAATTAGATAATAAAGTGAATGGATTTAAAAAATAAGGAATATATATATAAGTGTATGTGTGTGTTTATATGTATATTTATATATAAAATACAAAAAGGATATATTGTAGAGATAAATTGATAGTAATTTATTTGATGGAAAATTATTTATTTGAATTTATAGTTTTTTTTGTTCGGACTAGAAAGTTTAGATTTTAATACATATTATGTATTGTTTAGTTGGGTTGAATTTTAAAATATATAATTTTTTTGTTGTCCGTCTCTAAACTTTAATCCTGTTTTAGTACATGATTCAAATTTAATTCTAAAGACAATTTATTGTTATTCTTTATTAACCTTTATATTTTTACATACTGTTATATAACTAACCTCAACTGTCTCTTTTTCTCTTAAGTTAGATCACCGACAAATTAAAATTGTTAATTAAATCAATACCATATAATTAAGAACAAAATAATAATTAACCTGTATATCGATCAGCAATTTGTTTTAAGCCATTTTAACTTTCTAGAGACGGTCATACAAAACGTAATATATAAATAAACCAACTGAAGTTACGGTAATTTAAATCATCAACTGCCGTATAATTAATTAAACTTCAATACTCAAATAAAAAATGAAAAAGAAAAGCAGCACCCATAAATACAATGACAACATTATTTCATACTAAACTAAGAAATTAATCTCAAGTTAACAAAAAAAAAATAAAAAATTATAAAATTATATTACGCTTAGACCACCAACGTTTTAACTTTGTTTATATACATATTATTCTGAGCTGTATAAGAGAGATCAATACATTTTACAGCATATGAAAAATTATTATTAATTAATATTTTTATTTTGCCGCGCACGGAAAATTTATGTAGGTAAGAGGATGATCAAGAAGCAAAAAGTCAATTTTTTTTTGTGCAAGATGAATAATTTTACATATGCGTACATGACATGAAATGTCACTTAGCGGACTCATTATATCGATATGGACAAGAACAACTGAAATTCTTCATAATTGTTAATTAATAATCATAGCAATGAAATCGTTGCGTTGTTCGTTTCATTAAAAAGAGTAATGTAGATTATTATCGTTAAATACAAATATTTAGTTAGTGAATCATTTATTGACCAAACAAATTATTAAGTGTTAGTTTTTAAAATTATATTGAAAAAGTTAATGGAATTAAAGGAGGTAGCCGAACAAGGCGGTAAAAAAATTCGATTTGTTACCTCTTACGGTCAGCCCTTATTAAATATTATCGCATTCCGCATTCAACTTTATCGTAACATTTTGTTGATTTTGTTATGCTTGCATCTCATATTTGATTTATTCATTTTATTTTGGATTTGGGCTTATTTGAACAGGATAATGTACAAGTATATTGTAAAGAGCTTGTCAATGTTGAATTGTTGAAAGATAACTATGATGTGAAATGGAAAATATGATCCTTGAATTTTGTATTATTCTACGCAAATATAACACTTTTAAAAGAAAATCGTTTAAGGTACACAAGAAAATGAGGGAGATTTAAAATACATAGGTACGAAGTTAAAACAATCATTTATCGTGGTAATTTTCAGCATTTTTATACGACTATACAAAAATAGGGAAGGGTCGAATGTCCAATAAATTTTTAATTTGTCATGTGAGTCACTCACAAGTCATATAGAGCCAGTATTTTACCGTTCCAAGATTCTGAATTTTGGTATGAACAAAAGAGTACAGAAGGGTCCAACAATTATTAATTTCTGATTTTAGTGTAAAATATAGACCAACCTTTAACAATTTTTCCAAACGTAACCATATGAACTAAAAGCATCTAATTAATTCAACCATTAGTTTGTTTCCCTAGTTTTGTTTTCATTTTTCAAATTTTTTCTCTAAATCCGACCCATTTTGCAACGTTTTTGTAAGACCACAATTTGTCTATATATTTGTCTTACATTTTCGATAGTGTCCGTTCAAAAATGTTAAAATCTGATAAAAACCAACTTTTAATTTGAAAACCTCTGATGTTAGTGTACTATATATCCTACATGGGCTGAACAGTATAGGTATAATAAAACACAATTTGTTTTGGTTTTGTTACTTCCTTAATGTGATAACTGATAATATATATTTTTTTTGAATACACACATTTTTTTAAATTTTTAAAAAACACTTGTTAAATGTTTCGCAAAATTTTGCGAAATATTTAACAAGTGTTTTTTTAAAAAATAAGAAAAATAAAAATTAAAAATTAAAAAATGTGTATTAAGTGTGTTTCGCTTGGTTTCGCCAAGTGCCTACGGCAGATAGTGTAATTTTTTTTTCTGAAATTGAAGCTACGATCGTTTCGGATGTTACTCCTTTATCAAATTTCTAACAAACATCTCTTGTTTCATCTTCTTGTTTGTAATTTCAATTTCAAATAAAAATTAATATCACATTAAGAAAGTGACAAAACCAAAAATAATTGTGCTTTATTAAATAAAATCTTTTGTTAGTGATAATTCGTGGACGAATAAACAACAAAAATGTTAAGCCGAAAAGTTTCCTTGAAGGGAACGCCATATATGATTGCATATGAGTTGTATTTCATCCAATTCACGTAGTTGCGCGTGTATATGGTTGGTCATTTCGTTTTAAGTGACTAACACGGATATTTAATGTAATGTCGTATTTGGTTTGAGCATTTATCATATTTTGGTAGGACAAAGACCCACTCTCTCCCAGCCCGACAAAGTAAGTCAATTAAAAAAAAAAATACTGATCGAAAGGAAAAAATCTGTACCATTCATTTATGCAAACTAAAAAAAAAAATGGAACCCTTCCCAGTTTTCTATAAAATAATACCAAAGTTACGTCACTTTAACAAACCGAGATCTTAAAAAAGAAAGGTTTTTTCGATTCTCCTTTGGGTGATAAAACCGAACCATTTTTAAAAAAAAATTGAGCCACTTTTAGATTTTCGATTATTCGGTTTTAATATAAACAATAAAAGCGATTTCTCAGTTATAACGGGTGAACTGCGCATGCGCTGGGCGCCAAAAACACGCAAAGCTCAGATATTTAAATGACTACATATTTATGAAACAATACGTAATAAAAAACTGCACCCCAACAAAAAATATCATAATAATTAACATTTTAAGAAAGACTTGAATCGACTAGGTGATGGAACAAAATTTAAAGAAATACTACCTAGTCAGCAGAACAATAAATATACATTCCATTTATACAAATTACAGAAATTGAACCCTTCTCAGATTTCTGTAAAAAGTTGCCAAATTTACTTTATATTGATTTGTAGATATCGTGAAGAATAAATATTTTTCCGATTCACCTTTGGACTATATAAGCTTAACCTTGTTTAAAAAAAATTGAACCATAAGCGGTCGTAGTTTAGTAGGTTAAATCTTAGTCTATACGATAGACTGAGGTACGACTGCTCAAGTGGCACGCGGGTTTGAATTCCGGTGGATGCAAAAATTTGAATAACTTTTTCTGGTTTTTTCCCCTCTGGGGTTGGTTTCCGGGTGCTGCATCTAGTGAAGATTTTCCCTCGTGGAAGAGGTTTTTTAAACCACAGGGTGTCCCGTCAACCGTGGTGCGGGTCAGCTTGGGTAAATGTAGGACTAGAGGGAGATGTGGGGATCGGGGGAAAAATAATGGATTTTGAATTGATACCCACCACATATAGGTAGTGGTGAGGGGTGCCCGTAAAAACCAAGAAGTTAGTATACAGGTAAGGAAATGGAAATGAATATACAATAATCAATTATATAATAAACAAGCCGAATTAGAAGTATATACTTCAATTTATTTTAGTCTTGATTTAGAACTTACAACACAGATTATATATAACTACAAAAAGTGAGACGACAAATGACGTTTTATTTGACTTTAACATAAAAAAGTGTGCTTATTTTTATTTTTGTTCTTTGTGGATGAGCTTTCCTACCGTATTTACACAGGTCATTTTTCTCTGTCCACAAATTATTGATATTACGGCAGAAAGCTACGTAATGATCTTTTGTACCAGGTTTGTATTGTATTATACCACATAATACATAAGTAAAGCTGCCAATTTGTAACTTGGTTGGAATGTTCTCTAATTTACTCTCCTTTATTGTAGAGCTATAATCATTAGAGTCTTCATCAAGTTTCTCATCAAAGTTGTCTGCATCACCGGAGTCATCTTCATCTTGGCCAGTGGTCACTTCACTAGTCTGGGTTTTCTTATGCATTTCTAGATGCGTTGTCTTTTGAAAATCTATATAAGCATCATCAGTATCTAAGCAAGAGTAGGGGCGTTTACATGACTCACAATGCATACATTTTGTTGTAAAATACTTCTGAACAATTTTCTCCAAATTTCTATATTTTTTTTAATCACCCTTGTATCAGATATTGGTACCACATATTTAGTAATTTGTTTTTTATTCTTGACAAACATGTCAGACATTTCAACAAAACTACAATTTAATGAATCGATATTAAATGTATAAATAGAACATGAATATTCTGTTTGTTTGTTTCTATCTCTGCATTTTTTTCTGGGGCTCAAGGCACTCCCAACTCTTTCGCAGTTCGCTTTTTACGTCATACCTTACGTAATAGCTAAATCGAGGACGTACGGCTATTGTCACGCTTTGTGTAGACCACCTGCACATTGCATCGCTTCATGTCAGCCTATGTACTGACATAAAAGGTGGGATGGTCCCTGGCTTCTGCAGTCTCAACAGGGGGGGGGGGGGGGGAGTCATAGTTGTGTTCTTCTTCATTACGTTACCGTTTGGTCGGTATATGAATATTCTGTTCACAATCTATTTCACCGTTCGTAACTGGTATCAAGGACTTGAGGATTGAGCGTGAGAAGTATCCGCCGTGCTAAGCATATTTTACATAACTACATTTTTGGCCAAATTTAGTTATGATAGTTAAAAAAACTAAAAACTAAATTGAGAAACACCTAATAAGAAAAACAGTTTTTATTTTTGGTGCGAAATACACTAATTTCAAAACTTTAACATTAATTTTTTCAAAATGCCTTTTCTGTAGTTATGTAAACCATGTTGACTACGGCAGTATACACAACATTGCTAGGTTCAGAGATGCTTTAATCTAAAATAGTTGTGAATAAACACAAGTAACAAGCAGCCATAGGTATGTTTTTTAATCGTTCAATTATTTCTTTGGAAGCCGTAATATTACAACAAGCATTGCTTAACATTTCTAAAATAGCATCATATGGACAATTGTTTCCTAAACTGGTCTTCAAATCATCAACTATTTTTGATTTTAATTTAATTTTGAAGAACCGTTTTATTATTTTATTTTTTACTTGTTCCAGGTTTTTGGTGTTTTAAATACAAATCTGGATCTGGTGTTAAATATTTTCCTCGATGTTTTTTTGCTTTCCAAAGTAGGAATTGTATTTTTTTTAATGATTGTTCCTGAATCACAATTTTCACCGCATGTTCTTGTTTCAGATCATCCACTTCCACTAACATGAGATCTTTATTAGTAGACGAAGACAACGATGATTGATTTGATGTTCTTCAGCGTCGGTTGTGGATTATTTTTCGATCCTGAGAAGTCATTCTCAGACTCATTTCCAAGTATTTTGTTTATCGGTTGATCATTTACTATGTCTATTTCATTTATATTAAATTCATTTTTTATAATTATATCATTGACATCTTTAGAAAAGTAATCAGTGGCACACTTATATATTTATCCAATTTTATGTTTCAAATAAAACTTATTATCTTGTGATATTCCTTCCACATTTTCTTTTGGAATCTTTAAAAATTGTTTCTTGTGCTCTACGCATTCCAAATTTATGATTAGTCAATGCTGCCCTGGCAAATTTTATATCATTGTTAATCTGGTTCTAAGGTTGTGCATTGGGTGATTGAAGCTTTTAAATTACTAAAATAGGCTTCTATTCTGGCTGATGATGCTACTTCATTTGAATTTTTTGCCGCGGTCGAATTCTCGAGTAAATCCCCAAAATTCGGTAAATGCATTTACCTTTTTTTTGCTGGAGAGTAAGGGAAATAAAAAAAGGTAAATCTTTTACGTTTAGATACTTTATTCTTTATTGTTATAAGAATTGAACGAGTAAAAAATAGAAAAAATGCGTAATTTAACAGAAAACGAACATTAAAAATCTAAATTTACCGCAGTAAATGATTTACCCGAGAATTCGACCGCAGCCCAAATATTAATCATTATTTTGCACATTAAAGTCTAAATCTTGAACTGCACTTTGTGATTCTGCTACTTCAACTAATTCTTCTACACAGTTCTTGATATTTCTGTTCTCAAATTCAGATGAATCACCTTCTTCATCTGAGTTTAGAAATTGGTTCTTCAATTGTAGGCAAACTGTATATGGCTATTACATTTGTTAATAATTTAATTGCTTCCTCACAATTGTTTGTATAATATTTGCTGTTACAAACAATAAAAACGTTTTTAATTATCCTAAAACGTTAATTATATCGGTACCAGCACTTAGCTATTTTGGCGCAACTGCACGTGCGTCACTGTTTCTGCGTCAGTGTATCGTCGTGAGTCTTTGCGCTTTGCACGGATTTACTATTTTTATTGTTTATAATAAATGCATATAAATAATCGATGATCTAAAGATGGTTGAAGTTTTTATAGACAAGGTTAAGCTTATACCTATAAAGGTGAATCGGAAAAATGTTTATTCTTCACGATATCGATAAATCAATATAACGTAAATTTGGCAATTTTTTACAGAAATCTGAGAAGGGTTCAATTTCCGCAATTTGCATAAATGGATTTTTTTTTGTTTTGTTAAAATAAATTTTTATTTATTTATTTTATGTTATTACAATCTAGTCTCCTGGACTAATGAACAATTTGTTTCTGACTTAATTTACTAACTTAATATTGATCTATGGCTTCTTCCCATTGGCGTTCCATAGAGTCTGGTAAATTGAATTAAACCACATCTTTGTAGTGGGCATTACACAGCACAATGCTGTTTAAGCTAACAATTACACCAACTCAAAACGTTTGGTTCTTTTAAGTCTGCGTATTAAATTCGTGTTGCTTAGAAGCAGAGTTGCCTCAATGTTCACATGATGCCGGAGCCTCTCTTCATGTCTACGCGCTTTCTCCTGAATTTCATTTACGATGAGGTTCACTTTAAGGTCCCTATGGAGATCATTGTTCCTGACATACCAAGGTGCATCAACGATGTTCCTTAATACCATATTCTGAAATCTTTGGATGATATTTACGTTGCTTTGTTTGGTACAACCCCAAAGTTGAATACTATACGTCCAAACCGGTTTCAATATTTACCTATAAAGTAGAAGCTTGTTGTATGTTGATAAAGAAGAGTTCCTTCCCATCAGCCAATATATCTTTCTGTATTTAATTCTTAGTTCTTCACTTTTCTTCTTGACATGTGCTTTCCATCGCAATTTAGCATCCATGCCCCAGGGTCGTGCCGAGATAATTAGCTGTGTCCGCATACGATACTATTTCTTGATTTATGGTAATCGGGATATGTTCGAATCGCCTGTTTGTAAAGTTGATGTGAACTGATTTAGTTTCATTTAGTTTTATTCGCCATCTTTTTGTCCATTTATAAATTTTAGTTATTGATGATTGTAACTTTTATGTTAACTCTTCGTTGCTTGTGCCAACAGCTAAGATCGCCGTGTCATCTGCAAAAGTCGCCACTGTATTGTTTTCTAATGCAGGAAGATCATAAGTGTACAGTAGGTATAAAACCGGCCCTAATTCACTGTCCTGTGGAACTCCTGCGTTGATTTCTTTCAATTCAGAGAAACTGTCATCTAACTTAATTCTGAAGAATCAATCTTTCAAGTGAGATTCCAGTATACTAGCAAATTGGATTGGTACAAGATTTCTTAATCTATGATTAATTCCTTCATGCCACACTCCATGTTTATTCTTCACTATATCGACAAATCAATATAACGCAAATTTGGCAATTTTTTTCTGAAATCTGAGAGGGATTCATTTTCTGTAATTTGCATAAATGAAATGTATATTTATTGTTCTGCTGACTAGGTAGCATTTCTTTAAATTTTCTCGATCAAAAAAATTTACCAACTTTGTTCCACCACCTAGTCGATCTGAGTTTTGTGTGTTTTTGGCGCCCGGCGCATGCGCAGTTCACCCGTTATAACTGAGAAATCGCTTTTGTTGTTTATAATAAAACCATATAAATAATTGAAAATCTAAAAGTGGCTCAAATTTTTTTAAAAAAGGTTCGGTTTTATCACCCAAAGGAGGATCGAAAAAACCTTTATTTTTTAAGATATCGGCTTGTTAAAATGACGTAGCTTTGGTATTTTTTTATAGAAAACTGGGAAGAGTTCAATTTTTTTAGTTTGCATAAATGAATGGTTCAGATTTTTTCCTTACGATCAGAATTTTTTTTTTTTAATTGATATACTTTGTCGGGCTGGGAGAGAGTGGGTAGGACAAAGTATCGGCAGTATTATTGGGAAAACACTGATGGTTTGTTAAACAGTATTATTTTAATAATTATAATTCTTCTATATTACCAATGTTAAATTTACTAGAACTTAATTTACTATTAATTGAAATTAAGTTTCTGGTACCAATTGTACTAGAACAAGTTTAATTTGCACTTCCCCATTAGAGTTCCAGTAAGCAAAGGATTGCAAACTTCAAAATGGAATTACGAAAAATGTAAATACTGCAATTTCTCGTATTTCTATTTCCTTTGCGTTCAAGGATAGAGACTTTTTATTAATTATTATGGAACGGGAAGACCTGAAGAATGTGCTGATGATTGATAATAATTAATCTAGATCTAGAATGACGGGAAATCTAGTCATTCTAGATCTAGAATGACGGGAATAGTAGTGGAATTGATGGTAGGGCATATGAACGGGCCGATTATAAGGCAGTTACGGCTAATGTCGCATTCAGAGGTACCTGAGGAGCCGGGCAGCATTCCAGACTTTTCAATACGAGCGCAGAGTAAGGAACTTGATGGCTGGTGCCAACCTATCTTACTAATATGTTTCAGAGTTTAAATTTAAAAAAAAAAAAAATTCAGTTTGGGTTATTATAAGTTTTATTCTTGAGTAACCAAAAACACCATTTATAATTCCACCAAAAAAAAAAAAGGTTTAATTAACCGATCAATTTCGATCATTAGTATGATCATTGACGAGGTATCAGTTGCAACCGATACCTCGTCAATGATCAAACTAATGATCGAAACCGGTCGGTTAATAAAACATTTTTTTGGTGGAATTATAATTGGGGTTTTTAGTTACTCCCGAATAAAACTTATGAAAATGAATTTCACCGTGGACCTCGATCTTAATTTGTTCAGTTTGGGTTATTAATATTACTTAAAATAACTGAATTTAAATTTAATGTAATCTATTTTACAGATACCTGAGTTACCGGGTAAGGCTTCCAGAGAAACAAGAATCCAATCAACATGTAGATTAAAATTGTGTTGTCTTGTGCTAACTAATTTATCATAAATTATATTATCAAATTATTAACTATTGACTACAAAGGTGTCTGTAACCGAGTCAAGTATATCCATATACTTATATTCCTTTCCTATCCTTCCTTTTTGTGTTATACATATGTAATGGGTGTACGGTGGGCCCGGCGTCATCCGGGAGGCAGGTTTAGGCTTGGTCATACACTCCAATCAATCTCCAACCAACACAAATGTCATATACAAGCCATATTATTTCCATGACGCACGCATATTATTAAATCCAAAACCAACTATTTTCTGTGAGTGTTAGTGATATTTTATACTGGTTTTGATACAAACTACGCTAATACTTACAGAAATAGTAGGTTTTATTTTATGTTTGTATGGCAATAATATGGCTTGTATAAGACATTTGTGTTGGTTTTGATTCAAAGGCAAAAAAAAAATTCGAACATAGTATGTAAATGTATTCTATTATTATGTGTACCGAATGAAATTTGTGATTTGTAAATGAAGAATTAAAACTAATCAGCAATATATAATCATTATTTTTCTTTAATTGTTCTATTGCACATATTGTACAGTTTTTAAATAATAGTATTCATTCAAACTTTTTGTTCATTTTACGGCGAACATTCACTTTTTCATAATGCCATTTATTATGTATGGACGTGATCTTAAACCGCATTGGCAGATTGCTTGCCAAACCATACCTTTTTTTGCCAACTTTTTCAACAGCTATGGTAGTAATTGGTTCTTCTAGTTCTTCACCTTTCTTTTTGATGTAATATTGGGGACCTGGAAGTGTCGAGAAATCCATTTTGACGTAGGCCTCGTCGTTCATTACGATACAAGAATCTTTTCTTTCGTTCAACCATTTGTTAAGATTTTTTGCTCGATCGATCCCTCTATTAAATTGTTCAACACTTATTTTGGGGATTTTTGACTTCTTGTATGTCCGTAGATTATTTCTGGTTTTAGCTCGTGCCACCATCAATTTGGTTGTGTTGGTTTTTCTGGCCAAATCCCGCACAGACATCGAGGGTTGTTTGGTAATGACTCTTACAATTTTCTAATCCAACATTTTATTTCGAGCACCTTTTTTTGCTCCGGATCCGGGCTTGCGTGATACAGAAAGATTGACTTGAATTTTTTTTTTACATTTCTTACCGTATTATTGGAAACAACGGCCAATTCAGCAATTTTTTTATTGGTATACTCCGGATGATCATTGCACAATCTAATTATTAAATCATGTTTTTCTCGTTCTGATGCGTCCATTTCGAAATAAATAAAACAAATGCCCAATTTGACATTTATGCGTTTTTTTAAATGGATTTTCTACAAAATAACGGTACCAGTTTTTTTCTTTCGCGTAGTAACCTATGAGATAATATAAATTAGGCAATCACAAATTTCATTCGGTACACATAATATGTACTTTTACTGTTTTTGTTTTTTACGTGAATGTATTGCAAAGGAAATCTTTACGTGTCTATAACTTTAGAATCCGGCCACCTAAAGATCTTAGCCATTCTACTCTTTTCTTATCTGGTGAAGGTCTATAAGTCTGTCTTTGTTTCACGAAAATCGGATAAGTACTTTTCGACTTAATACTTGTTAATAGATGTCAATAGCGGGAATATAAGGCATCTTTCTCGCTCTAGCGCTTTGCTTGAGTTGAGATGCCTAAAAAGTAGAAATATTAACCCCCATCCCCCCTTACTTTAGCGCAAGAATCATACAAAGTGTATCAGGGTCGATACAC
This sequence comes from Tipula helvola, assembly GCA_963556165.1. Classification (NCBI taxonomy): domain Eukaryota; kingdom Metazoa; phylum Arthropoda; class Insecta; order Diptera; family Tipulidae; genus Tipula; species Tipula helvola. The sequence goes on along the minus strand of OY744481.1, from coordinate 199,147,334 downwards.
TTTGTATGACTCTTGGGTTAAAGTAGGGGGAGATTGGCCCCTTCATTTTTTCTGATTAACAAGTCGAAAAATGTTGTGAATTCCATTATTGTTAATATATTTTGTCTATAAAAAGTCGATAGAATCTTATTTATATTAATACACAGACAAACTTCACTTTCTATTATTTGTGTCGGTATAAAACACACAAGAATGAGGGTTTCCCTTGAGTTTTTTTATTTAGTGAATATAATTCGCTAGATCAGTACGTTCTTGCCTCATACTTACTTGGTCTTACCCACCTGAGGAGTAGACCGAACTTTTGTCCGTACGAACTTTTCAGCACGAAACCAAACTACCACATAGAGAAATCAAGGAAGGTCTCCTTTTTCTTTCAGGGTCGACTAACTTTGTATGACTATTGGGTTAAAGTACGGGGGGATTTTGATATTTCTACTTTTTTTGGTAGATATAATACAAATAATTGGCCTTTTCATTTTTTCTGATTAACAAGTCGAAAATTGTTGTGAATGCCATTAATTACTGTTAATACATATTTTGTCTATAAAAAGCCGAAATAATCTAATTGATTTTAATACACAGACAAACTTCTCTTTCTATGATAAAATAACTGTAGCAATGATAAATAAATGAGATGAAAACTAAACTCTTTACATGTTCTCTCAGCGAGGCCTTTCTCCGTTAAGGGTTAAATTTGGTTTCTAATACTCAAACCATCTTCACATGCTAATTCGTATGGGCCCTATTCTTGAAACCGTTGGAAATTTCACCATAGAGAAATCCGTGAAAATATGAAAAAAAAAACCTTGGAAATTTTAAATTGCGTACGCTCGAATTCTACTAAGGAAAATTTCCGATTGGATATCACTGAAAACTAAATCCCTTCATAGGAATTGTGTTTTGTCAAATTGAAAGTTAATCAAATTAATTTTTTTGGAAATCATGTTTTGAGCTTGCAAACTTTTGAGCTTGCTCGAACTCTTTATTTCCTAACAAAATAGATAGTTCGTCTAAACTAGACATTTGGAGCTATTGTGTATGTATTTGTTTGTATGTGTGTGTGTGTATTCATTCACAGAATGACTACGTAAACCTATCGATTCGCTCCGAAATGACCAAGTTCCAAAAACTTAAACGTGAATATCTCGAATTTCGCTCTAAATGTTACAGTATACTCTCAGTCTATTGTACTTTCAAAATATGTAGGGGAGAGTCTCCGGTTGTAGGCACTCTCCGGTTGTAGGCACTCTCCGGTTGTGGGCACCCCTGCATAACTTTTGACAGAATGCAAATAAGGCTGATCTGACTTTTGTCGTACTTGTATTTTAACAGTACGCAGTTTTCTAGCTAATATCGAAGTGAATGGACGAGCTTGTTCATTTGCAGCGATCACATTTAAGAAAAAGTTTTTTTGGTTACTCCGAGAATGGTCGTGATTTCCGGTTGTGGGCACTTAAATGTAACTGTTTGTAGGCACCCTCTTTTTCCGTTTAAAGCGTCCGTCTCCCCTCCCCCAGAAAGGAGTGGAGTAAAAAAAGAAGGCAGCCGTCGGCTAAACGCTTACAAAAAAGAACTCTCCATCATCTGATGATGATATCGAATTTGCATCATCTGTTTGAAGCTTCTGTCATCGAAGTTGACTGAAGTTAATAATTTTTTAAAAAGCTTTTTTTGTTATGTTTGCCACTGAAGGCCTTTAAAATTAATAAACCTCGAAATTCTTTAAAATTAGGTGCGTTTTCCTTAAACTATTCCCATTTTCAGCGAATTTTCGAAAGGTGCCCACAACCGGTTACGATTTTTTTTTTTGCCAAAAAGATGATTTCACAAAATTGGTCGTAAAATTTTTCTAGTTGACGGAATAAATGTAGTTACTTTAGCAAACAGTTAGCTAATGCCTCTAGCTTTCCATTGATGTTCATATCTCCGCATAATATGGACTCAAAAATGGAGGTACATATATTCAATAGAAACTAGAAATAATTGGCAGTAGGTATTCGATAGAATTTCAACTTATTAAAAAATACATAATAAAAATACAAAAAAAAATTAATTAAATTTTGTACTATGAAATTATTTTAGTATTTTGATATCTTTATAATTCAGTAGTTGTCACCACCATTTATTTCTTTATTTATGCTCCGACTCTAAGCTGTGGCTTATAATTGCTTCGGAAATTTAGTTAGATAAATGTTAATCTAAATCGTCTCATGACAGAATTATTCCCACTCTGCTAATTTACCACGGTGCATTTATAATGTTCCGCAGTACCTTGTTTTGGAATGTTTGTATCATCTTGACATTGGTTTTCTTGGTACATCCCCAAAACTGGTTTCAAAATTTACAGGTACAGAAGCAATTTATTATGTATGAATAGTTCAGAGCGCCTACCTATGAGCCAGTACATTTTCCTATTCCAAATATTGTTTGGCAAGGTCCTGCTTAAGCTTGTGCTCTAATCGTTTAAACCAAACTAGATCAAATGCTTGCGCTGCATCCAGAAGAACGCTTAAACTTATCTTTATCGTTTCCAGTGGACATTCTATAGTGTCTGTGATTCTTTGAACTTGGCCTACAGTCGAATGGTTTTCTCTGAAAACAAACTGGTGAGCAGGAATAAGATTTCTATCCACCAGCATGGGCTTTATTCTCTTCATAAATAGTTTCTCAAATAACTTCGAAATGGTTGGGAGTGTGGATATGGGTCTGAATGACTTTTTATCGTTACATTTTTTGTTTGGCTTTAAGGTCATGATTATCTCTGTCACCTTCCGCTACCTTGGAACGTATCTTATTCTAAACTCAGCACTGATTATATGTAGAAGCTTGTGTAATCGTTTTATTTGGTAGTTTTTTAATGATTTTAGCTATTAAGTCATATTCAGGAGCTTTTATCATGCTTAGATTTTTAATTTCTTCTTTCAGCTCATGTAGGGTTACAGTTTGTCTTTCTAGTATATCAGATCTGTCCATTGGATTGACATTTTCATTAGCGGTTTATCTGGGTAAAAGTTTAAACGTTTCTTCGAGGAGTCTCGCGAACAGATCAGCTTTTTGTTTACTGCATCTAGCCAATCTTCCATAATCATTTCTTATTGGTACCGTCGAAATTGTTCGACGCGGACCGCAATTTTATATTAATTATTTTTTGTTCAATTAGAACGATACTAAAAATTTCGAAAAAATTTAAACGGAGTGGGGATAATTTTTGTTTTTTGAAAAGTAGAACGGTCCCAGGGACCGCACACCACTCTTTACGGGTTAAGTACTTTCGTAGCTTTTCGCATAATGAGTATGCAGAATCTTTTTGGCCAGTGAATGAAAACAAATATTTAGTTATTGTTTGATTCTTAACTGGTCTGATGATAGATTACAGTGTTTTACCTTGGGTATTTAGCAGTGTTTTATTTTCTGTATTTCGATTTTTTTGCCAAGACTTTTGTGTTTTTCGTTTCTCTGCCACAAGCTCTCGTACTTCAAGTGGATAATTTTTACTACTAATGCTATTTACATACCCACATGGAGTACTTTGCAACGCAGCTAGTGGTATATTTTATATTAGTCCTACATTTCGACGTGTACGGGGTTTCTTATTGGTACATAAAGATCGATGTTTTGATCTAACAGTTCACGAAAAAGGTTCCAATTAGTATTCTTTTTAGAGAGTCTTGCAGCGATTTCTATTTTTATTATTGTTTCACTGACTGAGTGACTGTCATAATAACAGGAAAGTGTTCCGAAGTAAGCTTTTCATTGTTTCCGTGCGAATATACTTATCAACTGTACCTTTTGTTACATAAAAATCTACAAGATCCTGTGTATTTTATTTAAATCTGGTGGCAGTGTAAGTTGGTGAGACACCAGAATGAAAGTCGCATTTACGTATGGTTCCTGCCTCGAACAACTTTCTCCATTTTAGTGTTGTAACTCTTAAACCCCAGTAGCTGTTTTTTGCATTGAAGTCACCGCCAATGATGAAGCATCGCCCCATGCAGTTAAACAGCTCTTCATAATCTTCCCGTTTTAGTTATGTAGTGGTGGATAGTATATTGCTGATAAAATTACTTCTTTGTGCTTTGTTTGAATTTTGATTGTTCTAACATGCATAACAGGCCATTCGCGTTCCAAATTACTATTCTACGTGTTTGTAAATTTATTTTTATTTTATAGTCGCTTTAGCTAACGATGATGCCAGGTTCTTCAATTGCTCAAAAATAAGTTTATTTATCTCAAACTGCTGATCATGTGTTTTATTTAGAGCCTCTATGCATTTCGAGAAATCTTTTAAAATTTGGCCGTCCTTTGTTTTTGCCTCCTGAACTTGAATACTTGTGCATGTCACTTGTCCTCGTCCTCGCAGATTATAAGAACTCTGATTTATCTGTCAATTGATCGAAACACGGTCTATACTTGCCCCATGCAATTAATGCATTTTGCTTCCGAGTTTTTATCTAATATGCATATGCTCGTAAGGTGGTTACTAGCGCATTTGGCGGATCCTGCCACACGCACACAATATTGGAGTATTATTGAAGCCCTGACATTTTTTGCACTGAACTATCAGCAATGACTTTTCCTCACTGATTTACTTCTGACTTTCATATTTTGAATTCGATCGAATGTCATGGATTTTTTGGATAGTTTCCCCATTGTCAAACGATAGCATGGATAGTGGTAGCACTCGATTTGTGAGGACGTTGTTGCATTTTTTAAAGTTCTCTCTTTCTTGATGATGTTTACAGCATCGTTAATGTCTAGACCTTTACTTTGCAATTTTATCGTTACTCTCGCATGTTGGTTGTAATCCTTTAGCCATAACCCTAATTGGTCTTTCGTGTTTGTCTTCATAAGTATTCCACTGCAATTTTTCAGCGTTAAGATTCTTAGCTTGATTTCTATAAGTATCTAAGTTTGGGACATTTATCTTCCAGACATCGTGATTTAATGCTACCGGCTTGAAGTCTTTGTCCGTAATTGATGTCATCAGAGCTTTGACAGTCGGATAGTCTTTGATATTAACTATTTTAATAGGTGGAGGCTGTTTTTTCTCTTTTTAGTTTGATTTTCCCCGTTGTGCTGGGTTGATAAGCTACTCAATGCCGATGTTTGCTCTGCTTGCTCAACATTTTCTGGCGATGATTCTGCATTCCTCTTTTTTCTGGGATAGCTTTTCGCCATGATTCAATCAGATTCTCTTGCCACATCCTCTGCTTCAGTAGCTTATATGTTCAAGGTGACGGCTTTCCTTGGTTTTCTAACTGCTAGTGTCCACTGGCGATCAAATCCTGTTTCTCTTTCGAGTTCTTCGTCGGCTGTGTGATAATAACTACAAACTTTTTTATTTTTATAACCTGATTAGCTGTTCCGTTTCAGGTCTTAGTTCTCTCTCTTTAATAAGGTAATTTCGTTACTCATGTCTACATTACAGTAGTAGCAGTACTTTTGGTGTTTTCTGTCCCAGCTACCATGTTAGATTACAACGACTGGGAGCATACTTGCTCTCACCCGAAGGTCGCCGGGGCTGGGTGTCTAAATACCTGCACCGTATATTTATTTGAACCTCTGCTGATGTTGGTTTTTCAGATGCTAAGGGAAGGATACCCTGATCAATCCTCCCCTTAGCATTTTATACCTACTGCCACGTAAGAACCAAGTGTCGATCAGACGCTGTCGGAAGCCGCACTTCCTGGTGAACAGACGCTTCTAGCAAGTTTTGATCCGCGACTGGTATTTTATTTCCCACTTACCCTTCAGTGAACCGGTGAAGACATCCTCCTATCCGCCACCTATGTACGAGCCCGATAGGAGACCTGCAACTTCCACTGGAGAAGTGAAACACTAATACATTATACAAATCATATTACCAATGTGATAAACGTTGAACAACTAATTTTTAAGATGTAGATGGATGCAGAAATCCAAGAATATAATTTTCGTTATTATCCAAATTGATTGAATATTATTTAGTTATAATTCCCTGGTGGAGAAAACTTTTTGGGTTGGTTTGAATTTATATCTAGGAAAACGATAGTGGGGGTGATTGCGAGTTTGTTTCTCTGTACTGAGAAGTTGGTTTTAAAATTAAAATTTCACTTAGTAAGCCCGTGATTTATTTAATAAATTATCTATAAATAATTCATAGACGATGAGGTACGTACTAAGTACTCCCAAGTTTACGTCAGATATGTTACATTTGGGATAATGTAAAATTCATAATTTACAAAGTTTTTAATAGGTCTTTTAAGTTGAAAAAGTGACATTTATGTGACATTACATCGTATCATAATATTTCTTGGTACTTCTTATTTCGATTTTGGTTTTCTTGAAGAGTTTTCTCTTTAAAAACTCTTGGTTAATTAATTTTTATCTAATTTTGTGTAGTGTGTAGTTGTGACGAGCTATCCAATTTCTACACGTTAAAATTTAAAATATCCAAAATAAAAATATACATATAGCTAACTAACTATACGTAATTCAGTTTTTAATGCCACTTCTTTATTTTAGTCTAGTTAGTTAGCTTTTTGGTAAAATTTAATTTATTTTCGGAATACATATTATATTCTTTCATTAGAATTGCGTTAGTTGTATATCGAATTAACACATTTTCTCTTAAAAAAGATGTTTGTCAGTTCTTTTATTATTTACACGAATGTGTAGAAGCTGATATTAATATAAAATGAAGTGGCTTCTGAAGTAAAACTTTTTAAATCATGGTCCTGTACATTTTCCTAAATACATATATTTACCTTAAAAAGTTTTTCAAAAAGTCCCATTCCTAACTGTTTCCAAAACATATACAAAATCTGGTTTTAAAACGATATAATAATAATAATTATAATAATAATAAAGAAAATTATACAGAATTTTTCGTCTCTAACTTATAAATTCTTAACGAAAATTTTTACTTTCTCATTATAAGTAAAATTTCTAAATAATACTAGTACATAAGACCTTAACTATATAAACGACGTAAGAAAAGTTCTAGCAAAAAAAAAAAAAAAGTCTAAACAACCAAACCACAGAATGTGGGTAATTCTATCCTTTTAGAATAAAAAACAAAAAAAACTAAAATTTTCTTTCCTCTCTAACCAGAGTATTTGCCATATTTCTTGTTATTATTCTTACATAACTTTGTTAATTGTTTTTGATGAAGATGCTTGTTTGGTTTTTAAGTTTCAATTTTTATTTTATTTTTTATTTTTTTCTAAATTGGTCAAGTAATTTTTTATATTTTATTTTGTTTAAATTAAAAATTGTTATTATAGTTATATGCATGTATATAAACTAGACATTGTTTTTATAATTAATATTTTTTTTTTGTATAATAATAATAATAATATTTAAAAACTTTATTTTGTGTTTATGTATAATATTTATTATATGCATGTGTATTTATAGAGGAGAGATGGTCAAATTAAAATTATATAAAGATACAAATTTTTAATTTTTTTGTTTAATATTTTGCTTCAAAATCTTAAAAATTACATATGTATGTATGTATAAAATTTATGTATAAGATAAAAAATAATACTTTACATGCACTTTAAATTTATTAAAATATAATAAAAAGTTTTCCTTATAAGCAAACAAAACTTTTTTTTTTTTTTATTTAAAAAATAAATAAAAAAATCTTAATTTTTGTTTTTTTATTCAAGGAGTCTCATATAAACTAAATTAAATACATAAATGCATATACATATTTCTATATATTTAAATAATATATAAAGAGGATATAAGTTTTGGATAGATACATACTCGTATTGTGGCATGAAAAAACAAGATTCAACTGGCTTGACCATTCTTAATAATAAACAAAATGTATACACAAATTATTGGGAAATATTATATTACAAATCACTTCCTTGAGTAGAAACTACAAAAAAAAAAAAATATTTTTTATAAAGAACCTAATATTTGTAATAAGACTTTGTTTTTTATTTAATTTCTTTTTCTATATTCCCACATCCATTAAAATAAGAAGAAAATTATCTCAACCCTTTTTGGCAAAAAAAAGTTATATTAGTTTCATTTTAAAAACTATTATTATTAGTTTTAAGAATAATATTTGTTATTCTTTTTGTCTTTCATAGACCAGACGAAATATTTTCGTATACTTATAAATTATTTTTACAAGAAAGTAAATTGGACAAGTATAATTATAAATGTAAAATGGAAAAAGTTTTTCCAAATTATTATAAAATTTGATCTATCTCCTGGTAATATTTTCAAAGTTTAATTATTTACCTATGGTTATGTTTTTTGTATAGGCTGGGAGAAATGGACCTTCCTTATAATTATTACCAAATAAGAAAAATTAAACACATTTTAGATTTATGTAAGCCGTTTTATAAATTGTATAATATATTAATAAAGTCCCTGTTTTATTTTTTTTCCAGATGGAGTTATTCGCTAAGGTAAGATTTCCAATAAATAACTTTTAGCTGGCAGCGATTTTTTTTTGTTTTAATAACTTGTAGCAAAACTATTTATTTTTTGTAAAATGAAAGAATTAGTATTTTACTATTATTCTAAATGTTATTGATAATATCAATTGCAGCAGATTAAAAAAAATATAGGATTAAAGAATTTTCCAAAATTTTTAATACCTCTCTGTAGTTCAAAATTTAAACAGTATATTATTTGAACATGGAATGGTTAATTTTAAATACCTATAAGTCGTAAACACATACATAATTTTAAGATAGTTATACCTGTTTCAAACCTAATAATATAGGACAACATTTTACCCTAAGGCATGTTAGGCCTTTAAGAGCAAATACAATCTTTATTTTGGTCATCAAAACAGAAATGTGTATGCAATTTTGTATTATTAGATCGATTCGATTCAATAATACAAAAAAGAGATTCCAAAAGATTGGAAGATAAATTTAATCCAGTTTCGAACTGATGAGCTTATGATTATGAAAAATTAATCTATTCATCAGGCCGCGGTGACTGGACTGATTATACCACAATTAACATTCTATATATATACAATGTACTGCGCAGGTTGTATTAGCGAATTATACTAATACAGCCAAATTCTCTTACAATTTTTCTTCTTCACGACATTCACACAGCTCTATTTCTGGATAAGCTAATTTTACTTTTAATTTTGAATGTTATATAATTAAATATTTGCTGCCCCGGTGGCACAGTGGTTAGCGTGCTTTACTGGTTAATGTGTAACAGCATGTTATTGGGTTTTACCTGTATGCTGGCCAATAGATAAAAACAATAAATTAATTCGTGTAATTTCTAATATATAAACGGTTCTAAGACCATTTTTAATGTGTTTTACGAATAACCACATAGAAGTATATTAGTATTTACGAACTATTATTCATATATACATTTATTGTAAAATAACTGAACCTTTGAAGAAGACAGTAACAAAGTCATTTTAATTGCAGGAGTCTCAGGTAATTTTAGAACTACGGTTCTAGTAGATTCATTTAACCAAGGTACCCAGTATTTCCGGCAAAAATATTAGTATTTGTAAAATCATTTACTTCAGGGAATGATAGTTAATGCATACAAAATACCCCTGTTCAACAAATTTATGATAGCTATTTTATTGCTTTTTATTTAACAATTTTTTTGATTTTCCATTTCAGAACATCTAAAAAGCATTTTATAATTCTAAACAAATAAACCAAATTCCATCTTAATACTTTAATCGCCGACTTTTTAATATGCAGCCGAAAATGCACATAATGTATCTAATGTATAGACATAAGGTATTTAATGTACGCGTATATATAAATGTATATAAGTGCGAAACATTCACGAAAAGAATACTCGGGTATTAAAGTTCAATTTTTGTGAAATTATTGGACTTGTTAAAAAGGCGCAGTAGATTACATTTTAGTAAAGTTATTCATGGAGTTTGTTAATCCTTAGTAGAAACGATGGGTTGTGAATGTGATAGTTCACAAAATAGCTGATTAAATTCTCCATACCTAACCAGGGGAATAAATGTGTTTCGAATTTTAAATTTCAAATTGTGGTTTTGCAAGAATTGATTAAGGGCCATTAACGGCCATTGTCAGAGATTTGAACTCAAGTTGTGGTAGTTCACGAAATAGCTGATTAAATTCCCTATCCATAAAGCTATGAAGGATTCCCTAACCAGAGGAATACATGTGCTTCGATTAAGGGCCAATAACGGCATTTTGGCGACAAATTTGAACTCAGTTTCTGATATTACGCGGAATACCTGAACAAATTCGCGACCTTTTGACGTTTATTCACGGAAAAGTATTTTATAAACTAATTGTTTGCTTAACATTTTTTTTGGTGTAATTTATTTTTTCTATTGTACAGAAAATAGAATTCTTAATGGAACAAGTTTATAATTTGTACTAAAACAGTTTGACGTTTATTTAATGGTTCGGAAGTTTCGTTTTTAATTTAGCACAGTTATATTTGATCGAAATAGCTCGATATATACTAACAAAGTAAAATTAATTTAATTAATTTAATTAAACTAGTTTAATGTTCGGACTAAGCTATACAAAAAATTATTTTGTTTTAATAAAACGCTTAACGTGTTTGTTTTATTATTTTATTATGCCGTGAGGTTTGAGTAATTCAGTAAAATAATCCACGGTTATAGCACAAATTAAAATTATTTTCGTTTAGTGCATTGCTTTTAATCGAAATTAAATTTAATTATCGATAAATAGATAAATTTTGAATTCTTAACAGTGCACAATAAGCACCAACACATGCGAAATTCAATGAGAATCCAATAGGATTTGTATACGTATGTATATCTGGGGAAAAAACTTCACACTGGCGTAGAAACGTCAAGTTTGTTTGGAAATTGATATTTTTCGGGAGGCGATAGATTTTCTTAATTTTTCATGAAAAGTAGTTAGCTACCTATGAGGATCTATTTTTATCAATTGGGTTTTATGATTCTCACTAATAATCAGTATGCTGAATTTGTTTCCACCGCAATTGGATTCTGTAATACGGTTGCCTCTGTTTCTCAATTCAAATTTATTTGTATTTTGTATAGGAATTTAACAACATCAAGAGCAAAATATAAATTTGTTGTTGTTATTGTTGTAATTAAATTTTTTCTCCGACTTGTCTTCTTTTTTACTTAGCTCCCTGAAGCCGATATAAACTGCATCACTTTCGGTTGAAAAGTTTCAAAGTTTATCGTAACATTTTTTACTTTATTTGACTTTGTAGATGAAAGTTGGGTTTCCTGTTCTACCAGAAAGCAATAGTATATTATTCAACGAGCATAATGATAGCTGTTATATATGAAGATGAAGTTTACCGACACGAGCCGATAGGCGACTGTCGTAAATCATCTGAATGAATAACAGTCTTTATATGCGAGTAGAATATGTCCACGACCGACAAATAACATTGTATTTTATAATCAAATCCTTAAAATGTATTTTTTATCATTTTATTTGGGGTGTATACCAATTTGAGCTGGAATTCAAGATTCGACTTCTCGAGTAAATGGCGTATAGGACACTGTAGTACTCATGTGACGATACGTAAAGAAGATTTACTCAACGTAACCTCCAATAGTTCAGGCATGCATCATTTCACCCTTTTAGTAGCATAATTACCTATAATCAACAAATGGTCTGATTTGTTGGAGTTGTTCCCAGATATAATAGTTTCAATTTGCAGCAAGTAAATATACATATATAGAGATTATAAATACCCGTTTCGTTAATTGAAGAATTACGGTAAATTTACCAATGACAAAGGTAAGTAAATAAAGGTTAAGGACAAAAACCGTTGGAATAGAAACTCTCCCAATAACTTAAATCCATATTCGTTAGCGCAACTGGTCATTAACACTCGCGAACACTAGCAAGCATCCGCTCCTGCCAAGAAATAAATGCAGAAAAATAAAAAAAGGTCACTTAACTGGAAAACATCTGTATTTTATTTTTATTTCGAGAAAAATAATAAAAGTCTTGTCAATAAGCAAAATAGTAAAAGTTGGTATGTTGTGAAAGAAAAAGAAGTTAGCAGTGACAACATGGATATCGAAAGCTTCCAATTTAAAATTAAATTAATGGAAAAATAAAAGTATTATTTTTTTCATAATAAAATTATGAAAGAAAATAAATTCAGGGTTAGCAACATTTTCTACCTCAAATAAACTACAATCGAAGCTAGTTCTACCTGCAAAACTTCTAATTTGCTGTAAATGTCGCGCCCTCTCAAAAAGTTGTTTGCCGCAAGTTAATTAATGTTATAGCTATGGATACAGGCTAGCGAAATCTATTAAACATTAATTATTTTTCTTTAATTTCTTGTGCAATGTATAGTTCGTAAATACCACCTGCTACGGTTGATGCATGGCCGGAACACGTACTTGTAAACGAATTCAATTTTTACCAAAAGAGGCGATATTTTCAGAGGGGCCACCAGCTCCTTCAACAGATACCGTAAACAAATCAACGAGAAAAACTGTTGATATAAACAACAATTTTATATATTTTCAAAATGTTCGCGGCATTGCCTCAAAATTAGCTGAGTTTATCGATTTGTCATCGACGGTTCTATATACCCAGTATACGTTATTGTGGAACCTAATTTAAGTCCGGTTATAATATCGTTTTGAGTATTTTCCTGCAGAAATTTTTTATTGTGTACAGGTGTGATCGGTTGCCACTAATTAATGTCAAAAGAATTGGGGGAGGCGAACTGACCGCTGTTCATTCGTCTATTGTAATGTAAGTATGGCTGTTGCCATCCAAGAATAGAACTTTTATGTGTTAAGGTGAATAGCTTCAAGAATTTGTTTTACATTATTGGCTTATACACTCCACCGGGGTCGTCATCTGAAGTTTAAACGACATATACAAACTTTTTGTATAACAAGATTTCCAAACTCGACTGGGATGACAACTTGGATATTAGATGCCTGGTTGACTATGATGTAAATTGCGTCATTCCGCATAATATAACATCGGATGCTGAAACTATCTGTTTACATTCTATTTTGTCGTATTCTCTTGTTTAAATAAACAATGTTCCCAAATATAATGAACCATTTTCTGGACTTTTTTTTCACAAATTCAGTTAATCTATGTATGATAAATGTGGCACCAATTCCATACATCATTAACGATATCAACCATAAATCAATATAGAATTCAATTTAAACGCATCAGAGTTTTTATTGTCTAACTCCAATATCAACAATAAATTTTTTTGATTTTAGGGTTGCTAATAATGATGGTCCCAATTTCTGTTAAAAAGGTTAATCTTAACAATCCTCGTGGTTTAATAGCAACCTAATAAATCTTCGAAACCGTAAAAAAAATGTATATCGAAGATGGATAGATTATCATTTTTAGATGTATCGAAACAGTTTGATAGTTACATAACATTGTACTACATACAAGACTTTTACTGCCAATGTTTAAAATAATATGGTATCAAATCCAAGATCATTCTGGACTCTAAAAAGAAAACTATGGGATTTCCGGCAACAATATCGTTCAATGATGTAACTGGTAATACTTCTGAAGATATTGCTAACTTATTTGCTTCGTTTTTTCAAAATGTTTATAAGCGAACTGCAAAGTATGAAAGTGATGAAAGCAGTTGTACCAAAACTTGCTTGTATACATCTCACATATCTCCAGATGATATCATTAAATCTCTCCGTATTTTTAATGATAATAAATTTAAAGAAGGCATTTCTTCAAACTTTCTTAAATAATTCTGTAATGAACTGGCTCATCCTACCTTATCATTTAATCGTGATTTCGACTTAACCTGTGCTATAAGCAACTCTATGTTAGAATTCCTAAAACGTACAATGAAAGAGTTCAATGATTCTGAGTTTTTGTTTGCCTGTATCAACAATTTTTTGTTCGCTTACGCCTCGAATATGCATCATACATATGGTCCCTCCGTTAAAGGGGTCACATAATTAGGATTGAGTCAGAACAAAAATCTGGGAAAATATTTTCAATCTCCGAGCGTAACGAGACTTTGAATGCAATGTCGAAATATTAGAAAGAACTTAGTTTTTGTGCCTTTCATATGCCGAAATTGGAAATCAGACAATCATTAAAAAACATTTATTTTGCTAATTAATTTGTACACAATTAATTGTATTTTTTGTTATTTATGTTTATAATTGCAGTGGAGCTTATGGTTCCTAATTACTTTTTCTGAAATAAAATAAAAAAACTTAAAACTTCTTGAGATTGCCAAGTTCTCAGCTTAACAACAGATAAAACAGGTCAGCAAGAATTTGTCTGGTCGGTTTTTAACGCCGGTTGAATAATAGTGGTAGAAACAGACGTGCGGAATTTACGTTGCGTCGAAATTAGGATACACTACTTTATAAGGAATTACACACAAGTAGTATACGCACATCATGCATTATTACGCAAGTTGTCCCTATTTCTAATTTAGCTACGAATCGGTAGACTGCTACGTCAAACAAACAAGTTAAAAAATAATTTAACATTCATTAAAGTGATATTTGATTTGTTTTAGATCATCAATTCAGAAGACTGGTTTCGGATATCCGTTCCTTGCCGATTATTTTCTCAATCAAAGATTACAGGTCTGTTATTAGTTAATTTTTTATTTAATTAGTGGCTAATTATAGACCAATATATGTTTTTCATTAAATTTAATTTAATAAAAGTTTATAAAAATGTGCCGAATTTTCGTTTTTTTAAAACATTTTCAAGGCAAAAAATTCACTAAACTTCTCGTAATAATAACAAACTTTTGTTGTGACGAGAAGTTTAGTGAATTTTTTGCCTTGAAAATGTTTTAAAAAAACGAAAATACGGCACATTTTTATAAACTTTTATTAAATAAAATTTAATGAAAAACATATATTGGTCTATAATTAGCCGCTAATTAAATAAAAGATTATTTTCTCGTGAAGCGAATTGGAAAAAAAATCGGCAAACGACGATGTCCAAAGTATGTCTTTGGACCTAAAAAAATATCAATTTAATGAACGTTAAATTATTTTTTAAATTGTTTGTCTTTATTTATTTTGCTAATACCTCAATTTTTTTTATAAATTAATTAAAATTTTAATTATTTTTTTTAATTAATTTGATAAACTAAGCAGTGAAATGGAATTATACCATCTTTTTATGGCAATAGTTTATTTAATTTGACACTTGAACTCAAATTGTTATTATTTTTCAAATCGTAGCAAATCATATAAGTCTTATAACATTTTCATCATTCTTTATTAATTTTGATCGAATTTTAAAACTTTTGGTATTTGCATAAATTATTGTCAAATTTAGGCACTTTCAATTTTGAATAAATCCTTGACGTTAAAATTTATATTTATATTCAACTATTACTAACCCGCTAAAATGACGGATTTTACATTTATTGAATTCAATTTATTTTAATTATTATGTTATGTAGTATAATACATACTACAATACGTGTTGGAAATTTATGATGCATTTATGATGCATTTCAATATAATTACTTTGTTTTCATATTAAAAGTCATCATTTTGACTGGACGGTAGTGCTAGTGATATTTACGACAACAGTTAAACGTTTTCGAATCGAATTCTAAAATTGTATTTTATTAAATAATAGACCAAATCTTAAAGTTTGGGTAATCCAATAATGATCCTTAATATTTTGGTAAACTTGCTGCCAAGTAGTATTGTTAAGTTCTAACATTTAGAAAATCGAAAATTTCGAAAGGAAATTCTAAAATCGTAATTAAGATTGATTTTAAATTTTCAAAATTTAAAGAAATTAAATAATATAAATGGACCAAATATAGACCAACATCTTCGGTAGTGCTTATTGTATAGTATTCGACTGCTTAGATTAGCATAATTACTTTGCAGTCTTCAGAAAGAAGATAAATTTATTTTAGTATGAAATCAATAACCGATTAATTTATGCCAATATATATAGTCTTTTTGTATTAACGTGCAAAATATTAAATTAATTTTATTGACCACTCTATAAACCGAGATGCATACAACATACTAAATAAGAAATAATAAAAATCCATTTCTTTCGATTCATTGGATTGGATGATACACATAATTTTTATTTTTCTTCATTATAATTTTTATTATTATTATTTTTATTTATAAAAAAACTTGTTAATTCACATAAATATTAATCGTGATTTTCTTTTTACAAAAATGTAAAAAATAAAAATATATTTATATATTGAAATTCCCTAAAGGCAATAAAACTTTTTTTTTTTTTTTAATTTTAAATATAATTTATTATTTGGATTTTTTTTTTTTTGTAAATTTATAATTGTAAAAAATAAAAATATTTATGTGTATGCGTTTATATGTATAAGGTATTCAATAATAAATCGGAAATTAGTCATTAAAAATAATTAATTTCATTTTTTTTTGTAGTGTTGTTAATATAAAATTATTTTTTCTAAAATGTCTAACACCTACTATTTAATTAATTATATAGATACATTTTTTGAGTTTGTCCTTTGATCTTTAAGTGGTACGAGTATGTACATTAAGAAACTTTTTCGTGTTCATAATATATAAAAATTCCAAAAAGTATAAAAATTAAATATAATTATTTTGTAATTAAAATAAAATAAAAATTTTATTGTGTTCTCGAAAAAAAAGAAACAACATCCAGTAATTTTTATTTTTATATTGTAATATGTGTGTATGTGTTTTATATCAACCCTTTTGATGGTTCGGTCACGGACGCATCGTATAATAAAATTAACACCTAGCAGCAAATGTGAGGTTACTTTTTGTACTCCTAACTTGTTTCATTTCTCTGATTACATTTCTTAATACATAATATAAAATGCATAAGTATAGTGGAGCAGATGGTTGGTATTTCTTTAATTTCATTCGTTCGTATGTATGTATGTAGTACATAAATACATTTTTATTTTGGTGAAGGGTTAATCGTTTGTCTTATTTGTTATAATTTTTTTATATTTCGCTGTTCTGTCTGTCGACGATAAAAATAATAAAATGAATTAAAGAAAATAAAATAAAAAAATTAAGATAAAATAAAATTATAATTGAGGGTTTATATATAATTTATATAAAGGTATTTTATTATAAGATAATTATATATCATTAACCCTTTAGCAAAACTACATTTTACCCGAAAAAAAAAAATAAAAAATTATAATAATCAGACAAAAATAAATTAATGAATTCTTGAAGATTTAAACGAATGCAATTTATTTTGTCTTATTTCATTTCAAATCCTTAAATTATAATCTCGATCATTTGTTATGTTTCTCAACGCGCGAACCAACATAACTCGATTTATAGGTAAACTTCTATTAAAGAAGTAGGTTTATTTCCACAATGTTTGACTATAATTAGGATTCAAATACGTACATATTCTTAATTTTACTCTACAAATCAAAGTTTCGATTTTCGTATTGTAGTATTTGATTCTAATAAACAACTTTTGATTTTATTTAAACGACGTAAGTCGTAGATCTTCTGTAAACGATTATTTTGATCACGTTTATAAAACAACAACATTTAAACTCGAGCAATAAATTATTGTGATGTTGTTATAATTTTTAAAAACAATTTTCCAACAATTTTATTTTTTTCCTAAAATTATACACAACAGGCCTAAATTTTTAATTGTTCTCGTTAATTTCTCAACACAAAAAATATCATACACACATTAAAAAACTTCGTGACAATTGCTCATAAATTTGGTTGAGTTTAATTGTGCGATAATTACGCTCGAAATGTATGTCCAGAAAAACCTTTATTAATACATAAAAAGTTTTATTTTAGTTGGTTTAGAAACTTTGCGAATATTCTAGATAAACTAAAATGTTATATATGCAACAATTTTAAGTTATTTACAATTTATTAATATTTTGCCGATTTTCAAAATTCAAACAAAATTTTATTTTACTTTCTGTAATACACATACACTCACAAAAAGCGAGGGTAAAATTTCCAACATTTTCTTATCGTGATGTCGCCATAATTATATATTATATTCCATTACTTTTTTGTTTTGCTATTGTGTAAATAATCATTAGCGACCATTTTTTTTTGTTTCTTCATTAATTACATTTTATTTCAGTATTTTTTTTCCTAATTAAAAAATAATAACCCTTCGATAAATAAAATATAATGTTTATATTACGGAGGAAAATTATGGCCTGCGATAGTGACGGTGCGGTAGTAGAATAGGGTTGCAATATAGAAAAGAAAAATGGAATTATATTATAAACACTGTTTACACATCACATATACATACTTATATATACAATACAAAATAAGGATAGTTTTATAATAGTTAGTTATTTACTATTATTAAATTAAGATAGATTGGTAGGTTAATTAAAATTAATATTAAATTTTCGTTTTGAGATCCGATGACTCATAGCCAACATCGGATAATGAAAAAAACAAACTAAACTAATTGTGTATTATTGATTGTCCTCAATTGTAATTAAAACATAAATACGTTGTTGTGCAGTAAAATACTTTCCCTCGCAGCACATTAAGTTAAAAAAGAAAACCACCTACATAACTTATCAGAGTAAAGCAAAAAAAGTATAACAAGTTTTTTTTTTTTTTGCTTGTCTTATTGATTGGGTACAGCGTGTCATAACATTTAACTTTGATTCGTTTATACACTGAAATTTATTTCAGCTGTTCGTTTTTTTTTTTTGTTTTTGTTTACTTGTGGTACATGAAACATTTTGTCGTGAGATTAGTCATTAGAAATATTGATTACTTGAAATACCATGTAAATTTGCACGTGTAAAAATTAAATATTAATTTAATTATAACAATATATGTACATACACAAATCAGACAAACACTTTTGCTTTAAGAAAACCGAAATAATAATGAAATATAAGTTTTTTTTCGATTATGTAATATTTAAATAATTTATTTATTAATGTATGTCTAGACTATAATAATAATAATATTATTATTATTATTTTTTGAATTAGTCATTAAAAGTTATGTGAAAGGTAAATGAATATAATTATAGTATAATAATGCACACTTTAAGCGTATATATGGGTGAGGCTGTGGAATATAATAAAAATGACATTACATACGTTTGGAATGTCCTATTTACTAAAATATGAAAAAAAATACCTTACATTTATAAATTATTACCCGACCATTAATATTTCCCAATGTACCAACATATGAAACCCCTTATTTTGGGCCAAAAACCTTTTTTATTTTATTTTTCTTAAACTTTAACATAATATTATAATAAAAATAATATAAGTTTGGGCCAGATATAATTTTTTGTTAAAAAATAGTTAAAAAATGTACATAAAGTTTATTTTACAACTTAATTTTTCAATTACAATTGGGAAACGACCAACAAAATTTTAGAAAACTTAATAAGGTAGATTTTTTTTGTTTTTTTTGTTAATGTTTTGTAAGGTCAATAATTGATTGAGTTTTTTACTTAGATTTAATTTTTGAGAAATATTTTAGGATGGTAGTGTGTTTATGAATATTAGTTTGTTGTGGAGTAAAGTAAAATATGTATAGCTTTACATATACTACATGGGCTGACAAGTTTTCTGTATTGAAGTCGATATGTCATTTAGTTTGCATTTCAAAGCAACAAAATTGACGTATACTGCACTTTGTGCTGATCAAATTCGTAGTGAAATTTATTATCTTTATTTGAAAGGCTTATCAGCAACCGACATATAAAACGATATGGTTCTAACTTTAGGCGAGTTTACGCAATAAACGCAGCGGAAGGCCAAAAGAGGTGGCAATACCAGAAATGATTTAAAAAATCTATGATTATTGAATTGAGTGATCGTAAAGAGGAGTTATTAGATTATTGAAATCGTACACATTTCAAAAGCCCATATAGAAAATAGCTTGTAAGGACATTTGCATATGAAAAAGCTTAAAGCAAGATGGGTGCCGCGTTCTCTCACAACCGATTAAAACCGCGAAAGGTTAACCGCTTTTACAGTTGATGAAACATCGATGCATCACTACACACCAGCTGGAAAGGTTATTGCCACTATTATTCGCCACACACATGGAATATTGTTAATCGACTATCTAGAAAAGAAAAAACGATCACCGGCGAGAATTATAGTGTAATATGGAATCAAGGCAAAACGAACTCGTTTGGCAGGGAAAAAATTATTTTTTGGTTGGTGTATTGGTAATATAACAGATAAGACAAATGAATAGTTTTCGAAACGGAAAACTAAAAAAAAAGGAAGATCAGACTCTTTTTGTTGAAAAATTCCTATAATTGGTAAGCGGAATTTTTTTTTTCCTTTTTTTGTTTGTCTGGTTGTTCAGTGTGCCAAGAAATAAAATGTCACAGCGATTCCGAAAAATTCAAATTGACAAATTATTTAAAAAAACGAACCAACCAACGCAAATCTAATGCAGGTTATAGCAGAATTATTTAATGAAATGTTTTCGAATAATAAGGCAATAGATTCATTAACCAAGAATTTTGAAATGATGGAAAGGAAGCAACAATATCGTACTAATCGGTTGCAAATCCTGGAAACTAGCCTAGAAAGCATCAACACAGAAATAAAATGTCTGGAGGATACTGCAAATCATCAAGGCGAACTAAATTCTCAGCTAATTGATTTTGCAACTAAAATACATGTATTCACAGAAGCAGTTGAAAAGAGAGGTCAACGTTATGAAACAAAACAAGTTTAATAATGATGTGATAGTTTTGGGGATTCTTAATAATAATATGCAGTGTTGTGAGCTTCTACAGAAACTAAATGAATTATTCAATTTTGGGACTGATAATGTGTCACATTGTTATAAAATCATCCAAAAACGAAACCAAACAAAGGCAAATCTAATAATTAAATTTGTATCTCCTGAAACCAAACTGAATTTTTTAATGATGAAGTACCAAATGGGTCCTCCGTTTAATGACCAACTAATAAGAAACGCTGTTAAAATGAAAACCTTAGTTTGTGATAGACTGACAAACGAAAATATTAAAATATTGAATTATTTAAAGCAACAACAAAACTTGAAAAAAATTAGCAAAAACGGTAGAATTTATATTTCTAAAACAATGGCGAAATTCAAGGGATAACAACGCTTTTTGAAGCATAGCAAACCGATAGAAATTAAATTTTTCCTGTTCAATCCATTTCAACAAATACACAGCAACTTCACATCTATCAAATAGCAAGCAATCATCCTTGTTATTATTATTATTATTAATTCTTTTTTATTTATTATTATTAAGGTTTTTTTTCTTGTATAGTTAATATTATTTTTACTATTAATATTTATTGTGTTGAGCATGCATATTGAATTTCAACCAAATGATGAATATTTTCTAGATTTAAACCAGTTCAATAGAGCTGTGAGTTCGATAGAAGGCAGTGACGTATTGTATATATATAAATATTAATCGGGGTCAAGAACAAAATTGAATATATAGAAGAGTTTATTTACTCAAGTAAAATAAAGGTAGATATAATTATTTTAACTGAAACATTTTTAAGCAAATCAGAAGCCAAATTTTTAAATTTTTCGGTATATAGGGGATTTCACCTAACTAGAGATAACAGGCCCGATGGGGGTATTTCAATTTATTGTAAAAGCAAATTGTCATTTGAGTTGTTATCCGCTGAATCATATTTAGAAAATGATATTATTGTTTTAAAATTTAAACTTCTTAAAATTTTAATAATAGGTGTTTACCCTGGCCATACTGACCTAGACATTTCCTTAAATTATTTTAATACAATCTTAGAAAAATATCACAAAGCAACAATTATTGGAGATCTTAATGTTAATTTATTTCAAAAACAGAAAATTGGCGTTGCAAAGTATAATAGCGTCCTCGCTATAAATGGTTTTCATATTGTAAATAATATTACACAAGAAAATCTACCACAATTTCACTATTAGGTCACGTGATTTCTGATTTGGATAATAAAATCTATATGCTGTTAGATGACATTCTAATAAGTGATCAGTGATCACAGATTTATTTTGATAAAAATTTAAAAAAATAAACCACCTAAGTAGATAGTACAAAAAATCTGAACACTGATAATCAATTTGAACAACGATCAATGATTTACTAGTTAAAAATATACGTCACAAACCGCCCAAATTACATTTTTATTAAAATATCGCCTTCACATTTTTTAATGAATTTTGATCCTACTGTTGAAAATGAAATTTCGAAGATCATTGACAGTTTAGATAGTTCATGTACTAAGGAGTATGATAAAATGTCGGTTAACATACTGCAATTTCCCAAGTATCACTACTTTAAATAAATGATTCATTTTTATGGAACTGAGTACAAGTTTGAGTTCCATTAGATCAGCGTTCTTCAAACTAGGGTTCCGTGGAACCCTAGAGTTTCACGAAATGTACATTATATGGAATACTAAACAATTATTTATGTTTTTTTTTGACTGAATAAATGTAAATTTATATATTGAATACATTTTTAACATAGGAGGGTTCCGTCGCAAATTTGTTTGTGTTTAAATAGAAAAACGGTTTCACGGAATTATAAAGTTTGAAGAACGCTGCATTAGATTATAAGATTTGATATATGTGGGTTACCTAAGTTCCATCGATCATTTTGATAAATGGAAAAAAATTTGGAACTTATGAATGAGTTCAATTTTTGTTATACTTGGGTATTGCAAAATAAGATATTTATTTCTCTGTCGAACTGGATAAACATAGATTTTTTTAATGGGTTATTCCCTCATTCACTAAAGATAGCTCGTGTTACTCCGATTTTTAAATCAGGAGAAAGAACAACAGGCCTATCTCAGTCTTGCCGGTAATCTCCAAAATGTTTAAAAGAGTTATTGATAATCATAATCGTCTGTTGGAGCATTTAATTGAAAATAATTTATTAAATAAAGACAAATATTGATTCCTACCAAAAAGTAGCACGTTCTCGTTGTCGGCATCACTAAACTTAACAGAGAAAATATACAATAGTCTTGAAAGCAAAAAATACACAGCAGTATTATTCATTGATTTGCAAAAAGCATTTGACTTTGTTAATTTCATCATTTTAACAGGCAAACTAATTAGTGTCGGTATTGGCGGGAAGTGCTTAAAATTGATCAGCAGTTACTTAGAGAATCGCAAACAACAAGTTAAATATAAATCAAGCTCGCCACCTTTTCTTAATGTAACATTGGGTGTTCCGCAAGGTTCCATTTTAGGGCCATTGTTTTTTTTTTTTATATTATGTTAACGATTTATTCGAAATAAATTTCAATGGAGCTTTTCAAAGGTTTGCTGCACTAGAGTTGCCGGTTTTACGATGAATTACAAGCTGAAATGGAAGATGATTTGGAACTTTTAAAATACGAGTGGAATGTGTTTCTTATTTAGGTCTCCATTTGGACCCAAAATTAAATTTTGTTAGTCATATTAATGCCATTCAACACATAGTAACTCCTTACATTGCAGTCTTAAAAAAAATTGGCAAACATTTAAGCGAGCAAGCTGCCTATTCTATTTATTTTAGTCACATTTTGTCGTATATTCTTTATTTAAATACCATTTGATGTTCTGCTCCTGAGCCATTTATCATACCACTGCAGCTTTTACAAAACAATGCTATTAAAAGTATTAAACATTTAAATAGATTCACACCGTCATATTTACTTTACAATTAACATATTTTACCGGTAAAACGACTATTATTCGTACTTATTGCCCAATTTTAAAATTTATGCAAATTTGATAAAAACGAATTATGCTACATTACAAAATGTCAAAGTTACTAATCGAAATACTAGAAATGCTCTGAACTTTATAGATTACCTAATTATAAATTAAAAAATTCACAAAATGGTTTATTCTATAGAGGGAAACTATTATTTAACTACTATTTAACACTAGGTTTACGGACATTTCTGATATACCTATCTCTACGGTACGCGTCAATTTGACGCGTGTTAAAAAAATAAACATTTGGTAAAATAAGTAATTTATTTTTAAAGGAACTTTGTCATACAGGTGTATTGACATCAAAATCATCATAATAATAAAAAGACAACTCGCAAGCTGATTGGTCAGTTCGGACAAAAACAAAAAAAAAAATTTGGTATAAACTTTCCGTTTTATAAAGGGAATAGCGCAGCTAGTATCTCTATAAAAAGAGAACGGTATTATAGGTCCTTTTGTGAGGAGTAAAATATTTTAAATTAATTTAATTTACGCATTTTTCCATATGTACATATTCAATTTTATGTGCACGTTTTCCACAAACAATCTTACAATTTTTGCAAGGGTACTTACTTCTATTTGCTGATGTATGCGACTCTTGAAGGTCAATATTTTCCTCAATTTCATTTTCTTTCTTACAGGTAAGTTCTTCGGCTAATTGAAAAATGAAATCCTTTCTTGATATATTTGATCCGGTACATTCTTTGTACAGTATCCACGCATTTATGTGTTAGAAACCTTTTTGCTTTGATTTTGTTTGTTTTATTTTGACGTGGATAAGTCTTTGTTTTTGTTTCGTTTTTTATCTCTGCTTTCTACACTACATACATTACTCTATACATAAGAACCTAAAATAACCCTGAAACAGCCACTGGAGACGTGAGATGACGAAGTATTTGCACTGCCTTACCATTGTGTCAAATTGACACATCCCCGTAGAGATAGGTATACCACATAGCAAACTTCGAAATTCAAAGGCGTAGAAGAAAATAAATGTTGCCAAATATTCGTCTCGCAAAATGCATAATTGTAAGTAAAAGTAGTAAGAGATAAATCTAACCGATTTCCAAATTTTTCTATGTGAAATTGAAAATGTGTCAAATTGACGCGCTTCGTAAACCTAGTGTTAATCACCTACCCAATTTAATTAAAGAAGGTTCAATAGCTTCATTTAAAATGTACGTAGAGAAACACTTTTTAGTGAATACTTAACGGAGTACTGTTTAAGCCATATACTGAGAATTTGGTTTAATTCATTGATTTAACAATACCATGTAGTTTTATTAAATTATTTTTTTGCCACATATTACATACACCCTGCGCCATTGAAATGTTCGGTTTGAATTTTTAAAGTAAATTTTGGAAATACCACCGTTTGCTTCAAAAGTAGATAGCAAAAATGATAGGTTCTGATTATCAAAACAATTTTTACACTATTCCGAATATATTCAAATAAAAAGAACGGTAATCCGACATTTTAGACCTACATAACGTCGGATAAGGAATATTACCGCCCTACCTCGTAACAATTTGATAGGTCTCTACAGTGTTTTTAACAAAGTTTTTTCAATTGAAAAATAGTTTTTTGTTGACAATGGTAATTTTTATTCAAAATCAGAATTAACAGAAATAAAATAATTCATCTCAACCAAAATATTATGAAAGAAATTGAACTTTTTAAAATCAATGATTAATAACCCAGCCCTTGGCTGTTATGATGGCCTTAAACCCGATCAGCATTGAATTCTAAAGTTTGATTAAATAATATATTGTTATTTCTTCAAACCAGACTTTTTCTATAAGTTTTTTCCGCTTGTAATTTGTAATCTTCTTTCCCATGAAAGACCAAATATTTTCAACAATATTGAGGTCAGGACTATTTCCTGTCCAGGGTAACGACTCAATCACCAAGCTATTTTTAAATTCGGCTACCTAAACAAAATAGACATTAAAATTAAGCATTCTTACTTCACAAATAACATCAATAACTCACGGAGAGTAATCGTCCTGGAAGAGTGGAATACCGATGTATTGAGTTGGGTCCTCAATAGTCACGATTCAGGTTTCGATAATTTTTTTATATTTTTCTCCGTTTTCTGAACTATCCAGAAGGCATAGTGATCAAACTCCAAAGGCTATTATGGCTCTCCAGGCCATAACATATTGTGAATTTTTCACTGTCGGCGAAATACATTATGTTAAATACCGTTTGCTTTTTCGTCGCCGAACCCTTGTCCTTACATCGGGTCCAAAGATATTGAATTTGGATTTATCCGAGAATATGAACCAACGCCAGTCCCTGGGCATTCAGTTTTTCATTCTATTGCGAATTTGAGGCTTGAAGCTGCCATTGTTGCTGTCAGTAATGATTTTCTCGCAGGTCGACAAGCATATAAAACAAGTTCCTTTTAATAGTATGAACTGAAATAGTGTCGGTTGTTGCTATTAGAAGTAAACTTCTCAGCTCCAAAGCCGTAGCAAACCTTTGCTTAAGATCTAAATATCTGAAATTCGATTTGTTGAAACAGAAGTTCTCCTCTTTGCATCAGAGCCAAATTATTGTTTGATTTTCGGAATAGTGTCTTAAAAACTTTCTAATTGCTGTTTGGCTACACTAAATTACTCTTGCAATTTGTGAATGTGTGTAATTTTTGCCTTTGCTTGCAAAATTTTGGCTTTTTCGTTAGCATTTAATTTAGAGCGATACTTTGTAAAATTAACTCTTTGACTACTTAATTGAAACCGAACGAATATTTCATCCTTAGTTTGGTTTTAAATACCTAATAAGGCGTGAAATATGCTGAAAAATAAAAAAACAAAAAAAAAAATAGCGAATGAGGTAAAATCTATGAGAGAATTGCATGAAATAGTAAATAATCGAAATCGAACATTTCAATGGCGCAGGGTGTATATCCATTTTCAACACTTCGATTATAATTATCATTAATATTATTATTATTAATTATTTTTATCTTAATGCTTTTTTTGCTTTAAATATTTTTATTATTTTATTTTTTTACTTTTGTATTCAATAACGTGAAATTTAGTTTCGATATGATTTCAGTTTGTTTTGAGGAAATAAGATGTTAAATAGCATCCCCAACTAATTGTTATAAAATAAATAAAAAATTCTTTGGATTCATTTTTAAATCTTTCCGTGTCACAAGACCAATTATTTGGAATTCGAATCATACAAAAAATATAATTTAGCTATTTCTGGAAAAAGTTGCCAACAAGTCTTAGAGGTTCTTACGGAAAATAAAAATAAGTGCCCGGAATTACAGTTTTATTCTACGAATAAAGTTTTGAGCAAATCTCTAAGCAAATCTCATAATTAATGTCAAATTTTAAATATATTAGCAATTAGGAATTGAACCATCTATATTGTTTAACTAATGGTCATTATCCTATACCATACTAAAACTACTTGAGAGACTCAGCAAGCAGTTCAATTTATCACGAACACCAAAACCATCCCGAAAAAAATCTTCCAATGATAACAATCATTTTTTTTGTTTTATTTTTAAATTTCCTAACAAACACAAAATAAATTTACATTATTTTTTTAATGAATAAAAAAAAAAAGTAAAATGGAAAATTGGAAAAACGGATTGTGTATTGTTTGTAAAAATGCAAAATAAAAAATTGAGTATAGAATTTTTTTTTTTTTTTTATAATTATATTCGTTGAACCAAACAAAAATACGAAAATTTATAAAAATAAAATAGCTTTTCATACCCATGGGAGAGTGGCTTTTAATTTTTTTATTTTATTTTTTCGCTAATAGTCCCACCCTTGGAACCAATTTTTTCGTATTTTATTATATGCGAGTACAAAATTTTCATCTTCACCTTTCCTCATCAGAATTTTGTACATACGTGTGTATGTTGTAATACATTTTTGCAATACACACATACACAACAATGTATGTCTGGACTCCTCCACCAAAAAAAAAAAAAAAAACGTTACCAAAAAATATAAAAAAATGAGTGCACATTTTTTTTGTGTTTCGTTTCGCGACTTTTCTATAACACAACCAAAAAATACAACAAAAAAAAAACTAAATGAGTTTGGAGATAGCAGAGACAGCATTTGGAAAATGCGAAAATTTTTATTTATATAATTTTTTGGTACTGTCCAGTTCAGTATAATTTTTTTTTTTATTTTTAATATGGTGGTGGTAGTGGTTTGTTGTTGATGATGATCGTAATGACGATGGTTTGGTATGGTGCATACACTACAATATACGTAAATGTATAGTTGGTATTTTCTGGCAATATCTCATTCTATATATACATATCTCTGTACCGATATTATGCAGCATGTATGTACAGTGTATATTTATTTATTTTTAATTTTGTTTCTGTTCTTTTCTACAAATAAAAAGAATAAATATTCGGGATGTTTTTTAAACAAAAAAAAAATCGCGAATTTTTATTCCGAACGTACGAATTTATGTATACATATATTGGAATAAAAATTGGTTTATGTTAGCAATTATTCTCATATATGTTTATCACAGTTCGATAATGTACGTAATATGTATACTCATAAATTGTAAGCTGATTTCTTTTGCAAATCTACGGCGAAGCACAATTGGTAATTAGTGACACTTGTTTATTAGCGCGCAGATAGGAATGGGGTCACTACCATTTCTACAATAAATTTATCATTTATAGTTTTATTATCAATAGTATGCGTCTTAAAAAAATATATAACACACAATAATTAATTTTTATGATACAAGTTTTTGCGTAGATTTTAATTTCGTTTGGGTAACTGTAAGAAATTAAAGCTAATTTCTTTTCAAGTTAAAAAAACATTTTTTTTTTTTTGTAAAACACCTTTTAGCGTATTTCATTTTTAATGTTTGTGCATGAATTTAAGTGATTAAAATTTTAACGGTTTGAGTTTGGATGATATTTTTTTATGATGCAACTTTTATATAATTAGATGATTAATTATACCAATTTAAATATATAAAAGAATGATAATTGGTATATAGGGTTTATGACGCACAATAAATTAATAAACTGACGCATTTCTTTCCCGGTATATGCGATAAAGGCAAATGACTTTAAATCTAATTAATCCCAATTTAAATATATTCGAATAATAACCTTTTTTTCTGTGCGTATATGAGCGCAATACTATAATGTACTTACGTAGATATAAACTTTCATAAATCAACATTTAAAATTAAAAATTATAATAAAATATATTTATAAAAAAAACTTTCATTTAATTAAAATTCGAATAATTATTTATATCAGTTTTAATCCTTAAATAAAAAAAAAAATAATATTTATTTACTTCTCTATAATAATATATAAATTATAACAACAGAAATATAATAAATAAATTAATATTTATTTATATGATTTTTTTCTTTTAATTTATTAACAAAAATAACACAAGAAAATAAGAAATAAAATAAGAATGCCAATTTTATGCATTTAAAATACTTAATCATTTATTTTTCCCCACTTTGCATCTTAACTTAATATCTTTGAGTACGATACGTCTGTATGTGTTGGTCTGAATTTTTTGTTCTGCTCGCTTGCAATGTTCCCTTCTTACCCATAATTAACTTAACAGACAGCTCGATAAATCACAATATACATTACTTTTTATATACAATAAACAAATACAGTTATCACTCGTGATGTTAATTTAAAATTCGGGATTTTTGCTCACAATTGACATACACTCACGTGCCCATATCTAATAATATGTTTGCAAGATTTACAAAATCCCGAAAGTAATCATCAATGTATTATAATCGAGTGGATATTTTAGACGTTCGACTGTAGCAAATACGAATATAATAATAATAAAATTAAAAAAAAAAACAAACTAATAATGATAATAAAAGTGGGCGATCGACCGCATAATTTGTAATTAAATAAATAATAAGCTAAACATTAGATTATATATTTTTTAGTACATATCACGTTCCAGGTTCCACAGCCGTACACATAAATATTTTGTTATTTTGTTTTTGTTTTGGCGTTTGGTATTTTTGCGCGATCATACATAGTAATGATCTATTTGATCTACAAACTTCATAAAAAAAAAATTCTTTATTATAAATAAATAGTTTATAATCATTAAGCTAAAAAAAACCGTTATTATTATTATTGTTATTACTTTATTTATTAATAGGAATATTTTAGAAAATTTTAATCACGATTAAAAACTTTTTCATGATGACTTAAGACATTATTGTAATATTAATTTTAATATAAATAAGTAATTAAAGTTTAAGTCACTTTTTCGAAAATACAATAAAACTAAATGGATATTTATGTAAATTTCTCTAGAGTTTATGTTGAATATGAAAGTTGAATGTTATATTGTAAACAGTTAAAATATGTCTGTGGAATAATTTATTGGTACATACTTAGTGTGGGTTAAATTGTAATTATCAAAAATCCTTGTAAAAAAGGACGAGGCCAGCCGCAGTATTGAACGTTTTTCTGCATTTTGCAATAGAGGAAGGATCGCTGGTTTATTCCACTAATTAAGATTTAAAGATATTATTGTATTTTATTTGTCATTTTCTCAACACAATGCAAGAGATTTAACCACTAAAATAAAATCTATGTAAAATTATTTAACTAATATATTGTGCATATTCAATCAACTTTTGTTTTTATTTTGGAATTCATTACCAATTTTATTCAAAAATAATCAAAAAATTGTGCAAACTAACATGTTACTGGTAAAATAATTGCACGTTTAGTTTCAAAGAAACATGTGTCAGGTACAATGGTTCTCTCTAACAAAACACAATAATAAATTACAAAACTTTTTTTTTTTTATATACATTATACAAGTAATAAAAATAAAATAAAAGACAAATCGTTTGTAATAGTACAAAAAATAGATGCTCAATTGCTTGAGCAAGTTGCTAAAGATAATAGATGAAGTTACTCTGAAGAAACGTTTACGAAACTCTAAATTAACATGGGGGACATACTTTATAAATTTAAAATTTAAACGAAGATTACAATCCGAATAATTGACAAGGTTGTTCACGCTGATGATATAGAAAAGCTTTAAATTAAAACCTTGAAAACATACATGTGTTGTAAAGGCATTATATCCAGCTCCTCAAATATAGGTCCTAATGGTGTTTGCAATGATTTAAATGTCATTATCCGCAAAACATGCTTTTGTTGCACGTACAGAGGCTGTAAGAGAGTTTTATAAGCAGCGCCCCAACATGCTAAACCATACTAGAGGATAGAATCAACTAGGGCACAAAATAAACCAATTTCAGTAGATATAACGGACAGAATAATCATCAAAAGTTCATTTTCCTGAAAACCAAAAGTATTCTCGACTTAAGGCCTTCAATGTGCGCCTTCTACTTTAGGTTATTATCAATCATAACTCCCAAATATCTAACTTTATTAACCGAACTTATAGTGAAGCAACTATTAGAGGTACAAATGGGTCTCTTATTACAGCCAAATGCATGACAGATAATCGGTATTTGAGAATAATATTTACCAGCTAAATCGGGTACTTGGAGAAGACTGGGAAGAGTAATGATAAAATACGTCTGTTTTCTCTTCGTTGACCTGGATCCCCTTCCAAAAAAGTAATTGGCTGCAGTATGCCATTGCTAGAACCATTGATTTTGATGGCATTATTATTCTTTAACTTTAGGTTCAGATGGTAGAATATTTGATGAGTATTTTATAATTTTAGAAAACTTCAGTTTTTTTCCATTTTTTGTCTTCGTTTGTAGTTTCCACAGACCACAGTATAGTTATTGAATTGCTAATTATGCAGCAATAGTGAAACAGTTTAATTGGGTATGAGAGCATTTTATTCATGAATTTCGCGCAATTTAATTAATAAAAAAAAAGAAATAAGAAAAATCTATCCAAATAAATCAACAAAAATTTAATGCTCGTAAGTTAAAAACAATATTTTAGCCCCACTATCAATTTTTCATTTATGGTCTACATTTAAAGAACAGTTTTTGGACATGCCAGCGCACCAACCGTGCATTTTTATATTTTAGACAAAACATATATAATCTTTCAAAAGATGTGGCGTCTATAAATGAAATAATTTAAATAAACAACCATTGATAGAAACAAACGAAAACGTATTGGTCCTAATTCTCTGCCCTATAATTATCACCCCACACTTTTCATAAAATGTAATAAACTAATCTATCGATGATCAAAGGAAGATACAAACTACAAGCCAAACTGATGCATACATTCTACAGACACACAAAAAAAAACTTATTAATTTTTTTTTAATTAATTTACAGTCTTCAGTTTTATTTATTAAAATCAAATTTAAAATAAAAAATTCGCTATATATAAAACCATTAAATTATTATTATTATTTTTTTTTTTATAAATCGACTATTTTAATAGCCGCCGGGAATAATTTAACCAAAACAGAAAACTACAACAACATAAAGCTTCTAAGTAGAATCTCGATATTTCGATTTTCATTTTTTATGTTGTCTATATAACATCGAGAGCGAGAAGCATTTTGCTTGCATTGGAACAAAATTAATTTCATTCAATTTTAGATTAACTTTGTTTTTGCCACCACACCAATATGACCAAACTACATAAAAAACATTGTATAATATAAGTTCTTTTTGCAATATCCATTGAAAAATTATAAAAAAAAGCAGGACAATAATAAACAACAGTCCAAAAAATTAAAATATATACAACACACATAAAAAAAAATATATAATTCTCTGGATAAACATAGATAGGAGTCTGGAGCAACAGAAAAAATTTGGTTTTATATTCCATATAAAGATAAACCCGATTTTTTTTTTTTTTTTTGGTACATATACATAATTTTTTTTTTCGTGCGCCTCGCGATATTTCGAGAAAATTAAATTTTCATTAAAATGCGCTTGCAGTAAAGTGATTTATTCTCAATTTCCTATTCGCGTTCAACAAAAATATTAACAAAACATAATAAAAAATCGGGGAAAAAATATTATTATGTTTATACTCTGGAAACATTTGAATAAAAAACAAAAAAAAAATAACGAATATCATTTTTTTCGGGAGCCTTTTGTGGGAGTTTGGGTAAAGTTTGCATACATGCCAGTTCAATGATGTGTCCTCCTAAAGTTGTAATATAAGCTTGTGTAATAAAATATGGAAATATATAAAAGATAACATTAATTATTATTTTCTAGTAGATATTTTGACATTAGACCGATACTATTTTATATTTAGTAGCAAATAAGAGGGGGGAATGGGGGGCGAGTAGATCAAAAAGAAGAGACGCAACAACTTCAACGTCAAGCAACATTTGCTATGGTTAGTACAAATTTGGATGACCGCATGGGAACATAATAATGGAACGAAATCTCGATTTCTCCCCCCCCCCTCCTCCCTCCCTAACCGCCGATGGAAAAAATAGTAGAGACAAAAAAAAAAGATAATAATTAAATAATTAAGTACCTGACAGCTTTTCAGAACTTGCGGTATTAACAAGGGGAACACTGTATTAGGAAATTGTGTCGTCTTGTGTTTAACAATTGTCACAAAAAAAAAATACTAACAAATTTACTAACTATCAACTACTTCGATCTTGTTATTCGTAAAGGGGGTGTACGGTGAACTCGGCGTATTCCGGAAAACTTGCCTTAGTCTTGACCGTACTTACTAAATCAACCAATCAATCAATCAGTAGCAAATAAGACGAGGAATATATTAAACTTGATAATTATAATCAACAAACTAAATAACTAACGAGTCAATTATTTTACTAGCAATCTGACCGAAACCTACACAAGCCTTACGTTGGAACGGGTAAATTCCCCCAAAATTTTTTCCGTAATCATAAAATATTTTTGAGTAATTTATTTAACAATTTTTAACTACAAAAATTGATGGATGGTTTTTTCAAATTACACATTTTTATAGTTATAGTTTTAACATGCTTTCCTATAAAAATAAACAGTAGGCTTTTTTCTCGATTTTAAATGTTCAAAATCCAAAACCACTGTTTTGACGTGATAACGTTTTACACCGCATGTTCAGAAAACTGACCCGAAATTTAGCCCTTGGTCGGGGGCAATTACTCATCAACTATAAGCATTACCGTTAATTTAAAGATATGATTGTTTAGATTGGTCCTTTGGCTTTATGTGTCACGCATAATATTATGGCAATGACGTCATCCGGTGGCAAAGGAACCCGCGCCGCAAACCTCTGATTTGGACCAATTTAAATGCTTGAACCAGTGTAGCGAGTGAATGGCCCATCCAATCGGAGATCAGATGGTGTCAATTTTTGCGTAAATAACCAGTGGTGGTTAATTTATTTTAAATTAAATTAATTAATCTCCACATAAATTTTAATTAAAAATTCAAACTAGAAAATAGCGATTCTAGTTTAGCCCTTGGTCGTGGGCAATTACTCATCAACTATTAGCACTACCTTTAATTTAAAGATATGATTGCTTTGATTGGTCCTTTGGCTTTATGTGTCACGCATAATATTATCGCAATGATGTCATCGGGCGGCACAGAGACCCGCGCCGCGAACCTCTGATTTCGGCCGATTTAAATGCTTGAACCAGTGTAGCGAGAGAATGGCTCATCCGATCAGACATCCGATGGCGTCAATTTTTGCGTAAAAAACCAGTGGTAGCTAATTAGTTTTAAATTAAATTAATTATTCTCCACATAAATTTTAATTAAAAATGCAAACTACAAAATAGGGATTTATAGAGATTGAGGGCACTATAGCAAGAGAATGCCTCATCAGATTGGAGTAATTCGGTTATTAATTTGTGCTTAATAATACTACGGCAGATAATTTATTTTAAATTAAAATAATTAATCTCCGCATTAGTTTTAATTAAAATTACAAAGTACAAAACAGCGATTTACAACCAACCATGAGAATCACTTATCTGACCGGAGTAATTCTGGTGTCAATTTGTGCGTAATGAAACTGTGGCAGATAACTTATTGTTAATTAAAACAATTAATTTCCACAAACTACAAAATAGCGATTTACAAAGCTTGAGATCACTGTAGCGAGAGAACCCCTCATGCCTCATCTGATCGGAGGAATTCTAGTACTAATTTGTGCGTAGAAAAACTGTGGCAGATAATTTATTGTTATTTAAAATAATTAATTTTCACATAAATTTTAATTAAAATTTAGATCTACAAAGTGGCGATTTACAATGCTAGAGAGCACTATAAAGGGAGAATGCCTGATCTGATAGGTCATATGTCAGTGTAGACTCTGATATATATTTGATCTAGACTGCGTGTCCACTACACTAGCCTCGGCGACTTTGGGAGGCACTTGCCTGGAACTCACATTCATCAGGCACATCACTGCCGAGACCTTGCGCTTCATATCGTACTTCTCGTACCATCGCCCAGTACTCAATCATTTGTAAACAACCACTGTACGCCCATTTCATGATGCTAATAATAAAGAAATTTATTTTAACAAACCCATACATCGTGCCATTTCTCGCACCTCTTATAAACGTTATCACGGAAAACACCTACGGCCGTGTAGAAGACACAGCCTACCTCGAATTTTTTCACATTGTAGATTACTTATTTATTAATTTTACTTACACACATAGAGTGTTCAATTGAAAAAAGTCGATTATAGAAGAAGAGCTATTTGCACACCTGCGGTAAATAATTTTTGCTTTTCAAGATGGAGGTATGTACATCGTACATAGTCCGATACAAAGCTGAGCTACAATTCCACCGAGAAAATCAAAAAACTTACCCGCCCGTTGTGCATAACGTTTTTTGATTGAGAGCAGAAACAGCTTGGATAATAAGAATAACAAATTAAAGTAGAAGTTTACAAATTTAGGAAATGTATTTTAATTCGACCGTTTTAAAAACAGAGACAAATGACATAAATTACACGAAAAAACGCCAACGTGGTCGTGCAAATAATTTACTTTCTGTGTAGGAGAGACAGCGCGAAAATCGAATTACCACGAACAGTTTATGTTTCTTAAGTATAGTTGCTACGAATTTACTTTATTTTGATTTTCATCGGTCTCTTTACAAATGATTCCAGAATGTTAGTGAAATATTGTTTTGCTAGGTAAATAAAGTACAACTTTATAAAAAAAAACTTTTTCACAACCCATGTGGTAAATCGACATAACATTTCTAAAAAGTAGGCAGCAATGGAAACTAAAATACAAAAAATACAATGCAACTAACAATGGACTATGTTTGTCGCACAGAAAGAAAATTAATTTATAAGAAAGTAAATTATGTAACAGAAAAATCTCATCTAAACCTGCTTAACGCTTTTATAGATATGATATTCCGTAAGCTCTTTGTAACTGAACTCACCCAGAGCAAGAGGGATAAGACACAATAAATTGTATTCTTGATAAGTCATTGTTGAATTTCCTTGAATGTCTTTTGTATGAATTATACAAAAATACACAAACAAGGAAGGTACCCCAGGGGTACCTCATCGATTGTTTCGATTGCAATGTTAAAGAACACAAAAAAATATGAGACAAGCATTTTTTTAGTACTAACTCGCTAATATAAAGTGTAAAAACTACCCCCTGAACGTCCGATTGACCATGGATTATTTCTACTTTTTATAGAAAACATTTTTCATTTTGGTTTATCAAATAATTTTGAATGGTCTATCGATTTATACAAATGTGTTTAGGGGGTCGAACACGGAGTTAGTTTTTACCCCTTACATTAGCGAGTTGCTAACTCTAAAAAAAATACGTCACTCAAATTTGGTTGTGTCTTTGTAAAACTTCGGAACAATCGATGAGGTGCACTCTCATCGATGAGGGGTACCTCCCTTGTCAGAGCAAAAATATAGTTACCTAAACTACCTATCATAAAAATGACCATCATAGTTAGGATTAGATGCAATCTTTAAGAATATCATACAATGACAATGATTGTTGTGATAACAATCAAAATAACGCATCTGATCATAAAATATTATTGAATTAATTGAACGTGATGATTAGAGGTATCCGGTGTTATTAAGATGAAAATCATCAATAATTTGATAAATGATAAATATAATCACGAATTTATGATGGATGCCATCACTTCAATTAATGGAGTATTCGGCGGGTTGATAGTAGTAATAAATAAAACATATTTTATAAAATTTATAATTATTTTTTATTATTTCGTTGATGACCAATTTTGTTCTTAAGTTCCGAAGGTGTTCTATTTTTTCAATAATTTTTTCCAAAATAGTTTTCCACTGTTCGGATGTGCCTAGATTCGAATTTCTTATTTATTAATATTGTAATAAGAATCATCTAATTTTATTTTATTACAAAATTGTAAAATTTAATTTCAAAATACTAGAGTACCAAGAAAAGTGAAGGTATCAAGTAATTATGATTCTTAAAAAAATCTTTAATGATTACTTAAAGTTAATATTTGGGAGTCCAAAATAAGTCTCTAAAAATTCAAGTACCTAAAGGTTAGGAGTGTGTAACAAGAAGATGTACATTTTAACTGATCTGTGAATAATTAAAGTTTTTTTTGGTTAACATAATGTCAAAAATTTAACTTTTTAAATTTGTATGCGGTATTTTTTCGTTTCGCAAGCAGACTAACTAAATAAATCAAAAAAAATAAAAATACAATTAAACATGGATATTAATTAAATTAAAATTATCAAATTAATTATTATTTATTATATTGTTGCATCTCACAAACATATTTTATAAATTCCAATTTATAAGATTATGTAGTTCGAAGTTTAATAAATTTTCTTACTTTGCCAATGCCATCAAATTAAAATGTATTTTAATCACTAACATATTTTAATAATTGGCAACACTGAACGAGCAAGTAGTTACAGTTCGCGATGATTTTTTATTTTTATTTACCAAAAAGAAAAATCTCTACAAATTTTTATACAGGCAAATATTATTAATTAAGATTTATTAATTTTATTCGTAAAGTGCAAGCAATGATCAGACTTCAAAGCAAATAGTCAAAACAAGAAAAAAAAAAAACTGGGTTACTGTGAGACTTGTTGTAACAATCAGTAAATTTCTTAATTACATAGAAGTTTTTTTAAATAAGATTTCAGAAGAGAACCCTATTATCTCGCGTGTTAATTAACTCGTTAAACAAACTGATACCTTTATAAAAAATACTATTTTGAGTGGTTTGGTAGGTATAGTTAGGTAGACGGTAGTGAAAAGAACTACGGGTTTATTCGTCCGTTACAGACATGTTTGTACAAAACTTAATATTATTTTTCATTAGGCCACGTCTGGTTTTAAAGATAGTTTAATATACTGATATTCCACGACCACTAGTGATGATAAAGGAAGTACATTTTCATTGTAGAGCAAAATAGATGGAGTTAGCAGAGGCAAGTTGTTAAGAGCTTTGATTACCTTATACTTGGAGATCACTTAGGTGAACAGCGCTCAATGAACCCCATATTTGTATTAGGTGTGTGGCAATGAATTAACCTATAATATATATTGTATTTCAAACTTTTGGGGATATATCGACCAACACGCCGTAATACAACTATGATAGAAGATACCTTTTGTTTGACTACATTTATGTGATCGATCCAGCTAAGTTGATAATTAACTTCCAGTCAAAGATAGCTTTATTGATCCGCTGCTGCATTCTATTTCGTTATATATATGTTGTGGTTTGTGTTTTAAGTAAAAAATGATAAATATAGATTTACTAACGTTCAATACAAACTTGTTGCCCCATAGCCAGTTAGTTAAAATGGTCATATCATCTTACATATCTTGTTTTAGTTGACGATAGGATGCTGAACTGTAAACTAGGGCGGCATCATCAGCAAACAACTGAATTTTTCCTTTCAAATTTAAATAAAAAAATAGCATTATCATATATTAAAAATAAAGTTGGTCCTAAAATTGATCCTTGAGGGACCCCTGTTGTAATGTTCACTTTGGCAGATTCAAAACTACTTATACAAACAGATTGATGTCTGTTGTTCAGGTAGCTTAGTAATAATTGTAAGGCGCTACCGGAAATTCCAAAACTAATCAACTCTTTCAACAATATATCATGATTAACGCAATCAA
This sequence comes from Tipula helvola, assembly GCA_963556165.1. NCBI lineage: Eukaryota > Metazoa > Arthropoda > Insecta > Diptera > Tipulidae > Tipula > Tipula helvola. The sequence goes on along the minus strand of OY744481.1, from coordinate 199,108,537 downwards.
ATGCTTTCTTATGATCGAGAAATAGACAAGAAGTAGCATTTTTGTTTTCAAGAGATTTATATACTAGGTTTATGAGATTTAAAGCTGCAGAAGCAGTATTAGAGTTGGTAGTAAATCCATACTGATTTTTGTTAATTAGTTCGTTAAAATTTAAGTGGTCAACTAGTGCCAGATGAATTATTCTTTCGAATATTTTGGAAAAAACAGGTAAAATGGAAATTGGACGATAATTATTAACTAAATTGCGGTTGCCTGATTTTAGGATATGAGAACCACGAGCAATCTTTATAGAAACGCAGGAAAATTACCGTCCTTAAGACATGTATTAATATAGTCAGTGTATAACGAGGTAACAATGTTAGTCAAGTTTTTCACTATACATGTAGTAATTTGATCATATCCGGGAGAGGATTCTGATTTTAGAGAATTTACTACGTTAGCCATGTCTTCGTTAGTAATAGGACCACCGTTAAAAGGCTCTTTTTACTTATCTCTGTGGTAAAAACATGAGAATATGAGCTTATAGAGCTTGAAATGTTTAATGCAATTGTTGCAAAAAGTTGTTAAATTCATTTGCAACGCGTAGTTTATCCGAAATGACTGTGCCGTTTAGCAAAAGTTCAATAGTAAAATTTTGTTTGTTTCTCTTCGGAGCAGATCGATTATAGGTAAATATTTCATTTACCAAACTCTACATTTGTTTAGGGTTAGTTACATATATCTTTATTTAATCTATCAGTATAATACTTTCTCTTAGCTTTCTTAATTTGTTTCTTTAGTTCCAAGTTTATTCTCTTAAAGCTCTCTAAAAAACATGAATTTAGCGGATACTTCTTATGCAGTTTATAGTATTTGTCACGTACACACGCTAGTTTCGAAAGTTGCGGGCTGAACCATCGTTTTTTATAGGCTGATATTTTAACATTAGTAGTAATAATTTTAGTATTTTCTTTAATTGCAGAAGTGTCTAAGACATAAGCCAGCATACTATCATACTGAACGGAAGTTCTAGTTTGTTTTGATTTTAAATTTTTAAATTTTATTATAAATTTTATTATTAGAATTGATTTGTTTTGATTTTAAACTTTATTTAATTTTTTTGTTTCTATTATTTGTGTTCGGTGCAGATGTTTCCGTTTTACAAAAAATATTCAAACTTAAAAACCTACATAGTTTTCAGCTTGGTTGTATTAAGCGGCGAATGGGGGATAATTATAATTAAATATGAATATGATGTTATTGTCTGGCGTTATTTAAAATAACGGCACTGAATAGGAATTTAATAAACCTTAATACACCTGATTTTTATGCAATTTTATTATTTTTATTGTTATTCCTTTTTTAAAATTGTTATTTGTTTAATTTTTAATATCATTGTATCTTATATTATCTGAAGTCAAATTTGTAGACTTTCTCTACTAAATAAAATGATTTTATAAAAAAACGTATTTTTACAAGTCCCGCAAAAAATATGTTAATATTGTATGAATCATGCTGCAGCCGTATTCAAGATTTTTGGTTTTTAAAACATTTTAATCTGGAATATTAATGAACATATATTTATTAATCATAAAATATAATCTATAGATACAATTTAATTTCAATTCACTCCACCTAACAACGTCACCAACTAATATAAAATATACCGCAGTGGAAGTGGAACTTTGTTGTGAAGGCAACTATTAGAGTAACTTTATTGTCGGTTAAAATGGCTTTGTGGTAAAAGTGGGGTTACAGAGATCAGTATATGATTGAAAAATTAACCATTTCAGGTGCAGACCTATGAATGCTAGGAAAACTAACAAATACTTTAAATTTTGAAAACGAAGTAATAATTGTTTAAACAAACACTATTCTTCTTTAATTCATAATTGTTTAAAACATTAGGCATCATTCCATCCTAAATAATTGTATTACAAATTTTGTAGTTATAAGATTATTTTATTACACTTGTAGTTACACTAGTTACCACCTGGGTGGATATTGTGAACATTTTATACTCCTATTCCCGTCACTCTGGTCGTGTCACTTCATTCGACGTGACAATTGTCGTATCGCTTCAACTTTAAATTGGTATTTTCTTGATAATATAAGAGAATACGACGTAAAAGTATGATTGTCACTTCAAATGACGATTGTCGCATTGATGGATTAAGAGAATACCAAAATTTGATTGTCGGTACAAGTGACAAGTGATACGACTAGCCACTAGGGAATAGGAGTGTTAGTTTCTAACGGTTGTCACCATGGAAGAAAATTGGAAAGGACGTTGTCGAAAATTTAATCTCATTCAAATACCATCGTACTAACAATAATAAAAACAACAAAAGCGTAAAAATTAATTTGTAACGAAGACGTCTTTGTTGAAACATTACGAATAATTTAAGAAAAAGATGTTTACTATCCGAAACAGACTTTAATTAAATGTTCAACTTCTCAACGTTTGCTAAGTATTATATTATTGAATTTTCCTTAATTTTCTTTAAATTTTAGACTTTAGTAATGTTTCGTTTTGTTCGATTTGGTTAATTTAAACGATGTTTGCACCTGCGTTTTAAATTCACTGAAATTCCTCGCGGCTGGCATAATAAAACAAACATTTTGATTGACAGAAGATTACAGAAGGGTGTTTTTGCGATGAGCCAACTGTCAGCAGTAAAATAAAAACTATTCTTGGTCGTTTTATTGGGTATAATTTTAATACTGTTCCTTCACCTATTATTGTGTCCAATACAACCCTTCTATTATTTTAAATTTAGGTTTTCAGATGTATATTTGAAAATTTCGGATTACAAACCAACCATTATTTACTATAGAAATAACGTAGAATTTTAATAGTGCAGAAAACTTTGAAAAATAAGTGATATTAGCAGCGTTTTATTGATCAGTGGAATAATAGTAGAAATAGGATTCAAAATTATACCCAATAAAACGACCAAGGAAGCTCTTATTTTATTTCTAAATATTCAAAGCAAAACACCTTTGACGTTTTCAAATTTTTGTTTCATTATTTTTATTTTAAGTAGTCTGAAAAAATGAGACCAATGACGGAAATGGACGGGTTAGTAAGAATAATGACCAAAATAGCAACAGCCTGCCGAGGGAAATATTTACTAAAACTGAAACTTAAAAGAAAAAAAAAAATGGAAAGTTCTATAATTTAGGAAAAGGCTTGAAGTTCAACATTTTCACAGATAGTTTACTTCATTTCCATTGGAAAGGCCACTCTCAAAAATTGGTGCTACGCGACAACCGTTAGAAATTAAAATGTTGAAAATAGCTACTCTCGTGGTAAGCACTATAATTAGACGTGGAATGTAATTAATCCTGTGCCTACAAAAAGTTGGAATAAAATTATTCAGAATGGAATGAAATGTATATCCTTGTTATAAAGACATTTTTATTACACTCAGTGTAAACTGTACGATTATCGCCCTAGGTGGTACAGAGGACAAAGCCTTGGTCTGCAATTTGGGGGACCCGGATTCGATTGCCGGTGGTGCCAAGAAGAAATTTGTCATGATTGGGTGTTGTGTATGCGAATTTAGTGTTACTAGTTTTTCCTTCAAAGGTCATTAAATCCACCGGAAGAGTAACTTATATAAAAACAAAACAAAAAACAATCTATTGTTGAAAACTTATATGTAGTTTATTATTATTATTATTACTTGAGGGCCATGTGGGGGCTCAAGCCACCCCGCACTCCGACCTAAAAGATCTTTTGTACATAAGCCCTACTTAATTATCCGTCCAGTCAATATTCAGGCTCTTAATGAACCTGATAATACTGCCTAACGGTACGTGATACATACTATCTGGGCTCATTGCTCTCCCTCCTAGATGTTTTAATTATCCGTCCCGCCAATATTCAGGCTCTTAATGAACCTGATAATACTGCCGACCGCTCCGTGATACATACTATCTGGGCTCATTGCTCTCCCTCATAGATGTCTACTGTAGGAAATAATTCTACACGCGTTGCATACTATCTGGGCTCATTGCTCTCCCTCCTAGATGTAATAACATTTACTTCTGCTAGAAGAGCGGTAGCATTGGGACCAAAGGACTTCGAGAGGGCAGACCCACACCCGTATATTCCTATCCGTGCTTCGTCTACCGTTTCGAATTTACTCTTGCGAGTTGCTGGGACATACTATCTGGGCTCATTGCTCTCCCTCCTAGATGTTTACTGTTGGAAGTACTTCTACTCGTGATACATACTATCTGGGCTCATTGCTCTCCCTCCTAGATGTCTACTGTAGGAAATACCTCTACACGCGTTACATACTATCTGGGCTCATTGCCCTTCCTCCTAGATGTAATAACATTTACTTCTGATAGAAAAGCGGTAGCATTGGGACTCAAGGACTTTGAGAGGGCAGACCCACTCCCGTGTATTCCTTCCCGTGCCTCGTCTACCGTTTTGATTTGACTCTTGCGAGTTGCTGGGAATAAAAAAGTCACCTGTAGGTCACCCAGCTATACTACAGGAAGGCTAAATAAACCTGGAGGGTGCCTGGTATCCAGAGTCCGCATATATAGACTGATTAACCTATCAGCCATTCATCCATCGGCGTATGCTGTTCCACCTTAGATTAGGGATTTTTTGTCAAGGTTTTCTCCTTTAGCGCCGTACTTTAGCCTGTCACAAAAGTCTATATTCAGCCTAATGGTTACAGTTACCGGTGGTTGCCACGAGGAGGCAGTACGTACACTTGCGGCTACTGGAAGGTTACGGAGCCCCTTCCAATAGACGCCAATCCACCGTGTATGTAGTTAGTTTAAATGTACTTAAAATTTTTTCAGAAAAATTTCCTTTTGTGGATTCGTTTTGTTTTGTGTTTAACACATTCTTTCGCTGTTCCTGGCACAATTTAAATCTCAGGAGTATCTTGGAATAGCCGATTCCCCGAAGGGTTGGTTAGTTTACAAAAATATCTGTATGTATGTACATCATAGAGGAGGATTGGTATTTAATAAATTTAACAACAGTTTTACTAAATTCAGGTAGGAAGTTTTACTGGCTGCAGAATAATTCTGATTTCTTTTAAAATATTTCTATGCTTTTTACTAAGCTGATTCTATTCGAATTCTGCCAAGAGTTCGCAGATCTTCTCCATTTTCAAAGTGTAGCTAAGGTATTATTAGATTAGTCCACCGAGTTTAAATATCCAAAAGATGAAGAGGTGGTTTGTTTCCTCAAGAAAATTTTATATTTCCTATTGCAGATTTTAAAACTGATCAAAAAACGATGAGTACTAATTTAAGAATCGGAATTCGAAATTTCATTGTCATCGCCGCACAGACACATTGAGCCTGAGATTGTAACAATTTCGGGCCGTTTAAAACGAAAAATATTTTGATGTTTCAACTTAAATTTTTTTTTGGTTCAGACCTTTTTTTCATGAGCCAGACAAGTTTTATCCAATTTTTCGCTAAATTTGTATTTATTATTCAGCGGAAAAAACATTGGGTGAGGTCAAGAATTCAGCCGTTGCGCAGTATGCAGCAAATTGGTCAAAAATTATTTTTTGCAGCGAGAGCTGCCGGTTCTGTCGGATTAACATGCAAAAATTAAAAATTGCCTGCTCATCCAATCATGTTTTATAAATTTGCTTTTTCACTTCCACTAAGTAGTGATGGGCTAAGTCGGTTCTGTTTTGTTAAAAACATAAGAGAAAATAAGCAAAAGAGAACAAAAAGAACCGATTTAGCACATCACTAACTTCCACTAACTATAACCTAAAAAAAAATGTTAAATTTCAAATCAAGCAAATATCTGAATTCTTCGCCGCACCCATTATACTTAAGAACACAGGAGTCCTTTTTATTGTTTTTTTCCAAAGCAGCACAATCCTGGTGGTTAATTGATAATATACGAATACATATTTATTATTACAAAACAATTTTGTTGACAAATTTTTTATCAGTGCCGAGAAACTCATTAGAAGTAACCGTAGTGTTAACCGTAATTTAAAACGAGCTTAGCTAAATCCGATTTAATAAATCGCAGTCTGTTAAGGGTTTAAGGCTTTAAACGCTTTTACCAAATTTGTATGTAACGTAAAGAAAGCTTTTGGGAGTAGCATTTGAGATATAATCTTAATAGTTTAGCTAATGTATCGAAACTTCTGAGAAGTTTAAATATTATGTAATCGTTTCTAAAATAATTGTTTTAGCTAGGTTCTCCTCGGTTTCTAAAATTGGCGCAACGCCTATAGTTGAGTGACCAGTTTGTGGTACATTTACCCATTGGCGATTGGAGTTAGCCTTCCAAAGATGGATATTGTAAGTGATAATTGCATTCACGATCACCTCATATTCAATTTACATTTATCTTGCAACATTATAACTCTGTATTTTTGAAGTAAACCAAATTTGTATACTAAAATTCGAAATTTTATGTTTATGTCGACTAAGGTAATAGAGCCTTTTTAACATTACTAGTGTAACATTACTACTACGGTTAAAACAACCATACGGCTTAAATTTTAGCGAGCTTTTTCAGTGTTGTAGCGTTTTGCTGCTTCTCAAAGGCATTCAAAGGTGTCCTTTAGCTTCCAGTTTTTATAATCAAAAAAGCACGAAACTTACGAAATTTGTACAAACGTTTTCTAAATATCTTATTAACAACATACAACAAAACTATTGGCATTAATTAAAGACAATTTAAAAGAGCTATTAAAATAATATTATTATAAATTGGGAACACAAATAGTATTTTGAAACAAACATACATACGAGATTACAAAAATAGTGACGCGGTAAACTGAAAATTAATAAATTGGCAACAGATATAATATTTTGGAACAAATATAGTGAATACAAAATATAATATTTAGAAAAAAAAAAATAAAAAAAATTCGAGACATACCATCTCCTCCAATAGTTCCAACAAACTATAAATGTAGCCAATTTATTATATGTATTTTGTTCCAAAAAATTAAATTTTTTTTTATGATGACAATAAATTTTGTTTTGGTGTGCTCTGTTTTGATAATTTTTTGTTTATCAAATATTAATTGTTTTGGTACCAGTTAAATAAATATTAATTACCGAAATACTAAAATTAAATCTAAAATGTAGTAGCTTTCGTTTTGAACATTTCCTAATTGTACGAGTAGGCTCTGAAGAAGTAACAATGCATTCACAATGAAAAAACTTTTTATTTCATACTATACCGAAAATCAATGTTTACGTGATTGATTTCAGTCCGGGAAATGAATCATTACGTCAGAGAACAAAAGTGTCCGGAAAACGAGCTATTACGATAGAGTAGACTGTAAAACCAAACAAAAAAAAATAACTAGGGTAACTTGATAATTTGAAAATCATTTGGATTGATTTTCTCTAAATTTCAAACTCATGTTTTTACTTTAAAATTTAATTTTAAATGAAAAAATCGAATTAATGTCCCATATAGTATGAAACAAAACGTTGTACGTTACACGTACGTTAAATGATCGTTACAGTACTCGTTCAAAATTCTGGACTCGGCTCCTTCGTCGCCTCGTCCATAAACGTCGAACTCGTACTGTAACAACTCATTTACCGCCCTTGTGACGTAAATAACTATTACTTTTGACTTACAGGTTTTTATGAATTTCCAACCTAACTAGCAAAAATTTTTGTTCGTTAAGTTGGAAATTCAATAGGTAAAAATGTACTACCATACTAAATATACTAACTTTTATTTTATTTACCGATAATTGTACTATCATAGTTGAAGATAACGATTTCGTTATAAAATGGGACTTTTACGAGTAGGGACCAATCCAATTAGAATTTCTTAGTCCTGGGATAACTTCACAATTTTCCTGATTAGAAGAAATGAAAGCAGGTACGATAGATATTTATCAACTGGTAATAGATTTTATAGCATTTACCAAAATGTAAAATATTTGTATTCCAAAAACGTCAATTGATTCGTTGAATTTGTATTCCTTTATTCAGGTCACAAGATTGTTGTATGTCTACAATACTTTTGCAATACTTAATTAGGATCTATGAATATAAGTTTACCTAGTTTGTTCAGATTTGCAGGCAGTATTCAATAGCATAAATACGTTTATTTACGATAAAAAAAAAAAAACTTCGCGTAAATCACTAAGCCGAACCCATTTTATATGAGATTTTATATTAACATAATCCCGCCTCGTACCCATCTAACAAAATCAATGCATCTTATGCAACATTTTCAATAATCCCAAAGTATGATACTCTATACGAAAATATCATACCACCCAAAAACTTCACCCATATTATACACTTCGATAAATATCCTGATTTTTTCCATACTTTTCTACGTTTTCTATATACACTATGTTGTTGTTTTTTTTTTAAAATATAAATTCCCGTCCATTGTTTTCTGTTAATTAATGTTTAATCAGAACGTAAAAATAAAATATTATTAAAAAACGAAAAAATTATATGTGAAATAAAAAAAAAATATCACCACCCAAATATATTTGTGTGTATGTATGTGTATAAAGAGGCCCCAAAAAAGTTTGTACATATTTATAAGAACGGGGTTCACAACATTGGTGGTTGATGTTGATTTTTATGGTGTTTTCATTTTTTATAATTTTTTTTTTTGGATTTTCATCCCGTGCATGGATATGGTGGGAACGCGAGAAAAAAATTTGTTATCATCATCATCACGTGCAATATGAAAATATATGATTGTGTTTGTATTATTATTATTACTACTATTATTGTTATTACTATATACATATATTTTTTTTGTTATCGAAAATGAGAAAATTTACAAAAAAAAAACATCATAATAGAAAAAAAAAAATGGGGTTGACTTTTGTTATTATCCCGCGAAAATTTATTAATTTCATGAATTTGAATTGTTTAAACAAATATTTTTTTTTATAACCGAAAGATTCGAAATGAGCGCGAATACAAAAGACTATTTTTTTTTTTTTTGCAAATTCGTTTGAATTTTTTTTGGTACGTTTTCTGTGTCCATTATAATATTTGTACGTATAGTAGTTGTTTTTTGTGATTATTGTGCGGACTGAGCTGGTCGCGGGAAAGAATCGCGAAAAACAAAAAAAAAATTATAATCAGAAAATATAACAATAGGGAATGATGGTGGTGAGTTTGTCAGAAATGGAATTTAATTGAAAAAAAAAAAATGTATACATAAAAGGTGAAAATGGAAAATGAAAATAATTTAATTTTGCATGTTTGGTTGTATGTTTTGTTTTGTTTAATAAAACAATAAGTTCTCGAAATGGTAATGGGTAAAAAACCTGGAATGAATGGTTTTTCTATATACTGATAAGATTTCTGGGAATGGCTGATTTTGCAAGGTTGATCAATTAATGGTTGGTTTAGGAAAAAGGAAGAATTTAGGAGATTTCAATTTTTGGTTTTGGAATAAAATCTATGTGTTATGGTTGAGGCCACCTTTATGGAAAATAAATTCTAGTAAAATCTTTTAATGTGGTTGTAAAAATCAACTCGAATAGTTCTGCCTAAAGAATGATGCCAAATTTAGGCGCCAGCGAATTGTGAAGCTGTTACAAATTTGGCGGAAATATTAATATGTACCTACCTGTTTGGCTAATTATTAATATGTACCTACTTATCTATGTATGCTTTGTGGCATTTTTCATTTTATTCATCACTCACTAAACCACTCTTTGAAACTCACATCTCGGGCGTTCTTGCATTTTACTAGAACATTACGAATTTGTAGGCCGGTGTGTAAACATGTTTCGATGTCTACAATGAACAATTGTAATAAAAACATTGGCTCCGACGAGCATCGAACCATCGACCTTTTTGTTTACTCTACGCATCAACTATCGGAGCTATCGCTGAACTTGTTGTATGATGCCCAAAATCGTCACAATATTGAACACTTTCCAACATTTCTATATTTAATGAATTTTGTAAACATTTGATTCTCTTATGAAATTGCGGTTTGTTTCATAATACAAATTCAGGACAAGTTGGTTATATTTTTTTTTACATAGAAATATTTGTCCTTTGTATAAATATTTAGCTGAATGAAATTTGGCATTCATTCCAATATTGTATTTAGCTCTTCAGTTAAAATGTTCGTGTAAAATAGAAACAATTAGCTTGCCTTGAATTTGTACTATGAAACAAACCGCAATTTTATAAAAGAAGAAAAATTATTTAATTGGAGGTTGGTTGTCCCTGTTTTTTGTGAAACCAGGCATAAATTGTAATAGTTAGTTAAAATTACCATCCTTTCTAATTATTAAGCAATTTTTAATTTCAAAATTCAAAAACAGAATTCCATAGGCATGGCCAATTGGCCATGTATTTTAGTTTAATCCAATATTTTGTTGTTTATCGTTTGAGATAAGCGTAATTATTATTACTATTTATAATTGCTAAATTGCTAGAGATTTATTGCAGGTACACTCTAATTATTGAAGTTCCGTGGGTTGCTTTTCAAAATTTAATTGACCATAACTTCTTGTATGCTAACAAGGATGGAATTTCGAGCCCTAATGACTTCTTAATGCAGTCCTGGTTTTGTCTCTGGATTAACACGCTTTCTCTAATATGTCGATGATTTTTTTTTGGAGGAAATTCAGATTTTTTATTAATTTGATGCTGTCTTCTTTCACACATTGATCCAAAAGTAATATGTAGATAAAACTCTTGATCATTTATTAGAATTAGTTTTCCGCTTGAAAACGTTAGTGAAGGCGAAGTTAGTGAACGAACTGAAGCAAAGGGCACTTCACTGATTAATAATGTTGTTTTCGATTGAATCAAAAAAAGCACTCTGAAGGGGAAAATTTTGCTTTTTTTGCTTCTAGTGTATTAAAACGATGTTCTGAGGGTCAAAAATGTTTGCTCGAGAACACTTCAGAAATCTCGATTTTTTCCTAGATTTACCCCTCTTTTACATAAATATGTTTGTAGGTTTATTGTGGTTCTGTCATTTGGCTGATTGGCTGCCGTTTTCATTTTGACAACTTATTTGCTTATTTGTTTGTTTAGAAGTGTCTAAATATTTCGATCGACATTTTTTTTAAAAGTGCGGTATTAAATTTTAATGTGGAAGAAAGTGCATATTTTTCTTCATCGTCATCTTCGTCCGATAACACAAGTTCCTCTGCATCATCTTCTTCTGATGATGAAGAATTTATGACGTTCCAACAAATTTTATTTGCCCGAGACGAAGGACATCGAGTTCACAATTTCTTGACGGAGGTAGTTTATAAATATTCAGAAACTGAAGTAAGTTTTTAAGTTGTTTGTGTAAATAATAGACAAAGCTTTCTATTTCTTTTAATTATCGTTAAAAGTTTCGTCAAAATTTTCGTGTATCGAGAAGAACAGCAGAGAGTTTAACAGAAATGTGTAAAAACTCAAAATTCTTCAAAACGAAAAGGTGTGGAGGTAAAAAGGAAATTTCCGCCGAACTGCAATGTTTATCGTTTCTGTGGTAATATAACAAATTTTGATTTTATTGAAGCACTTTATACTATATGCGCGTACAATTTCTACCTTTAGGTTTGCCGGTAATAAAGAAACGTACCGTGAAGTTGCGAATTTATTTAATATTTCTATTTTTACGGCGCACAATCCTCTTGCTAAATTTCCCAAAACAGAAACAGAAAAAAATGAACAAGCACAAGCATTTGAACAGGTATTTTATCAAAAGTAATATGTAGTACGATGGAATTTTAATAATTATTACTTTGTAGGTAGCAGGTATCCAAAACACTATTGAATGCATAGATGGCTGCTACATTTACATTAGGAAGCCATTCCAAAAAATTAGGTTGACAATATGTAAATCGTCATGGATTAATTTCCTTAACTTTACAGGCAATTTGCGAAGCAAACAAAAAATGTATTGATGTTTTGGGTATTTGGGTTGTTAAAGCTGAAACTTTTAATTCAGAGCCAATTTCCGATGCAGTTCTTAAACATTTGGGAGAAATTAAACGCAACAAAATTGCAGATACATTTTAATATTTGTATTATTTTAATTTATGTTTATATTTCATTAAACAACATGTTAATAAATTATTATTTTTGTAAGTTTAATTGATCATCAAGTCTTTTTAGTTTCTCGCCATGCAAATATGAAAATATGATTGTGTATTTGCTACAAATTTTCCTCTTATATTAATGTCTAAACTTTTTTCTGTTATTTCTTCTTTTGTTTCTATAAAGCAATAATTATTTGGCGATTTCACTAAAAATTTGCAGTTGTTGAATTTTAAGTCCCGGTACGAAAGTCCAACTAATTTGTAATCAACAACAGCGTATGGCTTTTCTTCATTCTATTCTTCATCATTGAATGTGGACAAAATGCACGAACAATCGCATTTAGAAAATGGCATCCTAATCTTTCGTCAATTGCAAATACTACTTTGTTATACAACCCTTTGTGGAAACCAGACAACCAGAAAAGGGTACGGAATGCCGTGCGAAAATTGCACTCTTTTGGGTACGTACCCGTGAATGTTTGTTGGGTCTATTCTAATAGGCCCAATATTTGAAATCAATTTGATCTATTGGCATTTTATGTGTGTGTGAAGCTGAAGGAGAAATATATCGCAAAATTATTTTATCTTGGCTCGATCTATTAATAAAACTTGGCAAAAAGTTGCATTAAGTATTTTTTTCATTTTACACCCACCCCTTGATTTACAAAACCTTTTTTTACGAATTTACGCTATAATGTAATGGTTAAAATAAACCATAATCTCTTGTTTGAACTTATAGTTTTTCGTTTTTTACTCAAAATTAAAATAAAAGTTCGGTTAACGAAATTTATATTTACCTGCAATTTTTTGGAATGAATTAATTCGTTACGCTAGAGATGAGTGTAGTTGACAATTTAACCTTCTGGTTAAAGTCACGGTAATTTTACCTGCTCACGAATTGGACACTTTGAAATCAAATGTTACAGTTATAGTTTTATTGCATTTCATTGTTCAGAAATTCATTCGATCATAAGTATTTTCGAAAGATTTTAAACAAGAGAGTGTTGACTGTTGACTATACGAAAATTGACAAAATATGACAAGGTCCATGTTTTTCTATTCACTACAACGATTTGTTTTTTTTTTTTGTTCAACGCAACTTCAGTGTGCATGCTAAACCACATAAATTAACACCATGATCATACTTGGAAAATCACATCTCTAGCTCGTTTGTCAGGTTTTTATTTGACACAATCGGTTTATACAAAAATACAATAAATAAAATTAAAATGAGGGAAAATTATAACTTATTGTTTTCAAGTTGACGATAATTTTGGCTAGGGTTTAAGTTAAATTCAGTGACAAAGATTGAAAATGTAATATTTGTTTTTCTATTATTTTGGTAAATAAGAAAGAAAGCCACTTCGATGTGCTCAACAGACTGCAAAATTGTTACATTTAGCACATCGCCGCCGCCATTTTCACAACACGTCGCATATACTAGAAACGAGATTATCAACCCACGTTCTCCTATTTTATCATAACTAAATCTATAACTTACTTGAGGTTATAATATTGATTTATTGAATATTTCATTTCTATCGGGCGGGCTTAAACATTTATTCATATAGTATTTTTATACAGATAAAAGAGAATCATTTGTGTCGTCATACTATCCAACTTTACAACATTAGTAAGCTAGAAAGGAGAGGAAATGAATTATTCCCATGAATAAGAGATACAAAATTTGATTAATGCAAAGTGTGTTTTAACAATTTGCTACTACATCCTTATTATTTCTAAACCTAATGTGACCAATGACAACTGTATTGCAAAAGATTATCAGGGACAAAGTTAACTCTTTATTCGTCGGTTATTTTTGACACGTCTACCAGGAAGTATATGACAATATGAAATCGTGTATCTCTCTAATTACAATCTGCAGTAGTGCACTACATATTCATTTATATAATATTACATATTTTTTAATTAAAAATAGACAAAAAAAAAAATTATAAATTTTTAACTCGACGAAGACTAAAATATAGTTTTGGAATATTTAATGTTTGTGTGTGTTTATAGTTTTCCACCCACTTGAATGACATTAAAATAACAAGTTTTTTTTACTAACGTAATAATAACAATTATAATTATCATTTCTTGTTTCGTTTTTTTTTTTTAAATTTTTAATTAATGTCGATTTACTACAGTTATATGTGTGGTATTAATGTGTCTTAAAGATTAGACGAATGAGACAAAAAAATCGGAAACTATAAAATTGCAAATACATACTCACATATAGCGGCTTTGTGTAATTACCAAAGTATAGTTATAAGCGATGGCGGTTAATTTAAACGAGATGATATTATGTAAATTTATAATTTTATTATTAAATTTAATGTTGTTAATTAGCAATGCCTCATTAGTAATTGAGCGCACACGAATATTAATGATTATATACATGACTGTATACATGAGTCACGATATACATATATTACATTAAATTACATACACTTTTAATTATTTATTATTAATATAACTTTTAATATCATAAATTGAACAAATAATTGTTAACCACAATTAACAGGAAACAAAGTTAGATGAATCCCTTTTTTTTAAATTATAAATAAGGCATATTTGTATGTACAAAAAATTGATGAACATACGGTTAACGTACAAAATATAACTTAACAATATACAAAACTACAATGTAAATCAACATATGTTCAAATTTTCAGCTACATTATATACATACATGTTCTTAATTAATTATTTTAATTTTGCAACAAAATTACAATTTTTTTTATATAATATTATTTGAAAGGCGTGGTACATATTTGTACAAACGTATAATTCAGACCTAGAAATCAAATTCAATAGCATTTGACATATTTGATTAAAAATTTAAATTTTATGTCTATAAAAGTATCACGTGTGTCCTAAATATTTAGATTATTGTAAATACATTAAAAACTAAATAATTATAATTTGACTCATTATTAAATATTTTAAATTAATACGCATACATATTAAATATTTATAACACCCTGAAGATAATTTAAAAAATGGTTTAACAACTTATTGTGTGAAGAGTGTGTGGTTTTATGTAATGGTAATACTTCGGAAAACGTAAATATGTTTAAATATTATATGTATCTATATAATTATTAATTTTCTTTTATGTGATAAAATGAAATTAATTAAATTCAACACAATAGCCTGTGGCGATATGATCCAGGATCATATAAAATTGTATATAAAAAATTTCCAAGAACTTCAATTAATAATCATATTTTTTGTAAATATATTATAAAAAATAAGCAAAAGTAAAAAATAATAATTTCTTTTAATCTTGAATATAAATCAACTATAATTAATAATAATAATAATACAATTTTTTTTCTTTTATAAATAATAAAAACAAATATATTTATTATTATTAATATTTGTGCTGCAAAACAATTGGTATCATTTAATGTATGCAGTTGTATTAAAATAAATAAATATATACAGAAAAATAAAATAATTATTTATAATATTTTTAAAAAATGATCGATTAATTTTTTAGCAAAAATAAAATGCGAAATTTTTTTTATATTTTTTATATTAATTATTATGTATTTAATATTTTTTATTTTATATTATGTATATGGGATATAAGTAAAAATACAGTTGAAGCTTGGAAATTGATTTCTCATAAGAACATTTAAAATGCCTGATTGGATATTTTTGAAATTTATGTGTTTTTATTTACATGTTATATTAAGTCAATAACAAAAATTATTTAAAAATATATGCGTTAGCTGCTAAATTGTAACAAACAAGACTCGTTATTATTTCTAAAATGGTTACTTGATTTATGGGTGCTAATTAAACTAAACCAGATTGAGTAAAAATACATTTTATTGCTCAAAAATGAACTAACGAACTTGATTTAAATGCCCATGGTTAAAAAAAATCGCAAAACAGAATTAATGGAGTCATTATTGTTACTTGGTTGCAAGGAAACAAGCTTGATATTTGTAAGTTTGAGTATTTCCAGATAGTCGACACGATTTTACAATTTGGCTCCTAATTACGAAAACATGTACTTTTCCGAAATTAAAAAAACAAAAACAGACCAGAAATGAGAAAATGTTGAAGAATTAATAAAAAAATAAGTTTTAATAATTATTGTCTTCTCTTACATCTATAGTAATTACACCGCTAATTCTATAATGTCTGACTCCAACACTGTGATCGAAAAGTAGTAAAACTTTTTAAATAAAACACAAACAAAAGGTTGGTTGCGGAATGATATGGGTCGAATTTGTTGCCAAATAGTCACATGCAACTAATGTGAGACTGCCCATTATAGTGATGCATAAACCTATACTATATTTGCATGATATCAGCAAAAGTGTATCTCATTAACTACTAAAGGTATAAACTAAGGGCACCAAATTTTACACAAATGCCTATTCGGGTGCTATCAAGTTCGTGCGATTTAAATGGAAAAGTCTTACTAGACAACCTACATATTTTATTATAGATTCCAGAAATTTACGTATTTAGGCCTTGCCCGAATACCTTGATAATACCATAATAAATAATAATTTGTGACATTTAAGCGAGAAATTATCCCCTTGGGTTTTTAGCCCCTTGGTTAAGGTTGGTATTTTTTACTTTTGCTGCCCGAATGCTGTAATGATTTTTGTTTGATAATTTCTCTGCCTGTCATTTATTTTTATTTTGAAAATTTGATGAAAATAATTGTAATATTTATGACATTGGC
Organism: Tipula helvola; assembly: GCA_963556165.1. Lineage (NCBI taxonomy): Eukaryota > Metazoa > Arthropoda > Insecta > Diptera > Tipulidae > Tipula > Tipula helvola. The sequence continues at coordinate 199,091,824 of OY744481.1, read as the reverse complement.
CGCAGCCAGCTCCACCAACTTACCTGTTGGTAACGTGTTGGAGTAAAAGAGATCTGCACCCGAATTCCGGTTCGATGACAAATTTTTCATATAGGTTTTATTCGTTTAAAAAAACCTAATGGTATAAAAACTCAAGAAACGCGATTCCGAACTCATAATGAATGCCAAAAAAGGCCAAGAAATATTTGTCTATGAGAAATGTCTTATTTAGATTGTAAGATAGATGTTATGCACAATCAATAAAAAATTGTTTCCATTTTTTTGATTTTCAGAACCCAGAAAATGTTGAGACCTAAATTTATTGCGTTGTCTCAAACTAAACCAAATAGATATTAATTGACCCGAATGAGACTCTTATTTAAATAAGACAGTAGTTTGTTGTTTCAAAACACAACAATATACCAATACCTCACTTTGCGACGGAAATTCGTTCCATAAAAATGCGTCTTGTAAATAAAATTGCAACATAATTAAATAACCTTGACGTATTTCCAGAAAAAAAGATTTAAGTAACGATGCAACAAATAATTTAAGCGACGCAAAACTGAAATTTGATAGTAACAAATGTACCGTTGCAATTTGAAGCGTCGCAAATTGAGGTATTGGTGTATTTCAAAATTTAGCTTTCACAATAAACTCTCTGCTGTTGTGATAGTCTAAATACAACACACTTATATGAAACAGGAGTCGTCGATCCAAGATGGCCGCCAAAATTGACAAATTTTTCGTCGTTAGAAGCATGTGTTAGAAGGTTTTCGTGGTCGTTGATCACAAATTTGAGGTCAGAATTTTAATATTCAAGATGGTGGACACAAGGTGGTGGTCGAATATGGCAGAAAAACGGTTAATTTTTCGACGTTTATAGAAATCAATAAAAACTCGGTCTAGGGAGTTTTCGGGGCCGGTGATCATTAATTTAGGATCAGAATTTGAGAATTCAGTTGTAAAAAAGTAATAAAAAATGTTTAATCTATGATCCAAAATCACTTTTGAGTTAATTAACAGAGTTAAAATTACGTGTTTATATCAATTTTATTAAAAATTAAAGACTTACTCAGAAGATATGGTCCGCCATTTTGAAAATCCAAGGACGCCATAAAAACGCCATACGCCATAAAAGTAGACATTCTAAGAAAATTTTAAGCCCAAAAAAGTTTATTTATCTCAAAAAATGAAATGTGCAGGGGTGGTGGCCGATTTGACAAAGAATGCCCCATATACATTTATTCAATTCATATTTTTAATTATACTATATTCTACTAAACTAGAAAAACTAATAAACTATTGTATTATAAAATACTAAAGAAATTCTGACGAAATTAAGTTTAGTTATTAAACACAAGAAATACGATACCACAAGAACCACAAAAACAATTAAAACAAGTGCGCACTGCGCCCTAATACAATAACATTTATCAACACTATTATTATTAGTTGAGGGCCATGTGGGCATATCAACACTAAGACTTCTCGGTGAAAATCTTCTCTTATTCCCGCATATTCGCAATAAAATCGGCATACTGATTTATATCACAAAATGTTCCGAAATATTTAAAAAGAATCATCCTCGGCGAAAAAACAATATCAATAATTCAGACGAAATCCTCCTTGGTAGTCACCGATAATTTCCTCCGCTAGCGAAGTGGTTCTTCCCGAATTTTGTAAAACATTAATGTGTACGCTGTACAAAGGAGAAATATACCGCCATAGTTCACTTTGAGCGGTCTCCTGCGCCATTTTAAAGAATTAAGTCGAAAAGAGAATTTCACAAAATTTCCCGTACCAATATACATATGGTGACGATTTTGGCCATCATACAACGAGTTCACATTAAGAAGAGCGATAGCTCAGGCGGTTAGCGCGTAATATGAATATAGAGGTTGATGGTTCCATTCTCGTTGGAGCCAATGTTTTTATTACAATTATTTATTGTGGACATCGAAACATGTTTACGCACCAACACACAAATTCATAATGATCCAGTAAAAACAAGAACGTCCGAGATACAGCGTAAAAGGGAGCGTAAATATCAAAGTGTATAAAAGGACAGTGAAATAAAGTTAGTCAAGTGACATAGAAGTAAGTACACAGTGGTTTTAATTACAAAAACCAGACGAACTCAGAAGCCCAGTTCATAATAAATTTGTGTCAGAAGTGGGATTTTGTAATCCGAAAATCCCAGGTGTGAAAATGGATGTCAACAAGATGAACACGCTGAATTGAAAGAGGATCTAGCTGAAAGGGGGGCCCAGTTTCTGGAACGAGATCAGAATTACAATTGAGGCTCGAAACATTGATGCAGGTGGAGGAAACACGCAGAGAATAAAAGGTACCAGCTTCTTAAGATTAAAAACCTTCAACGTCGCAGCCGGCCGTACAATCAGATCCAGCTGCGCTATTGTGTTGGGCGACACTAAGTTAACATCGCAGAACCAAGTTCTGTTGTTACAGTTGAAATCGCAAGAGAGAAGATGAGAGAAGATGTCATCGTAGCTATCTTCATTGCATCAGTCTCTGAGATTACAGAAGGAAGAGTTCCAACAATTATAAATAAAATAAATATTTAATCGAAGGAGTACAAAGTTACCGCGCTCGAGGACAATGTCGACAGGAAGTTGGAACATCTTTGAGATACGGTTATGAGCCACATAAAAGAGGAATTTGAAGAACTTTAGGGTGAATGATGGAGCTAAAAAAAGGAAAGGATGCCCCTCTTGTGCAGCATGGAGAAGTTTGCGTGTAGTCGAACTCATCAGGTCACCACGGCCAAAACTAACAAATGGGACGCGGAGCAGTTATCAAGTGGGTTAATTTTGGCGTTAAGGGTAAAACAGCTGATACTATCCAGAATTTGCCGGAATCGCAAAGGAACTACGAGCAACTGGTGAACGCATTGGAGTTACGATACGGAGACCCCCATATGCAGGAACTTGACGTTCTGCAGGCAACCCAAAGGTGAAAGTATACAACAACTGGAAGTAGAAATCATACGGCTTGCAAGGCTAGCATATACTACAGCTCCCGCGAAGGTTGTGTACAGTTTGACTGAGGTTGCGAAAAAAAAACCGGAAAGGAAAGAAGTACACATCGATTGGCGATCCAAATAATGTTTCTGTTCGGGACGAACAGAATTAAGGAGGGGGTAGTGTGACGATTTTGGTCATCATACAACGAGTTCTCTTTAAGAAGAGCCATAGCTCCGACGGTTAGCGCGTCGTATGAACATAGAGGTCGATGGTCTTATGCTCGTTGGAGCCAATGTTTTTATTACAATTATTTATTGTGAACATCGAAACATGTTTATATACCAACGCACAAATTCATAATGATCCAGTAAAAATAAGAACGTTTGAGCTACAGCTTAAAAAGATAGCCGTGTTTAGTGATTGAAGAATAAAATGAAAAACGATCGCATGTCGACGATGATGATTATGACAAATCATAAACGATATTTCCAAATCATTATGGTTCGTAAACAGAATAACCAAGAATGAAGACGATTTATGACATGCAATAAAGGAAATTCCGAGAGCAGTATCAAACTGGTATATACCCCCTTCAGTGGCAAGCGGACAGATTTAAATAGTGAAGTCAAAGCAAATATCAAAATGTATAAAAGTTTTGTGAAATAAAGTTAGTCAGCTGACATAGAAGTACACAGTGTTTTTAATTGCAAAATCCAGACGAACTCAGAATCCCAGTTCGTAACAATATATAGAGCGCCAAATTCAGGCAATCAACCCAAGATGAATTGACTCTCTTTAACGCCGCAAGATGTGTCAATTCTTTATAGGATGAATTTAAACAAAATACGCGAACTATGTTCTAGCCTTCCACCATTCACGCGTTTTTCGTGTAAAAGTTTGGCTAACCATTCTTCCAGATGCTTGCTGCCAAGATCTTGCAATTATTATTTTAAATCATAATTTTTCATACCCTTACGTTTGAACAATTCCGTAATCTCTGCTGTGATCACCGATCTAAACAAAAATCGCTATCGCAGCTTAGCAAAGACCACATAATATGACCATTGGTCGGTATGAAAATATAGTAAGGTGTGTTCAAAAATTGTAAAGGATTCGCCATTTTTTTTTTATTACACGTCATCATGAGGAATCTATTTTTTGTTAATTTCTTCGGAAAAAAAGAAAAGATTAAAAGGAGATTATAATTGAATCGGTCCCATTATTTCTACTAGATAAGGCCTTAAGGTCCCGTTGCAATAGATTCGTTCCGTTTCTCTGACAAAATTAACTCTGAAGATACAAACTGGGTTAAAATAACCAAGGTTTTTCTTTTAACCCATTAACGCCCAAAAAATAATTACCTGTAAAAAACATTCAATCCGCGATCACAGGGTGATAATAAGTAAGGAACATAAATAAAACAAAAAAATCAAAGAAAAACTATTTATTTTCGCGAAAAAATAAGCGTCGTTAACCCTAATTCGTCTGCTGGTTTTCCACCATAAATGTCGAAAGCGTAACAACATCCACTCGAACTGGTTATGATCCAAATTTTGTAAACCCGTACCTCACTCTGGCTTACCGCTGGGATTCGTCAATTGAATCATACTTGTGAAAAAACAACTTACTGGCAAAACTGTTTCCTAAGCATATTTATAAGCGGTTTTACTTTGAACATCCGATCTTTCAAAATTCCAATTTCATCATTGTTGATCAAATGAAAATATTTCTTTGATTTCATGGCCAATTCTCTTAATCGAACGACAAATAATCGAGAAACGAAAATATTTTAAATCCGTTAGATTCGAAGAATTTACTATATCTCAGTTGGTATACTCAAATGAGTACGGAAAAGTGAATTATGGAAGTTTGAGCTATCCACTAATATTCCCTCTTAGCCCAACTACAGTGCTCTCATAGAAGCCGAGCAGTGAGCGTCGAAAAACACAGGTACGGGTAAAAATCACCCAGTGTGTATTCTGCGTCAGAAAAACCTGCTCACTGCTCAGTGAAAAAATTAATTTGTGTTAAATATTGTGTGTTTGTAAACTTATATAATTTTTGTCTATTTGAACTAAAATATGTACATACATACTTATATAAAATAGAGGAGTTGGCGGGAGCTACGATACTTCGTTCTAACCTTAGACATATTATTGGAGAATTTTTAGATAATAAGGAAACCGTAGAAGATCAAGAAATTCGCCACTATATTGAAGAAAATACAAAATAGACTTGCTAAAGCAAAATAGTGTAGTTTTTGCCCAACTGCTTTAGATAGATAAACTCAATTCAAATGTTTGAAGTCCGATCTTCCAATGTGCAGAGACCACATCGCTAAGATTTACGTTGAGTGTAGCGTTGACCAATAAGCTTTATACATTGTGTTTTTTTATTGTTATTATTAGGATGCTTACAATAACTTTTGTTATATTTTTTCAAAATAAAAAAATTGCTTAGGTACTTATTTATGTCAAAATATTATATTTTCCTAAAAACCCTAATTTTTAAAAAAAGCACACTTATGCTGTGTGCCTCATGTCGATATTTTTGACTAAATTTTTGACTAAACTAAATTATGCTAGATTATTTTATTAACCACCAGACGGCTTATGAAAAGTCTCCTTGGGAGGATGCTTTTCGTTTTAGTTGTCATTTGTATTGAGAGAGTGCTTGGATTAAGTACTTTTCATTATCAACAATTTTAATTAGTGTAATTAGTGCTACCAGTTGGTACCGATTAATGGTTATGCATACGATACGAGTTTTTATCGTATTTGAATTTGAGCGTTTTTATTCAGATTTTCGATTTTTGGTTATAAGCTTTTTTTAAATATTGATTTGATTAATATTGTCTTACTGTCAGTGTGTGATCGTGGCTTGAAATGGTATTATGAATAGTATGACGGCCAGCAAATGAACAATTTTAGGGTGGAAGAACTTACCGGATTCATGCAAATAATATTCCATTGAGCATATTGTGATTGTGTTACTTTAAAGTTAGTTTTCAAGTGTGTTTTGGTTTTTTATTTTGTTTTTAACTATATTTTGAATCAAAATTTTTAATTTTTAATCGTTTCATTTTTGGACACCCAAGAAAATTAAAATACGGTTCAAGTAGCAACCGACCGACAATTTGAAGGGACAAATCCGATTCTCTCAGTTTATGTTCAGTTCGATAAGGCAATTACTATTAATAGTAACCATAAGAAGCCCTATAGGTGAATGTCTTTTTTGAAGCAGCAAAAAACCAAAGAAATTTCTTCTTCTGTAACCGTACTCTCTACTTTTGAAGGTTCAATTAATTTTTTCCAATTAAAAACCATTTTAATTATTTAACCTATAATTGGCAAAGGGTTATTTTAATCTGTAAAAATAAATCCGATAGAGCCCAAATTACGTCGAAGGACATGCAAGAAACATATTAAGAAACCCGAAGAGAAACCCGAATCTAGAAGGCGTAATCAAAAATAGAATTGAAACAGTCACATCACCAGATTGAGCCAATTTATCTTAGACACGAAGATGATACTCCCTGCTGTTACAAGATAGGTTTTTTATTTAACTACTGTTATATTTTATAAATTTAGTGATACAATTCTTGGTTTTAAATTTATTTAATTTGGAAAAGGTTTCATTCCACTCGAAATTAGTTCCATTTTTTCCAATAAAGGGTTTATTCAATTCGGAATAATTTTCATTTATTTAGAAATAGTTTCACTTAAATTGGAGAAGGTTTCGTTTAATCCGAGATTTTTCAAAAATTATCAAAATTAATCAAATTATTCAAGAAAATTAAAATTGTTATCATATTTAAATAAAGTTTATAGATTTTTGTACATAAGATTTTAATTTCAACACTTTCTGTTAGGAATTATATGGTAAGTCGGATCTTCTGTAGGAAACACGGATTGGAGTAACTTTTGGGTCGAACAGAGAGACCATCTTTAGTTTACCAATACTAAAATATTCTGTCCGGTTTTGTCGAACTTAAAATCGACGAGCGAAAAAATCGACGTTAGGCACACAGCATTAGAGTTTACCTCAATTTTGCTGTTTTCAAAAATATGGTATTTTTGATTTGCACAAAAAAATATAGTTTTTTGGATGGGGAAATCCATAGTACCGTCTTAAGGATCAACTCTTTAGCTTTTTATCGGCCACCTACGAAGTATCAAAATATTAATTTTTGATAAAAATATCAGCATTTAAAACAAAAAGTTCCGTTAGTTTTTTATATACATATTTCTATACCTATTTATTTTATCGCAACAAAATTATATTTTTATGTTCTTGAGAAAATTTTCTATGTATTGAAAAAAAAAATTCATTAAATTTGATTAATTTGATCACGAAGATATAAGCTTTGAAAGTATCGCTGGATAAAAATGGATTACCGATCAGTCGGCTAATTTCATGCAAGCTAAATTTACATATTCGATTATCGATTGCCTTGAAATCCAAGAGAACGTTTTCTACGTGCGGTGCAAGTAGCAAACGAAAGCCTTGGGGCATATGATCTCCATTTTAAGGTTATTTTAGGTCAGCCCAGCAACATATTCGTTTAATCGCCCCCTACGGCTGGCATTACTGTGGTAGAATTCTAAGGGTATCACGAATGTACAATTGATTCGATTGTATTAGTTAAATAGTTTATTTAATTTTTAAATGATTTAGTATTTATAAGTTTAAGGCGTTCACCTGCGAATCAATACATGGGTCCACGGACGCTATTTTAACTATTACTGATTTTGAAGGAAAACAGATTATACATACGTAATTTTCTTTTTGAATTCTTGAAATATAACGTGATGTGTGAAGTAGCGATCGTTGAAGTTATCTCAGTCAATGAAACCTCTAGTTCCCATGTTTCGAAATTTAATGATTACTTTTAAATTTTACTGAGTGCGCGAATTATATTTATAAAATTTTGTGCTATTGCTCAATTCTAAGTAATTTGCAATAATTCTGAAATTTGTTATGGCACATCTTCAAATAGCAACTTTCCTACAAAAACAGAAACAAATTTGAGCAGAACTGCTGAGCAGAAATGAATACAATGTTACCGCAATACAAATGACTTGAACATTAGGAAGATGCAAATAGGTTTCATTACCAAGCTCTCATTGTAAGTAATTTTTTTTTATTTTATTAAAACATAAATTCCGCAGGGTGTCATGGTCAATTTGTATTATAATGTATCCGGAAATTAAAGTAATTATTTCGCTGTAGGTATGAGTACATATCTCACGACCATTTTGTTCATTTTCTCATTTCAATATTTTACAATACACATACATTATTATTTTATACATTTGACGATTAATAATTAGCAACAATACAATAATTATTATTGAAGCCATTACTTTTTTTTTGTTCCACGTGATTGAGGTTGTCTGTTCAAAGAATAAAAAGCAACTTTAAAGTAAACGAAAGAAATAAGCTTAATGGATTTAGATTATCTTTCTCCGAATAATACGCAGCAGTAATTCATATTTTTGAGTCATTATAATTTACTGTGGTTTTGATTGGTTATTTCGGTATTTTTATTGGGCGGAGATAAGTTTTATTTTGGTTAAATATTTTTATTTTTTTATTTGGGAATCACCATGTGCTAATTATCGAACATTGTGTATCTTGTATTTACGCATTATTTTAGTCACGAGACTTTGTCAGACCCTTTAAACACAAAACAGATACGTTTCCTACATTCAAACTAAATGTTTAATGATGGTTTTAATAAATAAATTATACAAATTTAACCAAAAAGAAGAAAATAAAATAATTTATTTTTAATTGAAAATATGCACGCGATTAATTTGGTTAAATTTAATAATTTGTGTTTTATAAATGTTATGCAAAATTTAATATGTGATTTAAGGGTATATATTCTAATTAATATTAAATTTAAATTCAAAATTCGCGACGACTACAGTAAAAAAAATCGTACTTCCTCTAGTAGTTAAATACAAATTTACGAGTTGCATGTGTAACACAGATAGTTGCATGTGCAACAAATTTACATCATTATTTCTTCTCTTAGCATATAATATATAAATGATTTATGTGTTACAAAATCATAACTATCAATTTGTTAATAAATTTATGCATACGTATAAAAATCGTGATGAAGTCGGCGGTATATTTAAGAGATATAAACAATAATAATCCTTGGGGGTTTTTTGATGTGCGCGCGAGTATATGATACCGCGATTATAAAGGTTTTGTTGTCTGATTATTTACAATTAATCATATATATGTTTGTTAAGCTGTGTGTGTGCATGAAAAATTAAGAAAAATCAACTAGATGTTAATTTTTTTAAGTTTAATTTATTTTTTTAATTTTTTTTTAGGTAAGTCAGATTAACAAATATATTCACTTAATCATCAACTTGAACTAAACGAATATATAGTAGGTACTATTCGATTGCATTAGGTAAGCAGTAATTAATAATATATATTTTTTAAATATATGAATTATATTATTTTTATATTTAGTGGTGTGCGCGGTGAAACCAGAAATTGTAACAGAAAAATTGATAAAAAACAAGACAAGTTTCAGGACAAGAAAACATGCAACAATTTTTTTTTTACTTAACCGCGTTGTGTGTGAAATGGAAAGTTGTTATAATTTATGAAAACGTATTTTTATAAAGTGATTTTAATTAATCAATTTTTTGAAATAATATATTCCGTTTAATACACAGTATCAGCATAAGATCCCTATACTTATAATATATGCATGCTCCCTGTGTCTCTTGTATATTATAATACATATTTTCTTGTCTTTCACCAACTTGAACACACTTCATAAATTATATTCTTTTATTATTAGTATGATTATCACATGTCTCAATCTCCCCTTTTTTTTGTGTGCCTCGACTACTAGTGGAAAATTTTATGATGGAGAGTGGGAAGAAAAAAACAGTTTTCCAGAAAAATAGGAAAATTGCAAAGTAACAACCAGTCCACGCATAATTAACACTGTTTAATGTTTTTTTTTTTATTCGGTTGTATTTGGTTTCCTTTATATCGCCTTTTCAGTAATCCTTTTCGGGAGAGCGTGAATTTTTATTTTTTACATAATTTTGGTTTTGGGGGTTTGGTTTTATGTTATATTTTACGAGTGTGTATATAGTATAACAGAAGGGAATAAGACATTTGATGAGGGTGGTGTATAATATTATATTATAATATGTATTTAAATAAGTAGATTTAATGAGATAGGATTTGAATGTAAATTATTCGGTAGAATATAATGAATTTATTGGAGCTCAAAATACATTTATATAGATTATACAGTAATTTTTATGCTCTGAAGCGCTTCTGTTGAGATTGTTTTTAACTTGTTGTTTAAGGCTGAATCACCATGAATTGTAATGTAATTTCAAATAGGGAATATAATTCTTATGAAAACTTGTGACTAATTATGAATTAAATTTACAAATTTTATTAAATCCCCAGTTTGTGATATATGGTATCATCTTGTTCAAGTTTTTTAATCCAAACAGTCACTAAGCTAACTTACTGAACAGCGAGTTCAAATAAAAAGTACAAGTTTGCGTTTAAATTCATTTTGATTTTTTAATCAATCCAATACCAGCTACATTAAATATTTAAAAGATCAAAAGAAAATAATAACTGAAATTTAAATATCAAGTGTTTGTCAGTGCAGCGAAACCTTACAAATAGCAAACCAAAAAATTTGACAATATGTTGTTTAACCCTTTTTTTAAATAACATATCTTCTAAAATCTTTATAATTTATTATTTGACCCAAATTTCAAGAAACTTATCTTTTAAGGCTTAGTCACTGTGAGGTGTCCGTTCCGTTCGTTTTGTATCTGCTTCATTCGACCGTTCCACCTAGTCCAAAACCAAACATATTGGCATACAATGCATATGATTTGTGTACTTTTACTTTGATATTACTAGATGACTATTTGGTTTAAAAACCCGTTTGCACGATTCGAGTACATATAGCCATTAAGATACTCTACTTACTGTGAGGTTGTTTACCAGAGCCGCCTAAATTTCGGCACACTGTTGTGTGCAAAACTACTTAAGGCCCCACCTAATTGTTTCGGAAAATTTGGTAAATAAAATACCAATTGTACTTTTGACAACACTATTTTTTTAATAATTTATTTCAATCTTATTATTTTTTTAAATTTATGATTAATTTTTTAATAACACCATTTTAAAGTTTTTTAAATTTCGACTTAATTTAATTTTATTATTTTTTAAATTGCTTGTTTTTGTTTATTAGTGATTTTTTTTTATATGAAATCATAAATGTTAATGACAAAATCGATTTTTCTACTTTAATAAATAAATAAATCAATAAATAAAATATATGTATAATAATCGTAACAAATATTTCGATCGTAAGATCATCTTCTTGTGTTTTGTTTTCTCTGTTTTTTTCTTGTCACAGAAATATTTGGATATTTTAATTTTATTTATATATTTATTAAGGTTTCCATTTTGGAAACCGTTGCTTTTAATTTCTTAAGGAAAAATATTTTTTTTATAATGACGAAGATACAATGGCAGTCAAAAATAAGTTAACAAACGGGTTTTATAATCAATTTCCTGGAATTAGCTTCACATTGATTTCTACTCTAACTATTTACAAAACACTAAACATTATACACTTGTGTGTGTAAAATCCTTTGTTTAAATATTTTTAGTTTTGTTTTTACGACTTATTTTCCGAAACCGGCCGACCAAAAATAAGTTAGCAAAATCTACTTCATCTATTAGTTTCATTTTAACGCTCTAATTGGAGCATTAGGATTAAAATTTAGCTGATTAATAATTATTTTTATAATTATTAAGTATTTTTGAACGATAATTGCAGCTTAATTTATTAAATTGTAATTAATATTTATTTTAATAAATATTACACCATATTTTAGGTAAAATGGGCAAATTCTCCCAATTAATTATGGAAGAACGACGTATTATAGTCAAGTTAAGGTTAGAAGGCAAAACTTATAAAGAAATTGGGAAATTGTTTAACAAAAGCCAAGTTTGCATATACAAAATTTGTAAAACATATGAGGAAAAAAGTCAGATTTCACCTAGCCATCGTCCAGGACGACCCAAAATAACAAATGAGAGGATAGATAAGCGAATTAAACAACTTTGTAAAGGTAACAGATCAATATCCGCACCTAAAATTAGGGCAAAATTAGCATTAGAAGGCAAAACGTTACTATCTGACAGCACCACTAGGCGTAGAATTTACGAAAGTGGCTTACGTGGATGTGCAGTTCGGAAGCTATCATATATGTTAGCAAAATTAACAAACAAGAGAATAATTTTTTACAATCAGCATGTCCTAAAACCATCTGAATTTTGGGAAAAAATATTATGGACCGACGAGAGCATGATACGCATTACATATAGTCATGGTAGAATGAATATTTGGTGTGGAAAAGGAGAAGAATTTTCTTATACTTGCTCAAAACCGACAATAAAATCTCTAGGAAAAGGTTTGATGGTATGGGGCTGTATGTCAGTATATGGAGTAGGAGAAGTACTGGTACTAGAGGGAAAAATAAATGCCGATGTGTACTTGACAATATTAAAAGATATTGCCATTCCAGAAGGACAACGATTAATAGGGGAGGATTTTCTTTTTCAACAGGATAATGCCCCCAATTCACAAGGCCAAAAGAGTGTTGAAATACTTTAAGGACCACAATATCAATATTTTAGAATGGCCTCCGCAAAGCCCTGACCTTTCGCCGATTGAAAATTTATGGGCTTTGTTGAAGAAACGAGTGATTGATAGAGCACCAGCTAATTTACATGAATTACGCCAAACCCTTGTCGATGAATGGGATAAAATTACTCCAGAAGAGTGTCGAAAATACGCAATTAATTTACCAACACGTTTGAGTAAAATGTGTTATAACAATTGAATCGTTTATTCTTGAAAGGGCTCATGTCCACTTTTTGTCAAAATTAGTATTATGACGGTTTTGTATCATAGACACTTACATACGTTTTATGACAAGACGAAATTACCATATGGTTAATGGAACGGCACCTACCTTGCAAAAAAAAATCATTTATTCTAGAAAGGGTACATGTCCAGGCCATGTGCTCCTTTATACTAAACTAATATCTAAAAAGAAGAAACGTGAAAAAGAGAGAGTTAATCATTAGTTATGTAACGATTATCTTTCTTGTAACAGTTAACCGTAATTCACATTAAATAATTAAAACAAACATCGACATCATTTTAATATATAAATTATTAATTTGATTAATTTGAAATTTATGATTTTTAATAAATACACATTCTGTTTTTGATTTTAGAAATTATTCCCTCTGAGGCTGTTTACAGAATGGTTAAAAATGAAATAAAGCTGAATTTTGGGGTTATTTTTCAATTATTTCAAGAATAAACGATTCGTTAATTTTAGAAAGGGCTCATGTCCATGCTTTAAAAATGAGCATAAAAGCTGAAATAATTGACAAATAACCTCAAAATTCAGCTTAACAGTTCATAGCGACCCACATTTTCATCAACAAACTCAAATTCCCTCCTAAACTTATTTTTGTTGACAATATATAGTTTTTTTTATTTCCTGAATAATTTGAAAAAGTGGACATGAGCCCTTTTAAGAATAAACGATTCAATTATGGTCACTGTGGTTATTAACCCAATGTTAACTTATTTATGACTGGTACCTTTCGGAAGTTCAAATTTTTGCAAATTTTATAAGTATTACAAATGAAATTTTTTCTATGATTTTTATGTTTTTTATATTTAAATTATATACGGAATTAAACAAAGATATTCGTCATCCAAATAAATAGAATTTATGACATTAAACCCAAGTTTTTTAATTAAAAATGCTTTGTTAACTTATTTTTGATTGCCACTCTACAAAGAGTTTCAACCATATAACTAGTTGAAGAACTCAATGTTGTTTCGTCAATTTTCAAAATGTAGCTCATTGTTTTGAAATAAATTATTAAAAAATAGTGTTTTTAAAAGTACAATTGGAATTTTATTTAGTAAAAAAAAAATTTGATGTCGTTATTTAAATGACAACCCAAAATTGGTCTCGATAAATAGTTGAGTAGTACATCACTTTTGAATCGTACAAACAAATTTATCGATAAGTACATTTTTTGCTTATCGATATTAAATTTTTATTTTTATCGCTTAATTTATTATATGAGTTCGGAATAGATATAAAAGTTTTGCACACATGGTTTTCATCAAAAATTCATCAGCTTAGAAAAGTAATTAGGAATCAACTAGCTATAGCGAATTTAAAATATGTTGTATTGCTTGCTTGAAAATACGGTTCTAGTCAAAATTATTTGTGCCTGCTAAATTTTTGATGCAGCTTAGAAAAACAACTTTAAAAATTATATAAATAATAAACTTTTTGAAAAGACTAATTTTAATTTAATAAATCTAATTACCCTGCTTTATATTTCAACCAAAACTTTTTTTGAAATTTTAGTTCTAGGAGAAATTATACAGATAATTTAGTTTTGGTCAAAATTATTTGTACTCACAAATTTGTTCTCTTTATTATTTGTGCAGTATGGAGAAAAAATCAAAATAAAATAGTAAATCAATTAAATTTAAGATTATTTTTGGGTAATTACATAATGATAAATTCACTAATGTTTGTATGCAAATGTTCAGTTTTTGTTAAGTCTTTATAATATTTCCTATGTGGTTCAAAAATTTGTTGTTAACATCACGTAGAACCTTATCCCACTCGGTTTTCTTGGTACAAATTTTTGGTTTTACTAGACCATTAATATCTTCCACCTTAACTTAAACCTCCTTTCTCGTCTCAAGGAAGGCTTACTAGGTTGAATAACTTTGTTCTCTTGATATGAGAAATAAGTTTTTCATATTATGAAATAATTTCTTGTATTAAAAATATTCTCTCAGATTAAGAAATTTAGGTTCAAATGAAAAATGCGATTTTTAAATAAGATCATTTAAGGGAAGAAAATGTTTTCTTGTTCTGAGAGACGTAAAATAATAGTTTTCTTGTTAAGAGAATTTCTGAAGAAATAGTTTCTACAATTAAGGATTTTTTCTCATATTATAGTTCTCTTCTATTATTTATCTATTCTTCTTTCTTATAGATTTTTTCTCATATTATAGTTGTCAATTTATAGTTGCAAGAAAAATTGGAAACAAAACAATTATATTTTTCTCCATTCGTTGTTTTTTTTTTGCTTCAATCAAAAATTTTAAGCAATTATAGATGCAAGAAATTAAATCTCAGATTACAAATTAAGCAATAAATTTGTACTCAAGAAATTTTTTATCATTGCAAGAAGCACAAATCTTACATGAAGAAAAACTCGAAAGAAATATAAAAATTAGCCTTTAAATGAAGAAGAAGTACATTTTCTTCAATTTACTGCGGCTCATCGCAAACAAATAAATGTTTACTCACTTTAGAGCTTTACCTGACTCACGGAACTTGTAGACACCGACACCGATATCGTTAAACATTTTTAAAGCTAAATGTAATTCATACACAAAAAGTCAAGAGAGGATAAATTCATATCATTGCCACTTAATGTGTATGTATATGTACCCGTTAATACTGGAAAATTTACCAAAACAAAATAATAATAATAATATTTTTTTAATTATGAAGTTAATATTTTTCTGAAAATTGTATTGTAAGAGGATTTATTCTAGTTTCGAACTGATGATTATGCAAAAAAATAATTGATGGGAACTTGTCTTCTGTCTATCTAGGGAGCGTTAAATAATATTTCTTAATACTAATATACTTCTACGTGTTATTTGTAAACTAAAAACACATCAAAATGGTCTTAGGACCGAAAAGTAAATAAATTGGGAATTAATTATAATAATAAATAAAGGAAAATTAAATAAAATAAAATACTGTCAAAACAAAATAAAATTGACAAAAAATCAATTGCTTTATGCTTAAAATTTGAAATAAAAAATAATTGTCCGCTATTGCTTAAGGAATTGACTACAATAAATAAATTAGAATAAAAGACGGATTTATGTTTCTCCATTTCCAATGATTCGAAAACATTGAGTTTCCAAATCTCATTTGCTAACTTTATAATTGGAATTACTTTGTGGCCTTTATTATTAATCATATAATCCGCAACACTAGATTTATGTGCGTTACTGTTTCTTACGACGAGAGTGTGTTCATGGAAACGTTTATGAAAAGATCTGGCCGTGTGCGCGATGTATTTTCCTTCGCATTTAGTACAGGTAATTTGATAAATGCCAGACCTGGATTATACTTGCTTACAATATGCTACCATGTTTGTGCTTTTGGTCCCATGTAACCTCATTTGAACCTCTTTTCTTTTAATTATTATTATTGTTTTTTTTTTATAAATTTCCCAGTATGAACTGGTACATACATATACATTATGTAAGTGGCAATATTATGAGTTGCTCCTTTCTTGGTTTTTTATGCATTAAAAGGCAAAACATATACAAAACCTATTAAGCAGGCATCTTAATGCTTTTAACCACTAGTTGCAAATGAATCTTAGTGATCGAAAACGTTCATCCTACTAAATAAAACCGATTTTAATAAGAAATTTTATAGACCCGTTGTTGATTGTGAGTGAAAATTAGATGATAACCGAATTAGTACGATAAATGCTGATGACGTTCAAGAGAAGAACCGTTAGACATAGTCTAATCGCAGTGAAGTCGACACATATTGAGTTATCTACCATCTCGAGTTCAATAATTACTTGCAAATCCCAGACATTAAAATAAACACAGATGCTATTTTTTTTTATTTTGTAATTCGACCCATCGAATGCCATTTGTTAAAATATAATTAATACATTTTTAATAGAAGCCTGTAAACGAATTCATTTTTAATCATTGGAGTTTCACGCCAGAATGATTTGACTTAGTGTGCTTACTATATCAGTGTTGTTTAAGAGCTGTTTTATCTCAATGTGCAAATGTTCCTGGATCCTCTCTTCAGGTCCCGTGCTTTTTCCTAGATTTCATTTTAAGCTAGGTCTACTTTAAGGTTACTGTGGACGTCATTAACTTTCACGTATAAAATATGGATGATAGTTACGTCACTCAGTTTGGTAAAACCCTAATGTTAAATATCATAAGTCCAAATCGGTATCAATATTTGCTTATAAAGAATGTATCTTTCAAGTATTGAAAAATCTGTGCAATGTCTTAAAATATCGTTGAACAGACTTTTTACTTTTCTAATGCATTCTCCACTAAATTGTTTATTCTGTGAGCTTTCCTTAACGATGACTGCAATAATCGCATCTATTTAGTTTTAGCATGTAACCATTTACTTTACATGCTTGACAATGGCTTTAAATCAGCTAAATTAAACACATCTCGAAATGTTTTTGTACGGAACCACATTATCTAAATTTTTTTACAGTAATACAAACTACTACAACTAGATAAATAAAGAATGAAAATATTTAAAAGTTAAAACAAAACAAAACCGTTTTACTACGACAATTTCCATGTTATTGAATATTATTTCAAAAAACAAATTTAAATTCCATTCCCATAAACGTACTAACAACATTTAAAACCATCCCGTTTTTGGTCAAACTTTTATTTATTTATTTATATTCTTATTATATTATATTATTTTTTCCTTATTTTAAATAAATAAAAATTAAGTACAACAAATAAATGCAAATACAGAAAATCAGACAAAACTACGGTACAGTAAAATATATAAATTTCAACGAGATTGATGGATCACAAAATTGACTTTCTACTTGTTATTTGATTTATTCGTTTTGTTGTTCAAAAAGAATTCTTATTGTTTCTTATGTATTGTGTATATGTACCTATTATGATTTTAAGATATTTCAAAAATAATAATAACGATAATAATAATATTATTATTATTATTTTCAAAAATGGTAATACATGAATTTTATTTTTTTATAACGAATTGAATTTCATGTCGACGAAAAATTGTATATTTTAAACTACATATTTCACTTTATTGATTTTAAACAATTAATTATGTACTAGTCGGTTAACTACAAATTAAAATCAAGCCTAGAAAAATGTCATACCTATTTACAAAAAATAAAAGTCACACTTACTATATGTATGCATAAGCCATGATTAATTAAGGTTTTACAAGAAAATATTTTTTAAAGTTGCTTATGCAACTAAATTAGTATCTTTTTTTTTTGTGTAAGTATTAGTAATTTCCCTGAAACATTGTTAGAAAAGTATAAAATTCAACAAGCTTTTTATTTATTTAAATTATTTTTTAATTTTTTATTAGAACCCACTATTACATAGTTTTTATGGCGTCATCTGTCTGAACATTTTATATAATAATTGTTAAAATTTTGTAGAAAACAAAATAATTTTTTTTTTGTTAATTTTCTATCGTCTGATTTTGTGGATGGTATCGTCTTGACAACATTTTACACACCCCTATTTTATTCATACCGCCCATACATATTTTATAGCACGAGTAGCACGTTTTTTCATTCTAAATGCGACAGTGGCCAAACAAATTCTAAATTCATCCTTGAGACATTTAAATTATCAATTTTAATTAGAATGCAATCATCTAAAATTAAAATTTTAAATTATATAAAACAATGTACAAAAAATCGTGAGTTATACACCACGTGTTTCTGTATAAGCAAAGATAATTTGAATGACGACAAAACCATAAATGAAAAGAACGAGCACAACAGGAATAATCACAAGGCACAAATGACAAAAAAAAAATTAAAAATTTAGATTTTCTTGAAATGTCTTTTTAATAATATTTTATTATAATATGACGATGATGATGATGATGATCATCATCATCATTGTCAACATGATCGTCATGAGATGATCAATAATGAAAAATTAAAATGAACCTAAATCTGTAACACACAGAGAGAAAAAAAAAAGCCAAGCAACTTAAATAATAAGAAAATAAGTTGAAAATTTATTCAAATTAATGTTATTTTTACTGTCATGTCTGTTTATCATTAAATAAAATAAAAACAAAAAAAAATTATAATAAGACGATATTTTTTTTCTTCGGGATATCGAAATACACAGCAAAAAAAGAAGAGGAAGCTTGTAAAAATTTCATCTTATACCTTTTATTTTAATTCTTCTTCTTTATATAATATATAACAAACTGTATTATTTGCATGTAACATATTCAAACATGTCCATGTGGTTGGTCGTCAATTCTCATTTTTTTTTTGTTTTGTCTTATATTTATTTATTATTTGATTTTATTATTGATTTTTATTGTAATTTTGAATTATTTTTTGTAGGGCATTCATTTGTAAATTAAATTTTGACATAAATGCGATTCGTTTACGTTGCGAGATTGTTTTTATCTCATTATTTGAATATGATTAATTTTCGATTTCCATTTTACTGGTTTTATGTGAAAAAATAAAAACTGTACTAATTTCGAGAATTTAATCCAAAACTTTTAAAAATTACCGCTATTTTAGGGTTGGAAATTTCGTTAGAAGCTTTTGTAAGTCTATTGGCATTCCTATCCTTTAAAAAATATGTCGATGTTTACTGGGACGGCAAAACAGGGTAAATCTTAACTGTTAAGTAAAACGTAAGATTTAAAACACTTAGTAAAAGAAAATCACAATGCAACGAAATTCATTGTAAAATACATTTGCATCAACGTCATTGTCAGAGTTATATTTGAGCTTTTTTAGGCTTTCAAATGATCTGTAATAATTGTCTTTGATTGTAAACCAGCTTGCCATCTAAATAGAATAATCTAGTTAAGATTACAAATCCAGATTTTATCTATCATTGTACTTTTTAGGGAACTGAGCTCTTAGGATTTGAAAGGTTTAACAAATAAATTAAATTTTAGGAAATTCTAAAACTGCTTGAATTTCAAAAATCGCGCGAAAATTTAATTGATATTTGATTGAACTCGGTTTGAATTATATTGTGCTAAAATGCCAATATTTAGAATTATAATTTAATTTAAAAACATACATATTTATAACTGGTTTTAATCAGATAAGGTATCAACTGAAATCCTAACTATTAATCAACTAGACTATTTCGGTTTCTCATAACAACACACACTTATTACCAAAAAATAAAAATTACTCGTAAATAACATGCTTATGATGTAAATCTACATACTTTATAAAACATAATCCCCATTTATTACATAATTCACCACATTAGAAAAACTAATAACATTACATTACGAGTATATGTTCATAATATACGAGTACAACAAGACTACACGCAAAAATTCGCGTAAATTGATTTAAAAAGAAAATCATGAAGACGCTATAAAATAAAATTCAAATTTCCTTACAACGCAACAAGAAAATATTAGAAAGTATAATATAATTTGACATTTGGGATTTAACCATATCACCACCGCAACAACCTTTCCACGCCACTTTTATATTTTTGTTTCGTATACACATTATACGCATGTAAATAGAAAAGCAAAATCGCAACCAAGAAAAAAAAGAAGCATATCAATTTTTTGATCCTTAAATATGTAATATTTATATGTTAATAGTTTTGTTTATGTTTATGGTTGGTGTTTATGGTAAATTTGTGATAATGGTTTTATGTGTACACACAACGAAATTAAAGAAGCACAGGGGAGGTATTTCCTGAAATAAAATATTATTCAGTTACGCCATACATACATAAATTATGAGAAATCTATAATTTACGTACTTTGAAATGAAAATTGTCATAACGCCGTAATGGGTTAAAATAAATCACAG
Source organism: Tipula helvola (assembly GCA_963556165.1). Classification (NCBI taxonomy): domain Eukaryota; kingdom Metazoa; phylum Arthropoda; class Insecta; order Diptera; family Tipulidae; genus Tipula; species Tipula helvola. The sequence continues at coordinate 199,071,083 of OY744481.1, read as the reverse complement.
ACCATTGAAATAAATTAACAAGAATTTTTTTTTTTTGCTTTTCTTGAATAAATTTTCTTATTTTTTTAATTAATTATAAGATAAATTTTATTTTACTTCTTTCATCCAAATTTATTTTTATGTAGATATATAAAGGGTTACAACATAAATAAGTATATAAGACGAAATAAAAGAAGATTTCGTTTTTAAGACCAGACAGAGAAAGCATAGCACAAGAACACAAGACGAAAAAAAAAGGATTTTAAAATCATTTTCATAATAATCATTATTATTATTATTATTATAAATATAAGACTTGCAAAAGTTAAAATAAATGAAGGAATGGTAAAAATATAATGAATGATTTATACTTAATTATCATAATTTTAATTAAGATTTTTTTGTTGTTTTTGTTATTTTCCATTTTTAATATTTTAATGTTCTGAAGGACTTTATTATAACAAGGCGTGGGTAGTGTACGTTTATAGATTGTATATACACAACCATAGAATGTAAATTGAACTTTTGTACAACAAAAATACAAATTTACATAAAATATGAGTTAAATGAAAAAAAAAAAATTATGTATATGAATTCACCATAATTGGATACGTATTCAGAGAAAATGTTGCTCGAGCAACAAATTTTATGTTATTCAAGCAACATATTAGTTTTGTTTAATGTATGGTAATCTTGAAGACAAGATAAAATGTATAATATGAGATACCGTCTCGTTTTTATCTTTTTTAATTATTTACCAAACCTTAAAATTTAATATTTCAATCAAACGAATATTGTGTATGTGTGATTGTGTGTATGCTTGTTATCCAGAGTAGAGATAAAAAAAGGACACAACATGAACATAAAATTCACTTTATATGCAAATTATTTTGCATTTCAATATAATACGTAGTGCTTGCTTTAAGTCTCTCGTAAACACAATATACGTCTATAGTTATATTTTTAAGAATTTATTAATTTTTTGTAAATGTTATATATTATAATATACCCATCAACTGTTCCACACCCTCACTGCTTCTGACTTTATTACGTATTATACATGTTATTACAAAAATTACTTATCTTGAAATTTAATTTTTTTTTTAATTAAAAACCAAAAAAAAAATATTAAAATTATTTTTTTTTCCTTTGTATTATGAGTTTTCAAATACACAAAACGTGCAAAAATATTTAAAAATTGAGTAAAATTTGATTATAAAAAAGATGTAATAATAAGTAAAAATAAATTAAATTTTGTAGTCTTAAATAATATTTTCAATTGCTTATAAATAAATAAAATTAAATAAGAGAGAGAGAGAGCCGTCATTGAAGTCATAATAATAATTATTGTAATATAAATACATACTAAAAAAACAATAATATTGATCACGTGTTCTATAAAATATTCACGTTGATTTTAAATAAACACTTGAAGCTCTCTTTTAGAAATCACTTAATTATTTTTCATTCTTTAATTCTTGGGTAGACTTATAATTTATAATGGTAAGGTGGGGAGTCACAGTGATTTGCGATTTCTTAATAAACTTGTTGAATGTTCATCATCAATAATCATGAATATTTTTAATGTCCAGGATTGGACCCAATGGAAAATCACCTTTAGACCGATAAGCATTAGGAATTCATTAAATTCATAATTAAACATCAATCCATTAACGTATACTATATGAATATACAATTTTTACTTTTTTACGCGAGATTTTAACGAAAATCATCATCTTAACTATAGACGAGTCGAAATTCAGTATTTCTGGAAAATATCTATATGTATCTACTCTAGGTATGGGTGTAAGGAGCACTGCGTGTTTTGCAACTCAAAAACCAACACCTTTCGAATTTAGATATTTGAGATTTAGATAGTATATTATTTGGAGATATGCTCCTCTTATTTTGATTACGCTTGGACTAAGCAATCTTGGGGCTTGAATTCTATCTTTTTCATAACTGATATGAAAAATGACATCACAACTAACAGACAAAACTTAGGAATCTGGTAATGTATACATTTACTCCTCTTGCATAAGAAACTCGGGTGTGTTGCCATCAACAGAAAATCGCAGCTTAATTTTAACATTTCGGGAAAACTATACGAAGCATGGATCATGAAAAGATCTAATAACCTATTATAGAATGTGTTTCGTCGGCAAATGACCAATGCTTATATAAAATTATAGCAAAAAGTGCTTTAAAGTGGGGGTCTAACTGTAAAACTGCAAGTTATTACGTTAATGTTGGTGACCCCTTTTCACACATTTCATCATATCTCCCAAGTTATGGACTCGATTTTAATTCTGTTTGCGGTTTTTGAAAGCTCCGGACTTTACAGTTACCAAACAGTTGATCAACACGTATTTTTAAAATTTTTAGAAAACAGGTTGCCTTTGCTCATGAAAGAAGTGCCATTGTTGAGGAGAAGGCAGATGCAATTAGATGGGACTCCAGCACATTTTGCAAGGATAATACGTGATTTTATACTATAGATAATATGTGATGAACCCACGGTGGATCGATAGAAGAGATCCTGTAGCCTGGCCGCCAATGTTCCTTGATCTTACGCCCCTATATTTTTATTTCTGGGGGTTATGACACAAATAGTGTACGCCGTGTCTATTGAAACCCGCGGGCAATTGACAGCAAGCATTTTCGCTTCTATGGAGTAGAAATAAGAGGGAACCCTGAACAATGACGTCGGGCAACAACAAGTGTGATAACGAGAGCCTTTGTTTGTTTGCAAGAGGGTGGAGGCCATTTCGAACAAAAAAATTAATAATTTGAAATAAAATTTGTTTTTTTGATTAATTAACAAAACAGTATTATTTTATAACTCTTTTACTTTAATTTAAACATCAATCATGGCCAAACAGCAAGAAATATTTTGAAACTCTAGTCGAATGTCGAACTAATGATATTATGGTCGGTATACAATACGTATACACGGTATACAGACAATTTTCTCCGCCTCCAGCACCGAATATGGAACACACATATTTCGCGACATTAGAATAAAAGGGTTCTAACTTCAGTTACTGTCATTTTGGGAAAATGGCAAATGAAATTTCAAATGGATGTATTCTTTTAATTAGACATTATTTTCTAATTACATAGGTTTTCGCACTCATAGATATTGAATTATCAATTTTCTAAAGGCTTCTACTAATTAATGAAATTTTGCGAATTAAATTAGAAAATTGCAAAAATCATTTACAATTACATTTACAACCTTTTGTAAATTTGAACCCTATTAGAGGAATGTAAAAAGGTTGTAAGTGGTCACTTAGAATTTTGTTTTATTGCAGTTGAGAGGATTTTATTCGAATTTTCGAATTGAGGTTGTATATACATACTTCATTATGTAAATTTAAACATAAAAATAACCTTAGGTATTTTACTAATAAATTTTATTATATTATAATAAATATCACATATTCATTCAACATTTAAAAAAAAATATAAATAGATATAATGTTAATAAATCAACCATTAAAAAAATAATTTAATTTAAAATTAACCTAAATGTATTAACACAGTAATTTCATATTTAGTGTTAGTTTCAATTGCTTTGACTCCACTGGCCAAATAGTTTTGATATTCTTAGTCTTTTGACGTTAATAAGATATTGTAGTACTCCTGATCTTGTTGGCTCATATACTTAAACATTTTTTCGATATGCTTTTTTTTATTATTAGGTAATCGTTTATGGTTCGAATTAATTATTGATGGACTAGGTAATGCTTGAATAAGTACGCGTTGCGGTCTAGTAACCCTAGTTAGTGGCTGCCTTAGTGGCATATTGCTCTTCCACTTCTAGTACCCTTCATACTTTTCGACACAGTTCCAGTCATATTCATTTTTTCGTAAACTGTGTATATAGGTTTTTGCGATATTGCCAAAGTGCCCAAATAAAACTGCTTGCATACAGATATTCTGTTTCCATGAAAATTAAAAAAATAAAAATCCGAAAATTTTCGGTGAGATGTTTTGTCCGATTTCCGTTTTCGGCGAGTATCATCATATAATTCATCATTTCCAGTTGGATTAGAATATTCACTATCCGAAACTGGAGGGCATTGATAAGATTCAGGAACACTCGGTGACGAACACTCGGCAATACCACCAGTTTCTGTAACCACAACACAATTATTGGTATTTTGTGTCCCCAAAAAAGATAATATTTCAGGATCATTTATAATCAAGCAATCGCTTTTCGAGTTAGGTAATTCAAACGATAAAATTTCATCCCCTTCTCCAACCACACTAAAATATTCAACAGCAAATATTCCAGACATGGCGTTGCTAGATTATAATAATGGAAAATTCAATATTCAAATTTCCTTTAATAATAAAATGTTTACTATTACTTACATATTATGTAGAAAAATTTACAAAACATATCACAAGTCAACCACAAATTAAACCAATCTGAAATTTACCGCGAAATTTTGACGTTTCATTGTATTTGTACAGTAGCGCTAAGAATAAAAAAGTTGTAACTACTTAAACAATGTAAAAAAGTTGCCACCACACTAACTGAAATTTTTTTTTCGATAAAAAGGCTGTAAGTGACAATTTCTAGATAGATAGAACTATTTCCCTTCATGGGATGTAGCGCCAGCGGAAGAAGAAGAAGAACTATTTTTCATAAATCATTGGAAAAAGACGAAGAAGTTACAACGTTTTTACAACTTTATCTTTTAAATGAGCCATTTTTTTGTAAATCTGACAACACCAATCGGAAGATTGAGCTGCCTATTTACATATATAACTCATTTTTTTTAAAAAATGTCGCTTAGAATTCTTTTATTCTAATGTCGCGATTTGTCAATGTATTTTAGTGAAATTTTATGGCTGAGATTAAATAGACGAATCTAAAATAGATGAAATTGCGTTTTTAAGAATTTTTTGGGCCGTATCATTTGGGCTGGAGGTCGATTTCTTAAATAAAATATTTAAATTGTATTGAAATTATATTTTTCTGGTTCTTCTGAAACTTTGTATTGCCGCTACTAAATTTAGCGATATTATCTAAAAATCAGGACAATGTAAGATATTTTCCCGAACGCCCGCAGAAGTTTGATAAACCAGAACATATCCGGAGAAATCAGGACGCCTGGTCATCCTACCTCTGCCCGCACGGTTCGAAAGTTCTCTCAGTAGAAATACAACTCATTTATAACTTTTGCTTTAAACTCAACTGCTCATTGTACCAATTGTGAGAATATATGCGATTGTGAATATTTTATGCTAAAAAGCTCGAATAAGTGAAATCAACTCTTTACGCGCCCCAAAGAGTGTCACAAGTCAATTTTTTAATTTTTTTTTTATTGCAAATTAGAATTCGTTTGTTGTTTCATTACAGTTTAAAACAAGAAAATTAATAAAATTTCCAATATTTTTGTAATCACTACATAGTACAAAACAAAGTCGCGTTCTCTGTCCCTATATCAAGAGGAAGGTTTATATGTATAATAACATCCATTAAATAGTGGAGAAATACTGTTATTTTTGAGGTTTCTAATGTGATGTCGTAAATAATTACATTTTTTCATTATATTGCAAACGCAGGCTGAACCCTACGAGATTTATCAAAATAATGTACTAAGTATTGTACACATTGAAAAGGTCTACAGAAAATTCCGCGATGGTATATGTCTATCTCTTATGGATATCCCACAATAACATTTTTTTGTCATTTTGCTTTTTACGCATCAAAATCCGTTGCGTAGTTTTAAAGATCTAAGCATACATAGGGATATAGGGACAGAGAAAGCGACTTTGTTTTATACTATGTAGTGATAGTGATGATTTAAAAATAACGGGACGTAGCGTTTCTCTTTTGTTGTTGATGATTGTTGATTATCTTTTGTTTTTAGTCGCACGAATAGCAAATTATTTTTTAAGTATTTTTAATTTAATTAAAATCGTAGTTTAAGTTGAAGTATTTCAGTTAAAAAAATGAACTGAATAGAATAGGTATCTTTTGTTTTTTACAGAGATGGGCATTGACACGTCAACTATAATTGTCGACGCGTCAACTATAATTGTCGACGCGTTAACTATTATTGCAAACGTTTGACACTTGTTAATACAAATTCAAAGGTATGCATCGACGCGTCAACTATTATACCGATTATTGTCGACGCGTCAAATATTATTGTTGACGCTGAGATTTGTTGACGTGGCACATCACTGTTTTTTATGATTATTGATTATCATTTGTTTCTAAATGGTAAGTATTTAGATATTTTTGACTGCGGCACATACTTATAATATGTCAATTTGTGCATAGGTAATCATACATATAGAACTGAGTAAATTTTGTACAGAAATTATAAAGTCATGTCTGGAAGGCGTCGTCGTTCGAACATAGGTCGTAGTAGATATAGAGCTGAGAGAGAGAGAATCTTCAGTAGAGCGTGAGGTTCGCCGCAGCCGAGATAGGGATAGACATCGAATACAGAGAGCCAGAGAATCATCAGCACGAGTTACTAATTCATGGGTAAATAAAGAAAATTCTGCCATGAATTACGACCCTTCGATTTCTTACAAGGACGATCGTATAGTATCAATAGGTACTATGTCGGTAGTGTGTGAACATTGCTTGGCATTGAAATTCAAGGACGAATCGAAAGGCATGTGTTGCTTACAAGGAAAATTCAAATTAGAATAAATTCTCCCTCCACCTGAACCACTTCACTCTCTTCTTACAGGTGATCATCAGAAATCCAAACAATTCATGCGCAATATACGCCGTTATAATAACGCATTTCAAATGACCTCTTTTAAGAGTAAGCAAGTCGTTGAGCGTGGGTTCATGCCTAGATTTAAAATTCAAGGGCAAGTGTACCACTTAGCTGGGAGCTTGCTACCACTTCGACCCGATGATCACAAATTTCTGCAAATATATTTTATTGCAGATCCAGATACACAAGCATCTACGCGGTGTTCAAGTGTTGCACAGCCAATTGATAGAGATTTGATTAGATCTCTCCAAGATATGTTACATTCTCATAATTGCTACATACAGTCTTTCAAAACTGCGATTGAGAGTGTTCCAGCAGATACTCCTGACTTTAATGTCGTAATCCATGCAAATAAAGTTCCTGTTGGAGAACACAGAGGACGATACAATGCGCCTTCCACGAGTGAAGTAGCAGTGGTGATAGCTGGACAGCAATTTGACAAAAGAGATATTGTATTGCATAGTCGTGATGATAATTTGCAAAAAATTTCAGAGTTACACAGATCTTATGACAGCTTACAATATCCGTTGATGCTATGTCGTGGAGAAAATGGTTATGCCATTAATATTTCTCAAGTTGACCCAATCGGTGGTACACTTCTGCGTAAAACAGTGGCATGTATGAACTACTATTGCTACCGTATAATGACAAGACGTAACAATTTCAACACTTTGCTTAGATATGGAATGTTAACAAACCAATACTTGGTAGATCAATATGCGAAAATTGAATCTGAGAGATTGGCCTATATCCGTAATAATCAAACTAAATTGAGAGCCGAAAATTACGTTCATCTTCAGGATGCTTTACAGGCGAATGAACACCGCAACGGCATTGGGCAGTTGGTTACACTACCTTCATCATTCACAGGTGAACCTCGATATTTACACGAAAAATCGCAAGACGCCATGACTTACGTCAGAAATTACGGCAAACCTGATTTATTTATAACTGCAACATGTAACCCAAATTGGCCGGAAATCAAAGAAAATATTAACACCAATTTAACTCCACAAGACAGATACGATATAGTTAACAGAGTCTTCCATTTAAAAGTACAGAAACTCCTGCACCTCATTAACAAGTCTCATATATTCGGTCCGCCGCGCTGTCATATGTACACAATAGAATGGCAGAAACGTGGCTTGCCACATGTACACCTGATGGTGTGGTTAGTGAACAAAATTAGACCAAACCAAATTGACAGAGTTATTTCAGCTGAATTACCGGATAAAGATGAAGATCCTATCCTGTACGAAATCGTAAAGAAACATATGATACACGGCCCTTGCGGGACTTTAAACCCGAATTCTCCATGTATGCAAGATTCCAAATGCAGCAAAAAATTTCCGAAGTCGTTCCAAACTCAAACAAGTACTAGCGATGACGGATATCCCAAATATCGTCGACGATCGCCAGAACAGGGTGGGCAAAATGCTACCGTCCGAAACCATGATATTGATAACCGATGGATCGTTCCCTATAATCCCCTCCTTTTGAAAATTGTTGATGCCCACATCAACGTAGAGTTGTGCAATTCAATAAAGTCAATCCAATATGTTACTAAGTACATTCATAAAGGCAGTGATCAAGCCACTTTCAGCATACAATCACCAAATGAAGTGGAAAAATATCAGTCTGGACGTTACATCTGCAGCTCTGAAGCTGTATGGAGGATTTTATCATTCGAGGTGCACGACCGGGCTCCCACAATTGTCCACCTTGCAGTTTATTTAGAAAATGGACAAAGAGTATATTTCACTGAGAACAATATACAAGAAGTTGTTAATAACCCGCGGGAAACAACATTGACAGCATTCTTCAAGTTATGTGCTCAAGATCATTTCGCGAAAACACTGACATATAACAGAGTTCCAAGTTACTATACATGGAACCAGAGTTCTAAAACTTTTCAACGGCGAAAACAAGGTACTGCGGTTGATGGTTTCCCCGGAGTAAAAAAAAGGGATGCTCTTGGCAGAGTCTACGTGATTCATCCCAACAACAGCGAATGCTTTTATCTGAGAATGTTACTGCATATTGTAAAAGGCCCGACATCCTTTGCACACCTAAGAACTGTACAAGGTGCTGTTTACAATACTTATCAAGCAGCATGCAAAGCTATGGGGCTCTTGGAAGACGATTCTCACTGGGAAAACACATTATCAGAAGCAGCTGTTTGTAGTTCAGCTACATCATTAAGGTATTTATTTTCCGTCATAGTATCGTTTTGTCAAGTAACTGATTCTGTTAATCTATGGAATATATTTCAAGAAAATATGGCCAGTGATATTCTGATTCGGCGACGGCGAGAGTTAAACTCAAATGATGTACAATATGATCAAAACATATTTGACGAAGCATTATTTGAATTGAACAAAGTAGTGCAATTACTTTCGGGTAAATCGATCAAGGATTTTGGGCTGCCGATGCCAGCTAATACTACTAACTCAGATTTAACTAACAGAGCCGAATACACAAGAGGAACATCATACGATCAAACGAGACTTTTACAAAATATAGCTCAAGATGAGCCACGATTAAACATCGATCAGAGAAAAGTACTCACTGCATTACTATCAACAATTGATAACAATGAAGGGAAATTGTTTTTCCTTGATGCCCCAGGAGGTACAGGAAAGACATTTTTAATCAATCTGCTTTTAAAAAAAGTGAGATCTACCGGAAAAATTGCGTTAGCTGTTGCGTCATCCGGCATTGCCGCTACGCTTTTGGAAGGAGGCCGAACCGCACACTCTACATTCAAGCTCCCGCTGAAAATCGCCACATATGATAATAACAGCGTCTCCCAAGTAGCATTTTACAACTAGTTAGTTGTGTACAACCAATTGATGGTTATCACATTATTGTCACAACCAGGAATTGCTTGTGAAATGGTTGTCAAATTTAGCAAAAACTTTATTGAAAAATTATAGTTGTGAAGTTGTTGTCTCTTGTAATATCCACAGCTGAATGGTCACCACAACCAATTAGTTTGTCACATTAGTTCACACATACATGTCACAACTAAAAAAGTTACCAGTTACGAACCACCAACAATTGGTTCGCTGCGTTGGTTGGAACATAAATGTCACAACTAATTTAATAACCAATAATGAACAATAATAAATGTTACATTAAATTAGTTGTGAAACAGTTCTAACAACTGGTTAAAATCACCATTTAAGAAAAGTTGTTAATGGAGTGCATAATAAGTTGTGAAATAAACACAAAACTCATTTTGCGAACTAATTTAGTTGTCGTTTAAATTGTTAGTTGTACATTGGATGTGAAAACTGAGCTTGAGAACTACGAATAGCTATTTTGTTTACATGTCATTTGACAATTTAAGAAGTTACATTTTCACGAAACATCTTAAATTCAAAATGTTCAAGCCGAAAATTGAGATTCCTAAATGGAAAAAATATAAAAAAAGTGGTACATACAGACGGTTATTGATTAGGAATCGGTTAAATTTAAAAGTTTGCAATATAGACATTGTTCCTTGTGAAAATACGGTAGTTGAAAGTATTGTATCCCTGAGTAACCAGAACGTGCCTTCAGTTGAAAGTGTTTTATCCCTAAGTAACCAGAACGTGCCTTCATTTCCATTTAAAAGCATAAACGATATCGAAATCACAAGTCAAGGAAATTTGGAAAATTATGTATAATTAAATTATCATCAAAATAAAACAAGTTGCTTTATTCACGTTTTTCACAATAATGTAGAAATGTCAAAATTCTAGTAGTGAAAATAGTTCTTCACTAGACTGTTTCACAACCCATTCACAAACAAACGTTGTTAGATTGGTTCTCAACAGAACTAATCAATATAGAAGTTCGCTTCACAACCGATTCACAATTTATTTTCTCTAACCTAGTTCCAAACACAACCATTTCACAAAATTGTATTCTTCAACTTGATCTAGAACGGTTGCAGGCACAACTATACTATAATATGGCGGATACAATATTTTTATAGGGAGAATACGTTCCGCCATTTTGAAAAAAAAACAAATCATAACCTACATACAGCAGTTCATTGATCTTTTAGTTCATATAAATTATTTTTTTTTAATAATTTTTCCTTAAATTATTTTTTTTGAAATGCAAATGACATCGGGCCAATCTTTATTTTCAAACTAAAAATCGCTGTTTTACAGTAAAATTAACATTTCCCATGGTTTTTCACGTACATATATGTGCGATAAATAATGAAATTGAATTATATATGAAATCACAATAATATAAAATATTATTATTATTCATTATTATTATATGTTCATACTTTCATATAGTTATTCTTTTCAGTTGTGATAAAAGTATTGGTTCAATCTATAGACAACTTCGTAGTATCACAATGGTTGTGTTATTTTAATAAATACCTTATGTATGTGAAAATTTGGTTGTGAGTCTCCGATCACCAGTACTAGTTGTGAAATAGTTATAAATGAGCTGCGGCAACTCTCACACAGCGTTGTAACAACTTTTATAGAACTATTTTACAACAGCTTCATCACCGTTTCACAAATTCAAACAGTTGTGGGATATAACCATAACTTGCTCACAACGTTGTCACAATATTGTGACAACCGATTATTTTCGCCAAATTGGTTGTGACAACCACGTGGAGCCGTTGTGATCTACGGTTCGCCACATCCAAATAGCGATGAAATTAGTTGTGACAACGATGTGGGAACCGTTTCACAACTTGAAATGCTACTTGGGCTGTAGTGTTTCTAAACAGAGCAATACAGGAAAATTGGTGCGTGACTGCTCATTAACAGTCTGGGACGAAGCTACCATGTCAAACAAGACGTCTGTGGAAGCACTGGATAGGACAATGCGCGATTTGCGCAACAAAAATTCACCTATGGGTGGATGTACAATTCTGTTCTCAGGAGATTTCCGTCAAATCCTACCAGTTGTGACTCGAGGAACACGTGCTGACGAAATAAATGATTCCCTAAAAAGATCCAACCTTTGGCCACATGTCAATAAATTAGAGCTTAAAACTAATATGAGGGTTTCGTCATCTTCACGTGAGAACAGGCTATTTCCAGTGATGCTGCTAAAAGTTGGCAATGGAGAGTTAACACAAAGTGAGGGAAGGATTAACCTAGAAAACCTTTGTGTTTTGATAGACAACATCCAAGAGTTAGTCAACAATGTCTATCCTGACATTGATAACATAAGTTATAAGACAATATCTTGGTTTAAAGAAAGAGCGATTCTGTCACCAACTAACGAACAAGTAGATAAGGTAAATAACTTGATTCTTTCAAAGATTGATGCGCCGACGAAAATATACTACTCGGTCGATACTGTTCTCGATTTGGAAGAAGCTGTTCATTTTCCTGCAGAATTTCTAAACTCTTTGAACCCGTCTGGACTCCCTCCTCACAAAATGGTGTTGAAAGTAGGTTGTCCTGTTATTTTATTAAGAAACCTGAATCCACCTAAACTTTGCAATGGCACGCGTTTGCTGGTAAAATCACTGAAAACTTTCATAATAGAGTGCACAATACTCACAGGATGTGGTACCGGAGAATATGTATTGATTCCCCGAATCCCTCTGATACCATCGGATTTACCCTTCCAATTTAAACGTTTACAGTTTCCGGTAAAGACATCTTTTGCAATGACCATTAATAAATCGCAGGGTCAAACCTTCAACGTTGCAGGTTTAGATTTGAGCGTTGACTGTTTTTCACATGGCCAACTGTATGTCGCTCTTTCAAGAGTAACCTCTAGAGAAAACATGTTTGTATTGTCTAATGACAAGAAAGCTGTGAACGTTGTATATAAAGACATTCTGTAATATATTAATTGTTGTAAAAATAAAATAAATAGGTAAAAATGTAAAAAGTAAATAAGTAAAAATGTAGTGTATGAATTTAGATATTCCAAAGATAGCAGGAAATCTTCATGGTATAGAGAAAGGGGAATTGTTTTACTCCAAATTTAACGAGTGCGGGCCACGGGCAGTAATGAATAAATCAAAACTACTGGATCGATTTTAATCATTTTTTCAGTGAGTGACATAGGCTATATATTTTATACCCGTGCGAAGCCGGAGCGGGCCACTAGTTATTTAATAAAATTATGATGTGGCAATTTTATATGAAGCATCATATTTTCTGCTAAAGTGTTACAAATTATATAAATTACTTTTGCAGCAAAATTATAATATCAACAAAGATGTAAATCTTATTTTAACATTGCATTTATAACAATTATCTATTTTCCACATATTGTTTAAATTTTCTTATAAAGCGTAACAACTCATTTGCAACTCTTTATTCGATAAAATTAGTTCCTTCAGAAATATAAATAATTTCAACAAAAGTGTTACAATAGAAGTTGTGACTTTATTACTTAACAAATAATTTTGTAATAAAGTGTTACAAATGCGCGGTGGCATAAGTGATGTAACTATCTAATTCTAAAAAAAAGAGATAATTTTTTGTTTTTTTTACACAAATTTGCGGGAAAAGTGACATATCAAGTAAATTATTCAAAAATGATACACGTTTCTTAGTTGTTCTTTAAATTTATCAGGAATAAATTCAAGAAAAAATGTCGAGTCGAGGGAAGTTATTTGTAAATATGGTTTTAAATCAGGTAATTGTATAGACAAATTATGAATAATTTAATTAGTAATACATATTTTTAATTAAGTGTAAATTTTATTAAACCAACATAGAAAAACCTAGAAAAACACATAGAAAATTTTAATTTAACGACTATGCCTCGGAGTAATGGTATGTAATAACAAATTGAAATTGTATTGAAAAACGTAGCTCAACGTTATCTTTATTTAGACAATGAATACACCAATTTAGACGACGCATATACACCTGGTTATATTGAATTTGATCCAAAACAGCAAATGAAAAATATGCATCGCATCCTTCCTGCAGAACTAAGTAATAATGTGATTCCTAACCAATACGCTGAACAGCAAGGCACGGAATTTGCTGCAATAACTGGCCTAAATATAATGGAAATCGATAATATCGAAGAGGTATTTATTACTTAATTTTAAACAAGTTAAAAAACTTTATTTATTTTGACGTATTAATAGCTCAATACAATGCCCGTTGTGAATGATGCGAATGTAACAGTCGCACCTATCGTACAATTACTCGATTTATCAAGATCCTCTCTACCTTATCATAGTGATGAATTTAGAAATGAACTGATGAACCTTGATTGTTTAAAGCAGCTCTTCTTTAGCTAATAATTTAGTGGATTCAGATAACTATCCTAAACAATAATTATTAGCTGGGCAATAACTTACATTAGTAATGATAATGTGACGCTCAACGACCAGCACACCGATCGTATTAATAATATTACTATAAATAAGAGAAAAAGAGTGGCAAAACCAGAGTTGTGGAAAAACAACATTATAAAACGAAAACGGAACTTAGGGCCATCATACGAAAATGAAAAAGGAATACAAATCGAAGCTAAAAGTATCAAGCCTAGCTGCAATCAGTGCATCTTCTGTTGCAATTCCAATATAAGCGACGAAAATCGGGATCACATATTCCAAAATTTTTGGAATATTTGAAACATTAACGCAAGTCGCGCTTTTATACAACTAAACACAGAGTTAATCGAAAGAAAATGCTCACAGCAAAAACAAAAACAGCTAAGGACTGAAAACAGAGCTTATTACTTCGAGATTAACAGAGTTAAAATTCGTGTATGCAAGCTTTTTTTTTTAGATACACTGGATGTTTCCAATCGGATGATCCGTACGTTACATGGAAAATCAAAGGACGGCGTAATCGAAATTGATAAACGGGGCAAATATCAAAACCACGAAAAGATTGACAAGGCCATCAAAGAAAATATAATTTCTCACATAATCTCAATTCCTCGTATTAAATCCCATTACACAAGGGTTAGAAGCTCACGCAAATATATTGAAGGTGGAAAATCAATAGCCATATATCGACGTTTTATTACCTCTCTAAATTAGCGGTTTACAATTTTATTTCATACTATACCGAAAATCAATGTTTACGTGATCGATTTCAGTCCGGGAAATGAATCATTACGTCAGAGAACAAAAGTGTCCGGAAAACGAGCTATTACAGTAGAGTAGACTGTAAAACCAAACAAAAAAAAACAAATAAATTATAATATCTATAAGGGAAATTAGTCATAATTCTCATAGTAAAGCTTGAAGCAAACATCTGCTTGTTGGGGTGCGTTAAAATGCTAGTTGCTGTGCCTTGGGTAGAGATGGCACCACTAACCGTTGAACAAATAAAATGAAAAAAAAGTCAAAAAAATTGTATTTGCACATAAAATTGTTCCCTACCTTTCAACCGAGATTTTATTTTTTTATTTCGTTAAATATTAACATTATATTCGCTTTAATATTTAATTGAGTTGTTTATTGGGATACGTTTAAATACTAGTAATGCCATCTCTACCTAAGATTCATGTTGTCTTCAAAATTTGTTAGTGATTTCCCTTATAGGTATTATAATTTATTTGAAAAAAAATAACTAAGTTAACTTGATAATTTGAAAATCATTTGGATTGATTTTCTTTAAACTTCAAATTCATGTTTTTACTTTAATATTCAATTTTAAATGAAAAAATCGAATTAAAGTCCCATGTAGTATGAAATAAAACGTTGTACGTTACACGTACGTTAAATGATCGTTACAGTACTCGTTCAAAATTCTAAACGTCTAAATTTATAAACGTCGAACTCGTACTGTAACAACTCATTTACCGCCCTTGTGACGTAAATAACTATTACAGTGTTCAATTTGGGGACAAACCAAGGCAATTGCTACGTGTGGAATGAGTCGGATAGCAAACGGGGTGTAAATGAGAAAGGTACATGCTTATATAAATTTTTTAAGGATTCTGCTGAATCAGGTAAACCAATGGTACTATTTACCGATAACTGCGCAGGACAAAATAAAAATCAATTTATTGTGGCACTTTTGATATAATGTGTGGAAAAGTTTGAAATCCCAATAATCATACACTACTTTCTTGTGACTGGGCATACCCAAAATGAAGCAGAGAGCATGCATTCCACAATTGAAAGGGAAAAGAAGCGAATTTTAAAATCTGGGCCTATTTATACTCCTGCCCAAACGGTGTCAGTGGTAAAGTCCAGCAAAAAAAAGTACCCGTTATATAATGTCGAAGAGATGGGATTAGTCGAAGTGCAAAGAGTAGTAAGTTTAGTCGAAGTGCGAAAAGAAACCCCGTTTCAATTTCATTTTAAAGAGTCGGTTACGGATGAGGTATATCGAACCGTCGATACAGATAAATTGAATAAAATAAGTCAAATTTCAAAAATTCAAAACTTATTGAATTATGAAGCAGAACAACTAAATGACAGACCTATGAAAATATTGTCAAAGAAATTAGAAGGCCTCAAGGAACTATATCGTAAAAATTTGATTATACCAAAGTATAAAGATTTTTACTACAATCTAGAAAGCGAATCAAAAGATTGAAGGCTGAATGATGCATATTTCCTATTTTGTGATAACCTGTAACTTATTTTTAATTAATATTGAATTAATATGATTATTTTAATTTAACTATTGAATTTTAAATAAATTTTATTTTGAACTAAAACTTTGTTGTATTTTAAATTTTTCTAAAATATCAGCTGATTTATTTTTTTTGAGAGTGTTACATCTCTGAACTTGTCCAGAAAAATTTCAAATAAAGTGTTACATTCCTCTATTTTCTACACACATTTTTAAAATTTTTTTTTTTTAAAAACACTTGTTAAATATTCTCGATCGATTTCGGCTTATTAGGCCATCATCCGGAGTATCTACTAAACAGATACTCCTGATGATGGCCTAATAAGCCGAAATCGATCGAGTGATTTTTTAAACCTTTTGTAATTTTGCGAAATATTTAATAAGTGTTTTTAAAAAATTTTAAAAATGTGTGTATTAAGTGTGTTTCGCCAAGTGCCTACGGCAGAAAGTGTAAAAAGTATTCCTCTATTTTGTTGTTTTTTCCAAATATTCTGTATTTAGAATATTAAACTGAAGGAAATATCAAAATGGATCAAGTCCAGAATACGCAACACCATCGAGTTATTGGAAAAAATTATTACAATTTGAACTTTGTTGAATTCAAAGTTTCAAAGTTGAATTCCCAACAATTCGTTATTTTGAGATGTAACACTCTTTGGGACGCGTAGCAAACTATGAGTGGTGGTAGTGGGAGCGAACGAAAATACGTTTTTTAAACGGTTTTTCGTAATGACATACACTTAACAATTGATATTTGTAAATGTGTATCAGCTGCGTGCTAACAAAGTAAGTAGGCTTTCTCATCAAATCAATACATCTCTTTTGTTACGGCCTTTTGTAGTAGCAATAGTTTCGAGAGTTCTCTCTGAAGAGAAAATAATTCTCGCAGGTTTTGGGCCACTGTTACCATATTAAGTTTTTTGGTAGCCACAAAATGTTTAAGCTTTCTTCAGAAAAACTAATTTTTTTATTTTTTTTTATTGTAGGTATAGAAAATAATTATTATATTATTATTATTTAGCTTCTTATAGACAAAATTTTATTAAAATTAATCGAACTACGTACAAATGTAGTATTGTGATCATAAACATATCTTTAATTTCTTTATAACCCTAAACCCCTTTGCTCTTCGCCTGATAGTCTCCAATTTTTGATGTGAAAACATCTTTAGCGGCAGGAGTAAGTAAAAAATTGTATAGAAATCGGGTTACGTTACGGAAACAAAAATGCCGAACAAAAAATATTGCTGGTATGTGTGAATATCGATAAGAACAAAAAATAAATAAAACGTAAAATCAATGCAAAACCTACGCATACTCAGGCAATAAACAACATCATCCGGCATTTCAAAAACATCGTGAGCCGAATGCAAAAAAAAAATGTAAAAAAAAACAGCCTACTTTAATTTATTTTGTTGTGAAAATACCAGCAAGTGTTTTTGAAAATGAAAATTACATACGAGTAAAAGGACCACAAATTATGCTTGTGAAGTGTAATAGTTATTTACGTCACAAGGGCGATAAATGAGTTGTTACAGTACGAGTTCGATGTTTATTTGAGAATTTTAAGAATTTTGAACAAGTACTGTAACGATCATTTAAAGGACGTGTAACTTATTTTGCTTTGTTCAGTGAGTTTTCCGTGACCATTTATTACTATGGTTTAGGTGATTAACTTAACAGAACTGTACTTTGCTCATGCTTAATTATTGTCAGTAAGGTTCGTCCTCCAAATTCAAAATAGAATTATAACATACTGACTTTTTGAACCAAAAATTTAAGTTAGTTTAAATACTGAGCGAACAACATCTGTCTTTATGGAGGGGTTCCTGAGCCTTAACGAAATGGCTTTAAATGATTCAATAGTTATACAAAAAAGTTTTCACATAAATCTTTTGCGAGTTGAGGGTGAACTCGCTCGTTGTTTTTTTTTTTCTGATTAACGTGTATTTTTCCAAAATATTTTATTTAAGCATGCTCATTTTTCTGATCTAAATTTACCGCTAACTTTACGACAAAAAAGGGTAAACAAAAAGTTGTTTGGAAAATAATCCCTCACTGTAATAAAAAAAAATATGATTGATCAAATTCAAATTTTCCTTTGTATCGGTCTGGCAACAATGGTAGTGCCACGCAAAACATCATAAGAGAGCTAGAGAGCTAAAACTAAAAAACCCGTAGAATACTACAAAAAAATTGTTTCAAAATAAAAATCGCACTTGTCCTTGTTTAGTCAATTTCCCATTGTATTTATGGGAATTAAATATTAAAACAAATAAAACCGTTGTACCAAAGCTTTTGATGGCTTATCAAAATACAAGAAAAATAATTCAGTTTCTTTTTTCTACTAATCCCTTGGATAAATCACCACTAATACTTCCTTTTAACTGTTTGGGAACATGATAATCATGACGAACCGATAAACATAGATTTTATTCCCGATGAGCTGCAACCGGAAATACTCATGATGCTAATTTTGATTTGAAGTAAATGTTTCAAGAAACAGAGTTTTCGAAAAATGATCACAAATTATGTCGCTATTTTTAAATATTAATTCGAATTAACAGATTATTTTAGCTGCTTCTTGATAATAAAATCAAAAGTGAAGTGAATGTGATCCGCCCGTCTAAATTGACAGACTCTCAATTGTTATTGCATTCCAATAGCCACAACAGAATAAACACGCCTAAGAATCAAATTTATCATTTTACGACTAAACTACTTACACAGAAATGGGCCACACAAACTTACGCAAGTGCGTGTCAGTTATTTTTTCCAACGCAAATGCCACTATACTAATATTCATAGTATAGTATTTATACTATTATACTTGGAACAATCTGCTTATTTGATTTATGAAGTCTCTCGTGTATTCTTAGGTTTTGACCACCTTTTACAAATAATTATTATTCGCGAGCGTTAAACCGTCCTTCATTTTGAGTACATTTTAATCACATATTTTAATTGTTTCCAAAAAACCTATCAAAGTTCCAATCAACAATAATATTATAGTTATTCAAAAAGACGTTAACAGAGAAAATGAACGATTAATTTATTTTTATATTCCAAAGTTAACATTATGCAGTTCTACATAATTAGAGTTAAATCGCTAACCCTTTCGTCCACAACGAATATTTTACGAGGTACACCTAATATATAAATATTTTATGGTAGTTGAAATATCGTATATTTTAATATCAATTATGCAAAGACTAGTAATATATATTTTTAATATTGCATAGTGGGTGGTTTTTACTGAAAGGAGATATTTGTTATATAGCTTCTCTCCAACTATATTATACACCATACATGTATTAATGTTTTACGAAATGGGGTTGATTGCGGGTGAGGAGATATAAATTCCATTTTATTTTAATTTTTATTTTTAATTTTAATGAATAAAAATCGAAAAAGACGATGAAATGATGATGAAGGAAGGAGTTTTATTTTTTTTATTTTAGGTTTTTATTTTATAAATTAAAATTGGAATAATAATAATTGTAATAAGAAGGTTTTTTATTTTTTGTTGCTCTCTACATTTTTAATTTATGCACCAAAAAGTTTTGTTATAAGCAAAACATTGAACACCAACTATACATATATTATATGTGTATAGATTATACACATAGTATAGATTGGAAGTGTATGTACGTACATATATTATGGTTATAGATTGTGCATATATACACTATATGGGTATAGTTATAACTATAAAGAGTTCGATATAAAAATTTATTTTTTAAGAATGAGTTATAAATTATAATATCTAACAATCTACTTCTTATTATAATATTATTATAATTATTGAATGGTTTTTAAAGTTTTGTGTTGCACACACAACCGGGTGGATTCAAAATAACTAATTAATAGTATAGTTAAGTATATATGAGTTGGAAGTAAAGGGTCACCTTATTGATGTAAAATAATTACCCATTGATATATTATGTAGTTCTACATAACTATAATATACTTTTCTTTTTTATTCCAATTTATAGTTCGTATGTAGTATGGTGGTAAAAATTGAATGATGATGATGATATTGAATATAAAGAATTAACCAGAAAAAGTAAAAATAATAATCGATTCCTTTTTTTTTTTTGTATATTCCTTGTAATTTTAATTTTGCAATTTAACAGATTTGTTGTTGTTATTATTTTAATTTAAAAATGTTATAACCAAACTAAATATACCATCAACGAAAGAAATACTGTATGTAAACTATATACTTTATTATATATGTATACACAGCAAGACAACTCTCTATTTCACTATGCAAATTAGGTAATTACTTAATATTATAATGTTTGTTTCAAACAACAGCACACAAAAAAGACTACTAGACACACAGGACGAGGAGACAAACATTTTATAAAGTTTCTAAGTAATTTCGTTTTGGACAACAACAAAATAATATTAATATAACCCTTTGGGGATTTTATTAAATTGTTATTTTGCATAATTATTGTGATACCATGTAATACTATTGTCTGGAAAATTGCGTTGGATACATAAAATTATCCAGACTTCTCATTAAATAACTGGGACAGATGTATTACGAATTAAAAAAACAAATCAATTAAATATAATTAATCATGATTTTAGTTTTTTTTTTATATCTTCTTAATTCGATGAAATAAATAAACTCCTGTTGTTTATTAATTAACAAGCAAGTAAACAGTATTTTATATCGTCAGAAAATTGTATGTATTTATATAAAAAAGGATCAACATTTTTGTATCTATTTTTATTTTATTTTCTAATTAGACAGAATTTTAATTGAGATTGGTAATTAATTTATATAAATTTTAATAAATTGATTTATTGAACAAAAAAAATGTTGGGATTAACACTACGCCAATCGATTATCTGTGAATTCAAATCCTATTTTTTTTTTTTTTTTGTAAAAATATTTAAATAATTTATGCTACACAACGTATCACATATTAATTACAAGAAATGAAAGTTTTGCCATCTTAATTTTTGATTCTCGTATTGTATGATAATGAAGAAAAATATCCCAAGAAAACTCATTAATGAAAGGTAATTTTAACAATAATAACGATCAAAAAAATGTATAATAAACTGTCATTGTGATTGGCGGTAGACTGGAAACGGAAAAAAATAATAATTTTCCACCCTCGTAAAAATTATTATCGAGTTCATTTTTTTATGCTCTATATATTCATTTTTAATTTATATTCCAATCATAAATTGATCACAAATAATTCCCTCTTATCAAATAAAAAAATAAAAAATCAAAGTTTTAACATAAATCACATAATCTCAATATTTATGAAATTTGTCTTGTCTGTTTTGTAGAACAACACAAAACAACCACATCGAAAACTATATGTTCTCAAACATTTAATACCCCAACTAATTAGAAATGCCATAATATTCTATTCACGTTACCATAAAAATATATGTTTTTTTTTTGCCAAACACATATACCTGCACACACAACACACACTTACTGCTAAACACTATTACATACATTATATTATGTGCATTATGCTTATTTTATGATTATAAATGAGAATGAAAATTGCCTCGACTTCAAACAATACCAACAACAAAACAAAACAGAAAACTAATCATATTGGGTGGTTGATTTTGATATGTTACAGTAGTTTATTTTTATTGTATGTATATTTCTTTTCCATTATTTGTGTGCTTGCTTGTAATACGTTACTTGTATTCTTGATTTTCTTGTTCCACAATTAAATGAATTGAAAGAAGAAAATTAATGAAAAACAGCACAGAAAAAACAAAAAAGATTCTATCAATAAATGTGAAATAAAATAAAATTAAATGTAAATTTGCAAAACTACAAAAAAAAAACGAATATACCTAGTAATGAAAATAATTAGATTTACGTTATTTTCCCCTCTCTTGAAATTTTTTTCGTAGTTTTCTGAAAATTACATTAAAATTAAAATGAGGATTAAAAAATATAAGTTGATAATTTTAGTGTAGTTTTGTAAAATAGGTACATATATTGTAAACTAGGATATATTGTTAAATCGATATAAAGCATTTTATTTTGGAAAGGAATCTACTTAATCCTTTTACGAAAATCATTCTGGTTGTCCTAAAATTTTGTTAGAATAGGGTAATGCGAAGCTTTCAACAGGTTTACAAATTATTTCTTGGATTCTAGTTTGTTTGCATGTTTATTTCTATGCAAGCTATTAGCCCCAAAAGAGCAACTCCCTCCTTTTCGTTGATTTTCATTTTACGTCCACATTTCCTAGCTCTATACCAGCCTACAATACTGAGGCAACGGATCTACCCATGAATTCTGTACTCCCACTGTTGGCTTTCTTCATCAGAAAAAATAAAAATTATAATAAATAATAAAATACAGTGAAACCTCTATATATTGGACAGCGAAGGGACTGTCCAATTTATGGAGGTGTCCAATATAAGAAAAATTTCTTCTTATAAAAAAAAATGGAGGTGTGGCCAACACACGACTTTCTTTTACGAACAGCGAATTTTGAAAAACTTTTATAATTCAAATTTCCCGCAAACTTAATTAAGATTGTTTTTATTATTTCATGTTTTCTGTAAATTGTATATTTTTGAAATATTTGCAAAATAAATTTTCTGTTTTACGGAATCTGGGAGCTGGGAACTGGGACCCCAAAATGTATGTAAAAAGTTTAAACATGAAGTTGCAGTTTGATTGCTTAAACCATTTGGACTACAAATTGACAGTCATATGTATATACCAACAGACACCACTTCAAAACTCAATTTTTTGAACTCATTAGTACACACGTAAAAGAAATAAAAGGTGATATTTATGAATTTAAATTTTTTCTTTTAATTTTTTGGAATTTGTATTAGTGATTTTTTGTAAATCTTATACTTTTTAAAATATGTGCAAAACACATTTTCGGGCCGAGAGTGGCCACTTCCGGTTGACCGATTTGGCAATTTAACATACATGTAGGCTAAATATTTTTATAACATACAGTACGTCACTGAAGTGTGCAAATTAATTATAATTAGCATAATTGGGCTAATACACACAATAATTAAAATGACAAATGCAAGAACTGCTGTAACTCCTTGTAAAAAAGTGTGGGGGGGGGGGCAGGAGTTGCGAAATATTTTTGCAATTATAAAACGATATATATACTTAAGTATTACAAACCCTAATAAGTCGTTAAAAAAGTTAAGAAACATGAAAAAATGATCCACATTCAATTATGTAATATTTGCATTAAAAACCGGAAGTATGTCACTGTAGTGTGCAAATTAATTATAATTAGCATAATTAGGCTATATATACACATATATTTATGTGTTGGCAAAACAATATTTAATTTTTTTTTTATAAAATTTTTAAATTTTTTTAAAATTTTTTTTTTTAATTTTTAATTTTAATTTTTTTAATTTTTAATTTGTTTATTTTTATTTTTTTTTGATTTTTGGAAACATTTTGTATTAGTAATTTTTTGTAAACCTTATACTTTTTAAGATATTTGCAAAACAAATTTTCTGGCCCAAGGGAGTGGCCACTTCCGGTGGACCGATTTGAAGTAAAATTCACTGGGACCTCCTAATTTATCCAAAAAGCTTAAATCTGAAGTTTCAGTTCGATTGGTTAAGCCATCTGGGCTGTAGAGAGGACACAGACTGACAGACAGACGGACAGACAGACGGACAGACAGACGGACAGACAGACGGACAGACAGACGGACAGACAGACGGACAGACAGACGGACAGACAGACGGACTGACAGACAGACATCATTTCGAAACCCATTTTTTCGGACTCAGGGGACCTCAAAACAGATAAATCTTCAATAATCTCAAGGTCGAAAATTTTCATGATTACTATACTTTATTTTACTTACGTAAAAGAAAGTAATTCTCTACCAAAAATTGAAAATCGCTTAAGTGCATTTTATACCTAAACCACTTAAGCGATTTTCAATTTTTGGTAGAGAATTAATGACGTGCACATCAACATTTTTATTTTGAATTCAGATTAACTCCATAGTTAATTCAACATTTTCGCTGTCTGATTTCTTTTGTTGTCCAATTTTCAATATATAAAGGTTGCCCAATATATAGAGGAAAAGGAGCATTTTTTTCAAGGAACTGAATGAAAGTGTCCAAAATAGAGGAGTTTCCAAAATAGAGATGTGTCCAAAGTAGGAGGTTTTGCTGTATTTAATAATAAAATTGAGAGCTACATTGCTTATTTATTTTTAAATCTTATAGAAGAGATTCGGCATTCAATACAAAAATTTATTTAACGCCAATTTGTTTACAAAAACGAATTGCATTAAGGTAAAAGTACTTATATTCGCCATTTAGAATTGCATTCGCCATTAATGTAAACATTTGCATTTGTATAATTTTGTTTACCTACCTAAACGGCGGATTGAACTTAATTGGTACATTCTCCATCTGGAAGACAAAATTTAAAACAATAATTTTATTTAACAAATTTATAATAAAACGAAATTATTTTTTTCGATTTAGGCTTTGCCAGGTGAAAATAACACAAAAAATTGTATGCACAAAATAAATTTTAATATTATAAATATTTAAGAACGAAACTAAAATTAATAATTAAATACACTTATGTATTATTAATAATTAAAGATTATACTGACTTAAAAGAAAATTTGTGAGATTTTTTATTTTTAAAATTGACGGTGATTCACCTGGCCCACGCTAATCCACCAGCACAATGCCTTAGTTATTCATCACCGTCACTGATCATAATCAGACATCAGTATTCCATATTAAGATAAAAATCAATTAAAAATGTAATTTAGGGAAGTTTAACTGTTAATACATTGTTTTTTATGTGACCTAACATTAGCAGAACCCATCTAGAATAAAATTCTGGGAATTGAAAAAGTCTAGCCAGATTTTCGAGTTAAATTTATTAAACACTAAATAATAATCAACCGTCCATTCCTTAACACTTATATGTACCATAGTTTTGGATAATGGGGGCCGGTGTGACAAGCTGGTTAAAATAATTATATGGACCGTTTATTTTGAAAGTGGTGTAAGTCTATATTTTGTTGAAATGAGATAATGAAAAAATTGAGAATCAATAAAGTATATGGGTTTTGAATTTTCCTATTTTTTGCAGAAGTATTTGGTATTTAATTTTTTTATTTTAACTATAACTGTTTACTGACAAAAAGATTATATTTCTATAACTCAATTTTTTTGAAAAAAATGACTTACACCACTTTCAAAATAAATGGACCAAATATTACTCTTAAGCTGTTAAATACAAATGTGTAGTCTTATATTTCAAGATTCGAAATATTTATACTTTAAAAATTTAGATTTCCGTTGAAAATTACAATGATATTAAATTATTCAACGCGAAATTAATCAATCATAAATTCTTAAAAATGTATCCTTATTCCTTACCAATACCATTTCCTTTAAAATTCAGAATTTTCCGCTGTTAAAATACCGTTATTTGTCTCGTCGCGATAACCATAAATGCATAAGTTATGTATGTATAAAAGCTGATTTACATTTAAAGATTTTCACAGTACATGCAAAAACTAAATTTAAACAAAAAATGTAATTAAACATTATAATTGTTTGGTCTGCTTGTTATGAAAATATGAATCTCGATATCGACAAAAAGCAGACGTCGATTTTTGCGTTTGTTTCTTGGATTTCAATTGACTTTTTAAAGGAGATGTTAAGTTTTTTTTGTCTTTATAGTTTTTTCTATGTTGTGTTTCAACATTTTGCGGATGACGAATGACTTTGAATGTAAATCGACTCTAAGTGACAAACTCAATAGTCTCAACCGCATCTTTTTTTATTTGAATTTTAATGATTTAGTAAGAAGGAGTCTACCTTCATCTAGACATCTCTAACTTGTAGAAACAGGGATGAAATGATTGTGAATTGGAATATTTCATAAAATGGATAGAGATATACTCCAAGAAAAATTGTGTAACAGATTGCTGTAAAGTATATTCAAAATTTGTCTCACCACTCCAGCTGAATTGTATATATTTAAAAATTTAGAGTAACCAAAATTGAAGTATTGCAGCACTGAAAAATGAATATGTCTTAACCCTGGAAATAACGTTTTACTAAAGTACCTCGCTAAGCCATCTTAAGGTATATTTTCAGTTTACACTCTCTTCCAATACTGACCTTGTCAACTATAATTATTATGAAAGACTTCTCGTAAGTACCCTATGCGAAGTTAAAACTCAAATTTCCGTACCTAATTTTCGTCCCGTCGGTTCCATAAAACAATTTTTTTTATTTTTTTTTTATTTATTTAAATCTGAAAAAGTTAGAAACTTGTGTACAGATTTTATTTATAATCTTACATATTTATAATCTATTAAATTCTTATATTACAATTAGGTTTATAATACCCTTTTTTCATTTATGTAAAATAGCTTTATTATGATACAATCAATTTTTAGAGAAGAGAATTAAATAATAAATATGGTTTAGTATCTTAATGAGTGGAGTACATATTTCAAAAAATAATCAACTAGAACAATTTTTTTAAAAAATATTTATAATTTACATTTAAATTAAAATTTAAATTTGGCTGACTAAACGATCAAAACTAAGGAAAACGACATTAACTGTTCATGAACCTTGGAAATAAATTGTATTTTACCAGTTTTTTAAAAATACCGATATTGGTTTCATCTTTAATGTATTGCGGTAAATCATTAAACAAATTTAAACCTTTAACCAAGATGTGATTTCCACCGTGGTTTGTTTTATATTTCTTTATATAGAAATTCATTTTACTTCTGGTATCGTATTGATGAGTGTCTTGAACTAAAGTAAGCCCGGAGTTGAACTTTATTAAATTTCTCTGGATTTTAAAAATTAATACGATCAATTCAAGGTCACATATGCATGTAAATGGTAATCTATCAACTGCATAAAGATATTTGGTTGGATAAAGTGTAGGAAGCTGGTATATTATTTTGAAAGACTTATTTTGAAGTACGAGAAGTTCATTCAATTTATGTTTGCTTGCACTATTCCAAACGGAATTCAAATAAATAAACCTTGAGTGAATGTATGCATAATAAAAAGCTAATGCAGTTTTGGAAGATAAATATTGCCTGCTCCTTCTGAGAGCGAACAAATATGAAGAAACACTACTTTTAACATTATCTATATGGCCACTCCAGTTCAACTTGCTGTCGATTAGAAGGCCCAAATATTTATAGGAATGAACTTGCTTTAGAAGACTATCATCCATTTTGATAACAAGCCCAACCGGCTTTCTCGCATTTTTCCGTTCAAAGAAAATATAATTTGATTTATCTATATTAACTTGTAGGTAATTAGCTCTCAACCAATTATTAATACGATCCAGATCATTATTAATATCTTGAATGATTCCATTAAAACTTTCGTTACAATAAACTATCGCACAATCATCAGCATAAAGCTGCATTTTCCCACAAATATTCAAATATAACAAGTCATTAACGTATATATTAAATAATAATGGTCCCAAAATTGATCCTTGTGGTACACCTTTTTTAATTCTTAGAATATTTGAATTTATACCATCAATTAAAACTAATTGATTCCTATTATTAAAATAGGAGTTTAGTAAATTAATGTAGTTTCGTGGAGAGAAGATTTCGTGGTCCACACAATCAAAAGCTGTTTAATGACTAGCTATTTTAATGACTCATTTGGGTGAGAGAGCAAATAATGTACAATATTTCAACACTTTAAACTCGCCAGTCCCATTGCCACTAAAAGAGAACCAAATCAAGAAGTTGACGAATTTTATTCAAACTGAATTCTTTGTGGTAAATACATTACAAGCACGGAATGGTTATGGAAAGTTATTTATTTTTGGGTGCTGTACTGCGGCTTATATCACGATTGTACTCATAAAATGTTTTTCACAAATAAAACACTTTATTTACAAAAAAATTTTGCATAATTTTTATTTTATTTTACTTAAAAATTGAACAAATTAAAAAATACATATGATTATTTCTTAAGTAACATTACGTATACTTTTCTAATTTTTGAAAGACCGGTTTCGTATTTTGCGTCCTTTATCAATTCTAATTTTAACATTTTGTGAAAAAATTGTTTGTAAATAAAGCGTTATAATTGTAAAAAAATATTTATCGGCCTTAAAAATGTTTACGCACCAGCCTATTACTAAAATTATTAGGGCTTTACTTTTGACCGGTATTCCTTATAGGAAATGTTCAGAAGCTAATAGATGACACAATCTTGTATAAGACTATTTTACATTGCCAATCTTCATGCGCATTTACATGATTTTTCATGCTAGATTGTATCGAGCATTCAATTTAATTTAATTTATCTGTTGCATCTTTAAAATGTAATTAGATTGAAATCAGATTTTCAGGCTATTCTTAAATTTTTCTGTTATGAGAAATATTTTAGAGTTGTTCCTAATTACTTCACTAGAAATTGTGAGAGATTTTTGATCCTAAATTCCAAATTTTTAATTCTTCCATTGAAAATCACTATTCTTAAATGTTTGAAAATATTAAATTCACATAAATGTCTTTCGTAAACTTAGAATTATATTACAATTTTATAATTTTGGAGAACTTTTAAAATTTGGACTGTTGTGAAAATTATAAATAAAGGAAAAAATTGAGAGAAAAAAACCTAAAATTCAATTTTAAAGTTTTAATCTGGATTGTTCAAAATGTTAACTTTTACACTTTTTAACATTTATCATTGAGAAGTTTCATGCCAAATAGCATCTGAAAGATGATTGAGGAGATACCTCCAAGCAAACTAACTAGAGAACCGTAAGGCCAAAATAAATGCAAAGTTATACATTTTCCCGATCACTGTGCCAGGTAACTACTTTTGCGCATTTGCGAAATACCTCGTAAATAGTCCTAAAGTAAGTTCTTAATTAAATATGGACCTTTACAAAATACAAGTTGAATACACTTTTCGAATAAAGCTTTGATATGTCATTTTAATTTTAGAAATTACAATTAAATTTGTTCATTTAAACAAACTAAAGTTATTCAATATTTTTGATACTCACAGAATCGTCGAATATTATTGGAAATCTTTATTTTTATTTATTAAACAATTTTCTGTATCCTCATAAAATCTTACAGCCCAGAAAAATACTCCGAACGTTTATTATTATTTCCTAAGTAAATATTAATTTAAATACATTCAACAAACAGATAAAAGCTATTTTATAGTGGCAAGATCAGTGTTCGCAAGTAGTTGGCTATTGGCGGGCCAATAAATGAATTTCTTTATATAATTGCTTTTTTTGCGTGCCAAGCTAATTCCGTAAAATAATTGTTCATTTAAGTGAAATATTAAGGATCAGGCAGAATCGGCCTCTTAAACGCCAAATTTTTAGTTTTATTTTCAACGCAAATTTTTAGAGGAATCAAAAAAAAAAATAATTTCAACAATTTAACTTTTTTCCATCCACAATCGTGCTACCTAGTACCATTTTGAGCTAGAGACGTAGTAAGCTGGTTCTTATAAAAAAAAGATTGAAACCATTTTTTGATTAATGGAGTTAACCATAATATCATTAATGGTGTTCCGCAATACAGTAGACTCGCGATAACGTGAACAAAATAAAACCAGACAAATTCATGTTAAAGAGATTGTTCGTGTTTGCGGGAGTTTATTTTTTCATATGAAATTTGGCCCATTGGCTGAATGACCGGTGTGACATTTGGTTCATCGTTTGATTTTATTTCATTTTCAGGTGGATGAGATGGAGCATTATCCACTAGTAAAAGCGCTTTTACTGGCAAACCTTGACTTTTCGAAATTGTTTGTACCTAATTTGATAAAATGGTCAAAAAGAATTGTTTACTTAAATTCTTTTAGATCAATAAATTAACATTTACCGATGGTACAAAAGATTTCTGGAACCTATCTTTAAGCAGCTGTGATCCACGCAGTTTTTGAATGTTTAAAGCTAACAGGGCAGTTACAATTATTAAATGATTGGGTATTTTTCGCTTTTAAAATTTTTTTTTTTTTTTTTTTTTTCGCTGGCGCTACATCCCATGGAGGGATTTGGCCGCTTCATTTTTGAAGTTTCGTAATCATTTTTTACAACGGATAATAGTGATTAGTTCATTGATCCTTACATTAAACCAGCCGTGATTTTTTCATCACCCGCCGGGAATCGAACCCGGGACCTCCGGAGCTTAAAGCAAGCATGCTAACAACTGTGCCACCGCTTTTAAAATTACTAACGCTGTAATTTATGAAGTACATTTGCATTAGTATAATATGCTAAAGTACAAGCCAGTATAAGCCTGTTTCATCTGCATTATAAATTTGGTTTACAGACAGATAAAGTTCAATTATTATGGGTTGCAATTGTCTTTTAAATGGCACCACAAACTCAAGTTGAGAGGACAACTTCGCTCCAGTAATTTTAAGGAATCGCACACCAAAACAAATTTTAAAACATAGTAGCCACCAATTACTTGCTAAGTAAAAGTTTTGCGATTTCTTATCGCCACTTACAGTAAAACTGTTTTCAAACTGCCGAAGAAACAAACAATATAAGATCTTCTCCATTTTAGGGTATTCTGACAGTTAAAGGGTTCTTCTTTTAATTGGCCCCATATAGGTGTTATTAGCCGCATTTAAAATTCGCTCACTTTTTTGTTAATTGCAGAAACAGTGGATTTAGCAACATTGTAGTTTTTCGATAAATTTGTAACCTTGCTCCTTTACGAAATTATTCAAAAATTCCAGATTATATCTTTAATAGCCGCATTTCTTGGCGCATAATTATCCTGATCAGATCACAGTTTACATTGAAAGCAGCAACACAAATTTTACAAATTTTTGTTTTTGGATTAAAATTTTGATCCGAGTAGGTGTTTTTAGTGCTTGTCGTTTCATGAAGCATGACCTGATTCGGACCAGATCAAACTGTTCCTTTTTACCCATTTTTAATTAGGAACTATTAATTACACAGCACATACAACTATGTATTTATAAACCGCACTAGGTTACCGCACAAAGTAGGTACTGATCGATTTACAACTTTACTCGATTCAAATTATGAAAAAAGGAGCAAATTGGGAATCCCCGGATTATAAGAAAATATATTACATATGTATTAAGAAATATATGTGCAATTATGGACATGCGAGAGTGTACAAAATCTAGTTCACGTTATCGAGCTTTCTAATTATTCACATTACCGAGTAGTACATGCAATTAAAAAATCGGTCACTTTATCCGGAGTTTACGGTATACGGCGTATGTTATCGCGAGTCTACTGTATCTCTTGAATTTCACTATTATTTTATTTAAAAAATCCGACCCTAAATGATATGACCCATGGAATTCTTCAGAGCGCGAATAATTCGATTGTATATTAGAAACTACTTACAGAATCGGCTTAATAACTTAGGTATCAAATTTCAGAAAAATTGATTGGCAAACGTGCATGTTCCATTTAGTGCTGGAAATGCTGAATGTTTTTCGCATCTTCTATGAATAAAACAAGCAATTGTTAGTGGTACAAACGTTTCAAATAGAGCCTTGAAGACGTTAAAGAAATGTTAAGGACGGTGAACACCCAAGCATACCAACAACCCTCAACCCAAACACTTTTGGGCACGAAACTTGTGACAACATAAAATTGGATCAAAATTGTTGAATATCGACCAAAAGCAATTCCTTATTAACATCGCTGAGAATTTACCGTATCAAATTAACGGCGATCCAGAACTGTTCAAATGAGTCATATCTGGTAATCAAACAGGAGTATTCGAATAAAACGTCTAAATTAAGGCCCGACCGTCTCAATGGAAGCTTCCTAAAAACGCAATACCAAAAAAAAAAACCTAGTCAAATTCAATCGAATGCGAAGGTTCTGCTCACTGATTTCTTCGATATCAACGGCATAGTTTACCATGAATTCTTATACCACCAGGTCGCACCTGTTCGGGTTTGTGGTGAGACAAAATGGCCTTTGTATCTACAATAATGCACCTGCTCACACTTTTGTGCTGGTTAGCAAATTTTTGGCCAAAAACGATACCGTTATGATGCTGAGCGCTCCAAACCTGTAAAATTGCCGAGCATACCAAAACCTTTTCGACAGCTAATAATAAACTAAGCATCGAACTCAAAAGTTTCACAATTTTTTTATCAAATCGTATAGGTATTTTATTGTAAATTTTTTCGAGCTTTCCGTACTTGTTGAAAATATTTGAAATTCATTCCAAAGGTGGTTATAATTATGACCAAATTAATTTCATTGTTTTCCATTTTTCAGCATTTCGATATTTGGGCTTTATCAAAACTCTAGAAACGTATTTTCCATTTTCTGTTAGAATAACTACAATCAAGGTCGATTTCAAATTTTTTTGGCGTGCCAGACAAATTTTTAAACGTGCCAAGTTTTGCCACGTATTTGCGATCAGTGGGCTAGATGGAATTTTATTTAAAATTATAATCAAAATATTCATTGTTTTTCGTAAGCGCTGAACTCAACAACAAAATTTTTAATTTTCTTCAATAATATTTATTATGATTATTTCAAAATTTGTGTTTTATGAAAAACGAATATCTAATTAAATTTTTATATTAGAGCACGGAAATTAGAAAACATTTTTTGTTAATTTAAATAAAAATTAACCCTACAATAATTAATTATAATTTAAAATTATATTTTTTCTAAATGAAATAAAATACAATATAATTGTTTTTTTTGTGTTTTAATAAAAAGTAATAAAAGGGTTTTACGCAATATAATAAAAAAAAAATATTTTTCAATTTCCTTATTTTTATAATTAAAATAAAATAAAATAAAAAATAAATAATTTTTTTTGCAATTAAATAACCCCAAAATATTATATAGTTGATGTAATAATTGTAACAGATGTCACTACATGTTTGGTGTTAATTTGGTTTGTTTTTATTAAATTAACTTTCTTATACAAATTGTCAGCGGGGAGGAGTTCAACAATCAAATGTCAACAAATTATAGATTTTATGTATTATTTGCATCTAAAAAGCTTATAAATAATCAGCTTAGCTTTAATAAAAATAAAATCTATCATATGAATGCAAATTGCATATACACAATCTCTCGTCAGTTTATTGATTTATTATTTGAAAAATTATTATAATTCCTCTATAACAGTAAAATAAAGCAGCAGCAACAACAATAACAACGTTATAGCAAACAATATTTAAAATTAACATCTACAAAATCACTACAGATTTTTCCTTTTTAACCTCATCTCTATACATTTTATTCTGTAAGTACATAACAGAAATTTTTACCATATTTTTGCTGCTCTACAATATTTACAGGAGCCTTAAAACCATTTATTTCTTAAAATTACCAATTTCAATATTTATAATAATTCCCAATCATAGATATAATAAAAGGAAGGAGAGAACAACAACTGCAACATAACTAGTAACATGAATATATACATACATATGTACGTATGTTTGTACATTGAATGCAATTCTTATGTACATTAAGGATAGTCACTTATACATAAACACATCTCCCACATATACATGTTGTACATAAATGTTTGCTTACAATAAGGATTAGTAAATTTCTCATTAATAAAACAGAACCTCCATCCTCCTCACACACAAAATTGTATAAGTTCTAAGCCTTAATTGAGACTCACATTTTTATAAATAAATTTTGGTAAATTTTTCTAAAATTATAATCATAAAAATAATAAGGACAAACTACAGCTACTATGCACTAAATACAGAGGATGAGGAAACAACAGAGACAGAGAGTCTGAAATTACAAAATGTGTTGGTGTTAAATTTTTATTTTTGGCACTACCACCTAAATGTTGCCTATCATCGTCCTTATTTTGATTTTCAAAAATATTCTTATATTGTTATATGACTATTAAACTTTTATTATATTTATATAAGTAAATAAAAAATAAATATTTTTATACTTTCCTACAAAAATTTTATATACCATCAACCAACCAACCGAACTAACCAAAACTTCTAGTTGTTGTTTCATAATATATTTATATGTAGATATGTGCATCCTTCGAACATAACATAGTATATACATATGTATACTATTTAGAAGAATATATTTGTATAGACATAGAAATGAGATGTGAATTTTTCCAAAATATATATTTAGAAATATTATTAGAAAATGTGTAAAGGGTTATAATGCAACAAAAATTTTATAATTTTTTTTTTTTGAAAAATGAGAATTATGTGATTGCATTTTATTTTACCTTTTTTTAGAAAAAATACTAAGGTACAAATGTAAAGTAGTTACTGTTAATTCTTATTAAATTCTATGTTTGTTTATTAAAAAAAGTAAAATTGCAAAAAAAAAAAATAACATGGCTATATGTTACTGTTGATCCTTTCTATATTTATAGCTTTATATTTTTATTTTTCTTGGCAAATTTTTATAATTTTAATGTATTTAAAATTAGAATTTAGTAGACTTATTATTTATTTATTAATATGATTTTTAATTTTAGAAATTGTTTTGTTGAGGTTTAATTTTGTGGGATAGGCGAATTGGAGATCTGCTGCAAATATGTGAAATGCACTATAACATATTGCTTTATTCATAATGCTATATTCCTAATGGGACTATGCCCAACAATTTTATCTGTATTTTAGGATCAGAAATAAATAAAATCTCTGAGCATTTTATTTTACTCCCACAGGTATGCTTGTAAATTGTTTACGTAATCCAGAATTGAGCCTTCACAAAAAAAAAAAAAATGAAATTATTATATTCGCTAAATTATTATGTTCGCTAAAATCTTAAGGAAATTTCTTGTTTTTTTAAGGGTATATGGAGGGAGATGATATTTCTACTTTTTTGTTAGAGTAGTTTGTTAGTAATTTCTATAATAGTTTACTGCACGGAGTTCTTCTAGAAAAGCAGATTTTGTGATTGTTGTTTTTATTCGTTAACGTATGTGCCTGTAACAAATATGAAATAATCCACATTGTGACATTTATCTGATTAAATCGGAATTTAAATGAATCAAAGAAGCGATAAATTCCTTAAACTATAAAAACGTAGCAAATGCAATTTTAACCCATTTATGCACTTGAGCAACAGTTTTAAAGCTATTCATACTCAAAATGAGCTCGAACGAAAACTAATTTTTAATCCGAAAAGTACCAAGTTATTATACAATACACGGAAAAAATAATTTCTAATATGAAGAAAAAACGGATTAGTTCAAGAAAATTTGTACATCATTTTTCAGCTAAACGAAATTTTTCTCACCACAAACTTAACGTTTCTCAATTTGAAATTCTGCTAAAATATTAAAATAATCTTTATTTGTTTGATATGAGAAAACTAATTTCTTGATACAAGAAAACGTGATTACATCGAGAGTATGGTTTTTCTTCATGGTTAATTCTTATTTCTTAAGTTTAACAAAATCGGTTTGATTGTAGAAACCGATTCTTTTGATTGAAAACTAGAAATTTTTATGGTGAGAAATCTCGTTTCTTTATTTAAGTAGCATTTTCTGTAAATAAACAGATATTTTCTTGCTGGAAAACACATATTTTCTTGAGTAGAGTGAACATTTACCAATCTATTGTTTGCGTTTTCTTGTATGCATCGGTTTTCTTCTTCCAGCGAACTTGAATATTCTTCACTAGAGAAACGCTTTTCTTGTGACAAAGCACTATTTCTTCAGGTGTGGTTACGCAATATTTCTTGGTTTCAGAAATATTTCTTCAATTTGTGAAATGGTTGTTTAAAATAATACAATTATATAACAATTTAGTTTTGTGTTTTTTATTTCACCATCAGATACAGAAAATATTTAAATACAAATTTGATAATTTCGATTGTTATTTGTTTCATTATATTTAAACATAAATAAAATTATAATTTTATAAATAATTTTCACTTAGAACTAATATTATGATCGTTGTAATTTAATATTAAGTTTAGACTTTCAATTTTTGTTTTTTAACTAAGAATCTAATTATCAATCATTATTACAAAAGTATCAATACATGAAAAAAATTTGTAGATTTTAAATACATAGATAATCAATTTAGTTTAAATATTTTAATTCCATTTGGAAGTGTAAAACAAATGATTTAAATGTATGTTGTCTTTACATATAATAAATTCATATTTTGCCTTTCTTGTTTCTTCTGTGCCAACATAATTACTTGACTATTCAAAAACTTTATACTAATAAGAAAAAATTGTTAGTAGTGTTTAGTATGCCAATAATTTGTAGCAGTTTCTTTTTTCTGTAAACTAAAAGAAATAGGATTTTTTAAATGTATTTATTTATATTGTATTTAATAACAAAAATACTTACATATGTTTTCAACATCTGAGACGTTTCAATATCGAGCAAGGCGAGAGAAAATATTAAAAACATTTTTAAATGTTTCTAGTTCCAGAAATCCTTTTTCTTTTGTCACTTTACACCACTTTGAAGTGGAAACACCTCCGTTTAAAAAATCTACGTTTGTTCACGTTTTAACAAAAGAAAATTTTCACAAAATCCTACTTTCAAAATCACAAAACTTTTTTACGTTTCTCACTGTTGAAGGTTCGCGATAGAATGCTTTTTTTCGGTACGAACATCCATTATAATATTATATAATGGTATTTATATATGTACAATTATAACAATTTAACGATAATTTTCTCGTCTCAAGAAAGGCTTACTTAGTTGAAATACTTTATTCTATTGATATGAGAAACAAGCTATTCATATTATGAAATAATTTCTTGAAATAAAAATATTTTCTTAGATTAAGAAATTTTTGTTCAAATGAAAAATGCGATTTTTAAATAAGATCGTTTAAGAGAAGAAAATGTTTTCTTGTCCTGAGAGACGTAAAATAATAGTTTTCTTGTTAAGAGAATTTAATAAGGAATAGTTTCTTCAATTGAAGATTTTTTTCTTAGTTCAAGAATAACATAAAAAAATTGGTTGTTTCGAAGAGAAAGTAAACTTTTCCTAATTAAAAATAATTAAATTATTCGGAATACTGTACTATATTTTCCAAATTATTCCATATTCTGAACCATACTATTATACCGACTAATCAAATTTCGAGACATCCAACTTAGGTGTGTAAATTGTAACCTAATTATTTCAACTATAAAAAAGAACAAAGTTAGCAGAATGTGTACAAAATGCCCTAATCTCTCATTGCATACTCTCCACAAATGTCTGCAAACCATAAATAATTAAATTTGAATAAAAAAATAAAAATGTTTTTACGAAATTCATTTATTTATTTCAATATATTAAATTTTTTAAATGGATGATTTCAAGCAAATTGGATAATACTTATATTTTGAGAAAAGGTTCTATTTCTTGATTTAAGAAAAATTCTATATTATCATTAACATTTCAATAGTTTCTTGAAACAAGAAATTGCTTTTGTGTTGATCAAGAAAATTTTTAATTTTTAAAATAAGCAAATCCAAGAAAATTGGACAATATAGTTTGAGAAAAGAGTCAATTTCTAGTTGCAAGAAAAATTGTGAACAAAACATTCATATTTTTCTCCATTCGTTGTTTTTTTTTTCTTCAATGAAAAATTTTGAGTAGTATAGATGCAAGAAACTAAATCTCAGATTACAATTAAGCAACAAATGTTAACTCAAGAATTTTTTTATCATTTCAAGAAACACAAATCTTATATGAAGAAAAACTTATCAGATATAACAAAATTAGCTGTTAAATGGAGAAAATGTACATTTTCTTCAATTAAAAATCCGTTTTCTTCGTTGTAACAACCCTAGTTTTGTCCGTGTATGTATGTTTGAAGGAAATATTGACTTTAAAATTGATTATTAAGTGTGAATTACTAACTGCATTATTTGAATAAAATGGTAGATTTGAAATTGAATTCGAATTACAATTCAAACACGATGGATTTGATTAAAATTAGAGGGAAATATAAAGGTAACCAGATTAACTTCAATTCTGAATTATACGTAATGATTGTGAATGAAATTTTATGTAGAATAATTAGGTAAAATTTTAAATTTAATTTAGAAATTAAATTAACTCAGAATTCAAACATGAATTTTAGTAAAATATTGAGTGCCATTTAAGTGAGAAAAGTTTGTGACGGACGTTTGTGAATTTCAATCGAATATAAAGTCAGAATTTCGAGCAAAAATCTGAATTAGAATTTGTATTTGTAGGTACTTAAATTAGATTTAAAAATTAGAATTACAAACTAGATTTGAACAACATCTTGTGTTTAATATGAATCAAAAGCTAATCGTAGTTTTCAACAGAAATTTAGTTGTAAATAGAGTTTGAATTCCAATATTTGAATAAAAATTCAAACCAGGGCTTGAGGAATAAATATTTAGTCGATTTAAAAAAAACTCCCGTGTTAAATCCATAAATTTTCAGTTCAGAATTAGGAATTTAAATTTACAAAAATAAGTTTGGCATTCCAAACAAATACAATTTTTGGTGAAGTTATATAGGAATTGAACACAACTCGAATTTTGATTTTACTTTATTTATCAAATTTAAAAAAAATCCATTTCGAGAAAGGATT
The DNA here is from genome assembly GCA_963556165.1 of Tipula helvola. Taxonomy (NCBI): domain Eukaryota; kingdom Metazoa; phylum Arthropoda; class Insecta; order Diptera; family Tipulidae; genus Tipula; species Tipula helvola. The sequence goes on along the minus strand of OY744481.1, from coordinate 199,032,233 downwards.
TTGAGTACATATTATAAATTATTTGAAGTACAAATATTTTACACAAATTGTTATTGGTGTGGGATCAAATGGGTTAAAATTAAAATGGATTAGAAAAAATTAAGATTTTTAGTCAGAAACTTAGTTCCAAGCTGTTTTCGAAGTTGAACAGAACGATAAATGACATTTTGAACATAAATCTAGTCTAAATTGGTAACTACAATCGACAGAGAGGAAATTGATTAAGGGAACGAAATTTTAAAGAGAGAAAATTATCTTGAATTCTAAAATGGATATAATGAATTTGACTGAAATTTTACGAGAAAATAGTCTTATTTATAATGAATTTTGGAAACATATTTTGAAAACAATTTAGCAAAATATTTATTGCACAGTTCATCTAGAAAATAGGGAATCGAGCAAAAATCTGAATGCTTTTTGTTTTATAATAGAAAGGTAGTTGAATAAAATCTTAAGTAGGAACTTACATTAGAAATACAGTTTAAATTACAATTTGATTTAAGCAAATATATGAGCTTATTATAGCTTAGAACTTAAGTTTGGAATCCGGACTTCCTTTAATAACAGTTTGAGAGAATTTTAAAAATTTAGTTAAAATTAATCGAGCAACACTTTTATTTTGAACGAGGTAAAACAAGGTTTGAACAACGTTTAGACTAAAAATTCAATTTCAATCCAATCGAGAGTTTGAGCAAAAATTTGGATGCAATTTAATTAAAAAATATTTAAAAATTTAGTTTGAATCCCAAATTTAATTAACACAAAATTATAGTTGCAATTAAGCTAGAAATTTTGTGATATTTTGTTTTCAAATTAAGTAAAAATTCCAACCTAGATTTGTCTAAATATGCTTGTTTAAAAATTTGGAGTACAACTTAAGCTTTAGTTGCAAATGCAAAAATTTGAATGTTATTAGAAATGTTGAGTTAGAGTAGAATTTAAAACTCTAGTTTGGGTCAAACGATTCGTTAAATTTGTATCAGAATTTTGAGCAGAAATTTAAGTAAGTATCGAAGTATTTGAATTTTAAGCAGTAATTGAATAAAATGTTGAGTTTAAACTGAATTTGAATAGTAATTTGCACTTGAGCAAAAACATAACTGTAATTTAGTTTTTACTTTAAAAGTTGAGTTTGTATTTCGAATTGGACTGGTAAGAGAAAAATTAAAGATTAAGTTACGATTATAAAATAGATTTGAGCAAAATTTTATGTTGAGGGCAAAATTCTGGTTAAAAGGTTGAGTTCGAATTACAAAATTTTGGGTGTAATTAGATAGAAATGTTGTGATATTTTGAATACAAAATAGACTAAGTTCCAAACTTGTTTGAAACAAGATTGACTGAGGAATTGACTTATAATTCTGAGTTAAATTTAAAATACAAAATTTACAATTCAATTTAAGCTTTAATTTTAAAATGATTTCGAGAAGCGTAAGTTGGATATTCCAAACTAAATTTTAATTGCAATTAGTAAAAAATTGCAATACGAAACATGATTCAACATCAAAATTATAAAGTATCAGCACGACGTATAAAGGAATATGAATTTTAAACTATATTTGAATATAATCTTGATGGCAACATAAATTAAAAATTAAGTTTGATTTACAATTTGATTGAGGAAAAATATTACCCTAATTTAGTTTTTCTTAGTTTAAAACTTGCTTTAATAGCATGAATGTTTTAGTCTCAACCATCACGGTGTTCTTTTGAAGTAAGTATCGCTTATTAGTCCAAATTTTTAAGTTGTTGGATGTGAAACCATTTTTGGACTACATCTCCAGCTACAAAGTGCAACCCAGTAGAGTTAGTTTATCCAACTTTATAGCTAGAAATTTCTTACTTTTTTGTTTGAAATTCTCTTAAGATAAGGTAAAGTTTTTGACATATCGCACGTGACAAAGAATAGTGACACAACTCAAAATTTCAAATTTTTAGGAGAGCAAAAGAAAAAATGCTAATTTTGATTTTACTACACTATTCTCTATGGGTGTCAAAAAAAGGAAAATCGGAAATTGCGCATCTTTTTGACGAAATATCTCAAAAACTGAAATTGTTTCACTTTTCTATGTCATGAGCGATATTTGTCATTTTAATCACATATTTTACCACATAACTTGCAATTTTAGTTACATATTTTAGGGACATATTTTTGATGTTTTAGAACCTAAAAATCCTATGCCTAGTAATGACACACAGTAATGAAGCGAACCCTACACAATCCGGATTTTCATCATTACCGACCACCATTCGTCATTACTTCAAGTTACACGATCAATATTAATGTAATTATCAGAAAGTAATGGCATTATTATTGACCATGTAATGGTGGCTATAAACAATACAATAATTATCTCTTTCATTGCCTCCATTCAAATTTTAAATTCGAATATCTTTGTTTTGTTATTTGGAATTTGCGAAACATGCTAGATTATTTTGATTTTTTGTTATTTTACTCGTTCATTGTATTGATTTAAGATTTTTTTGTTTGGCTCTTTTTAATTTTTAATTCATGTTTTTCAGTCAATCGAAATCCGGTTTCTTCATAAAAACTCTTTGGAAATAAATTAGCGTATGTACATGTCAAATATTGATGATCGGCAGTACCACATTGCCGGTATTCGCCAACGCCTTACTAAGTATTTTCGAATTCAAAAAATATATTACGACATCTATTTTAAGTAATAAATTTGAATTTTAACACTTTCTGTAACAACTATAAAGGCGACGTCATTGAACAGGTTTGTGGTACATCTAATCTTACATTTTAAACTCCACTAAGTTCTTTTTCGATTTCCTTGGCCCAAAGTGGCGATTTCCTTGGCAACTTTGGATGCTTTGAAAACGAGATTATACCACGGAGGTCACAAACCTTTTTAATTACCTTCAAACTTCAATGCATCGTAAAAAATCCAATTCAAAGTCCTAGTCATTAAAAGTGGCATTCGCCACTCATTCGCTTCGTCCAAAGTCTCGATGCTTCATCTATCTACATCTACACTCAATTTTTTTAGTAAAAACCCGATATTTTTCATATTTTACAGTAAATTAAGAATGTATTATACCATTTTTCATAGAAAACGTAAACACTCGTTTTTTAACCGCAAAATACTGATATATAGAAAACTTTCGTGTTCTGGAAATGAGTTATTTACAGTCGGAACCTAATTTTGCACTTTTGGGTATAAGAGCGGCAAATCGTATGGAGAAAGCCAAACATATAAAGCCTATACAATTGACGACAATGGTTATTCTATAATTGTCTGAAAGAAACCGCCTAAACTGCATGAAAAAATTGTTTGCCTGCTGCTTTCTGTTCAAACACACAATAAACTCATTTCACGCGCCTGAAAATTCTTTGATATTTAATGCTTCCTTTACAAACACCACACCACCAAAGAACCGAATTGAAAAACAATAAAAATTTAAAAAGTTGTATATGTATATATAAGTGTCTTCTTTGACATGCCCCTTTCATATACACAAAATATATAAAATTGCAACCCTTTATTAATTTTAAAAAAAATTATATAAAAATTCAATATGCATTTTCCTAATCTAGAAGGGTAATTTTGCATTTTTTTTATGCTCGTTGTATTGTATTATACAGTGTGAAATTTTGTACATAACTCAACGAACAATTTGCTTTAATCGTATACCCACATAGTTTGTATATTCGAAGCACGATGGTTAATTCATTACAGAATTTGTAAAACTATCATTCCATATAATTGTTAATAATTAAAAAATCAAAATCAAAAAAGGAGTTGGGTGATAAATTTATATAATTTAATCGAGGATACTCATTCTTATTTTGTTTATATATTATATTTATATATCTAACTTAATTTACACAAAAAAAAATACAGCAACAAAAAATCCTTTAATTTTAAATTTTATACTAACAACCAAACAAAATAAAATTATAAATATTTCCATAATTTAAATTAAAAATATAAGGGAACATTAAAATAAAATAAAAAAATTACAAGACTGGGAACAAGAGACTACATAATTTCTGTCGCCTCTCCTCATTTAAGCACACACAACAGAAAAGGAATTTTTTTTTATTTTAATGACTAATGATTCTTGTTTTATAAGCTTTGTTGTTATATTTTTTTTATTCTATAATTTTTATCAAACATAAAAATATGCAAATTAATGAAGTAGAAATATACAAAAAAAAAAAAACGAATGAAAATCGCATATAATTATTCGAGGGCAGGAAACTTTGTTAAAACAAAAAACAACAACAATAATAATATAAAATAGAATTTTTTTTCTCAATGATTGCGGAAGGTGAAACACAATTAAAAATGAAAATTATATTTATTTTCCATACAACACCATCGTTCATCAACCCGCGCGTCGCAATCACCGAGCCCCCATTCCTCCGACCATCATTTATAAACCGAAACAAAATTAAATTTGTGGTGGAATGAGGATTTCAGATTTATATAAATTAAAATTAATTTAAATATTTTGATGGAGATTTTTTTTTTCTTAATTATGAAAAATTATAAATGGACTTTTGAATTTTTAATCCTTTTTTGGATTTTTTTTTTAATATTTTTAATAATATTTATGCTGATTGTTTTAATTCTTCTTATATACAAAAAAACAAAAATAAAATAATTTAAATTTATAATTATAAAAATTAAAATAATTTCTTATTTTTTAAATGATGGGGAAATACAAAATACAACAATTTTTCGTTTATTGGAAAAACGAGAATTTTTAAAATTTATGTTTGGAATGAAAATTGTTCTTGCTTTTTTGTTGTATGTGAGCTTAAAATTTCGCCTGGAATTTATTTTAATAGTATTTTTTTTTTTTGCTGAAGGTGTGATAGGGAATGCAATTTTTGCATAAAGCGATATTTTTTCAATTAAGGTAATTGTAAAGTAAAATCGCATAATTTTTATTTTGAGATTAAGTTTTAAATGTTAAATAATGTTGTGTTTATTATTTTTGAGACTTTATTTAAGTTGAAAAATTACAAGAGAAAACTGTTGAGTTTGAACAAGAAATTTCACCAACGCCGAATTAGCTGGAACCCCTTTTAACCTTTATATTAAATTTTCCGACTGAATTCTGTTGAACATGAATTGGAGCATTTTTATCCTTGGTACAGCTTGGAGCCTAAACATTTTTGCACTGCCTTAACTTGGGTAACACCACTTTCAACAGGCTCTAATTTTTACAAGTTAACACGCCGTATACTAGACAAGTACATGTGCATATTATTTAGATGTAATAATTTAACTAACAATCTAGAAAAAGTAAATAAAGTAAGAAATAGTTCCTCGTTTGGTTACTGTCTATTTATCCCGCCAGCTTTTACTTAATCAATATTCCAGGTATTTGGGTTTAGTGTGGACTTAGGTTCTGATTAGATCAGTATTCCAGGTATTTGGGTTTAGTCGACTTAATTTTATAAAATAAACTTAACATATTTTTTCTGGTAGATTTATAATTTCCTGGAAAATCGTTAACTACTTGTTAATATGACGATTTGTTGACACAATCTTAACCTTTTATGTTGTAGTTTATTTATTACCGTATAAGATGATGCACAGCACACCAAATGTAGTTTCAGTATTTTTTGTGCTTGTAAACTACTTTTCTCCGGATTACAATTTACATTAAATAATTAGACGCTATAACTGCGTTTGAAAATGGAAAATACACTAAATTTTGTAGTTAATTAGATTAATTTAGTTTCACTCCGACAAAACTCTAAGCGGATATAATTCAATCATCAATGCCCAAACTATTAAAATTTCTTGATTATCAGAAAAAATAACGTGAGAAAAATGTTAACACTAATCCATCGTCATCCCCACTATGAAGGAAAAATAAAAATATTTAACGAAAAACGTTATTTTCGTTTGTATTTTAATTTTTTTATGTTTGGTTAATTATTCCCCACAAAATTAAAATAATTAAACCATAAAAACATAAAACCAAATATTTGATCCTTATATACAAATAAATAAGTTGAGAAACTACTCGTATGTTTATGTGTTTGTACATTGTATATTTTATATGAACAATCAACAAATATAAAATTTTTACATCTTTTTAATTGGCATCAAAAAAGCATAAAAAATCTTGAGCTTTCTCCTACTTGAACCATATTATGTCCACTTTCTACTATATTTTATAATTATCGTACTTAATATATTACGTATAAGGGAGATAATTAGTATATATCATAAATCTTCGTTTCTACAAAATATTAAAAAAATATTATTATTTATATTCTCCAATTTTTTAATTACAATAATTATAATAATCATAAAATATTATGTCGTCATCATATACATACATACATAAAATATATAGAGTATGAAACATAATATCCTTTTTTTCAAGCTTGTTGTATACATATAATTTGGTTTTATGCTTTCCTTGGAATAACTTTTTTTTTTTATTTAATTTTTTGTACTTTTTGTACTGTTAGAAATAAAATTTAAAAAAAAGGAGTTCATCCTTATTTAAATGCAAATTAGTTTCAATATCACATTATATTAATGCTCCCTTGTTGTTTGTTTGTTTATTTATGTTTTTATTTATTACATTAAGGATTTTCCTTATAGTTTTCGTTTTGTACTATATAAAGTACACAGTGCACAGTGTGACGGTCAAATATATTAATGGGTACCAGAATATTTTAGTTTATAAACTCCCACAAAATAAAATAAAATTCCAGACGAAACGATTTAACTTAACGATATTTTTTTATTTTTTTGTTCGGCATTGTTTTCGGTTCTTGAATGTGTTGTTTGGATTGGTAAATAAAATTGTATGCATAAGTTTTAAGAAAAATTTTCCTCTTGAGAAGGTTTGTTAACACGTTGTTATTATTTGTTGTTTGATGTTTTTGGAGGTTAAAGTTGAACCAGCTATTAGTTTAATTATGATTTAATGAATTTGATGGCTTATTAGTAGACACTATCTGTATAATAAGGTTTTCATTAATACTAAAGTATGTATTTTGTGTTGTCTCCATTGAATAAAGTTTTGTGTACATTTTATAACTGTTTCAAGCGGCGTTCTAAAACTTTCTCTTTAAAATTTGTTATTTGCTGTTTACTAATCGATTATTAATTTTTTACAACTGAGACGAAAACAAAAGAAATTGTGATGATTTATTCTCAGTCAGTTGAATACTATGTGATATTCGGTTCGTTATTCAAACAAAGGAAAGATTGAGGCAAAAGAATATAAGAGTGATTTGTTTCCGTTCTTGCAAAAACAAAAAATGTTATTGTTCTACCCCTATTTTTCATAAAATAATCAGATTTGTCGGCTAAACTATCACTTAACGAACTCGATTCGCGATTTTGCCCCAAAAATAAAAGTTCTAGTGCTCCAGCGAGTGTGATTGCTGATTTGAAAATTTCACAAGCCATTCCTCAACCTGAGCCATTTGTTCTTCTATTTGACGAAAAATAACCTCTAATTTTTAAAATAAAACAGTTAAACACCAGTTTGGATTAAAGTATGTAGGCAAAATGTTGACATAACAATCGCAGTAAACAAATAAATAAAAGCAAGAAATGCAAAAATCATAAAGTGGGTACATTCAAGAATTCAGCCACTTTCGTACGTAGCTTTAAGTAATTTTTGCAGTCATTTTATGTTAACTTCCACTGATGCAAGCAGTTAAAAAATCAAAATGTCGAATCCCTCTTTGCAGTTTCGTCTTTTAAATACTTATTTTATTAATTTAATATTCTGCTGTTGTTCATTTCGGCTGAAATTTATAAAATTTGATTTAGAATGACACTTTCCATGGGTGACATGTCCTAGCCACTCTTCACTTTTCGTTCATGTACTGAACGAAAAAATACGAAGAGAAGTGAAAAAGGCTTTCATACTGAAACATGCCATAGTGAACGGATTCCGTTTCTATTCTATTCAGAAGGATTTAGTTTATTATTCATTTGAACAATACAATCAAATCAAAAAAAAAAATACATTTGACGATGAAAAAGAATCTCTTTCTGCAAGACACCCGCCCACAAGTCAACAATAGTGATGGAAATCAATTACCCTTTGAATTGCTTGCATCCATCAAATTATCCAGATTTGGCGCACAGCGGCTACTTATGTTTCCAAAATTAAAAAGATGGCTGCAGAGAAAGACATCGAATGAAGAAGTAATACCTGAAACAAATGCATATTTTGAAGTGTTCAAAAGATCGCATTACAAGACAGGAATAATTGAAATGTTGGAGAAAATCTTTGGATGAATTGTATTGAGGTATAATGAAATTATATTGAAGATTAAATAAAAACATTACCAAAAAAGTAGCGTTTTACTATCAATACAGGAAACTTTTCATCCGAAGGAAGATTTCAAAGAATTTAATGTAAAAATAAAAACAAAACAAAATCTGATTGTTTTTGGGTTAAATAAAAATTTAAAATAATAAATCTTTTTTAAAATGTTAAGTAGCTAAAATTTTATTTGAAGCTGTCATGTTTTATATTAAACATTTTTAAAAATTAAAAATTTACACCTTCACGTTTTTTTGTAGCTCTTTAAATAACTGAAATCAAATGTATGTTCCGCAATGTTTAATTATTTGGTCAATCTATTAATAGGGTTGTTATCTCTTGTACGATCTCATGTACGATGAAATAATATGGCCAAATAAACTGTTTCCTGTAAAAGTAGCGTACAAAGGAATTCTTCTATTTTACTACTTAAGGTCGGTCGGTGTACATTGAGAACGAGTGACGAGAATAAATTTTCCTTTTTAACCAAATTATGTAAGAAAATTGTTAAAATAGTAAAAACCGCATGTTTTTAATTACCGATAGTTTCATTATAGTGAATTTACAGAAAATTACATTTTAAATTTTATCAGTTTTAATACAAAATTTCAGTTTATCGTCGATAATTTTTAATTTAAAGCGATAAATTGAAATTTTGAGTTAAAATGATTTTGTTTTAGTCATAGTTTAGTAGTTAGATTCTCCAAACATGGCTTCCACTATTTTAACATTTTCGATTTTGCAATTTTTGTCACTCGTTCTCAATATGCGCCTAACATTAAAGTTTAAAGATCTCGAGCTGCCTGCATCCTGATTCTCTAAAAATAGGATAATATGTAAATGTAAAAATTTACAACTACAACTAAACTAATATCGAAAAATTGCAAATTCATAAAAGTAAGCTTTGTTTATCGTGTATCTTATTTTTTAGAGAACCAGGGTACCCGGTTAACAAAAATTTCCTTAACATTTCTGTGGTTTTTTTGAGAAACTAGTTAACTGCAAGAAGACCATTTTTGGGAAATTGCATTTGAAACAAAAATGACTATAATTCAAATAATTTTGAAATATTTATTTATTTTGTTTGTATTATCAAATTAACACGATGGCAGAAATCAGTTTACATAAACATATTATGTAAAACCAGTTTTGTTATGCTATAAAATGGAAATATATCAGATATCCTGTTTTGAGTTATCTGAATTTAAATTCATATAAAGTTGATATCTGCATATAACTAGTTTTATTAACAAACAAGAGGCTCTTTATAAATATTTAAGTAAAGATAACTAGTTTTAAAAAAACCAAAATTTTTCCATAAATGAAAAAGTTTGGATGAAAATCAAAAATTCTTGTGTAAAATTTAGAATTTGTTGATGAACATAATGGAATGAAAAACATAATTCTTGTACAAATTTTATTTATTACATTTCAATAATATCACATCATTTCATAGTTGTTATTATTACAGTATCACATTACATTAATAAAATAATATAAAAATAAAATTAAATTAAATAAAAGAAATAAATTTCAAATAAAAATAAATTTTAAACAATATTTTCATCAGAATCCGAATCGCTTGAAATAATATAGCATAATTCCTTCATATTTGTTTTTGTTTTTAGTTCACGATAGTAATTATGAAATACAAGAGGAATGAATTCTAATAAGTCAATTAAATCGGCTTTTTTTTTGTTCGGAGATAGGTAAAGAAACTAAATTCAGCTGCTAAATGTTAAATCGAGTATTGCCAGGCTTTTTAGTAATCATCGTTTTGAAATGAGCGTCGCTGTAACTGTTTTTGTATGAAATAAAGTCAAAATTTCCTTTGGTATATCTGAAAATGGATATTATTATGATTTATGTTAATGTAAAATATTTGGAAATTATTTTACCTTAATATTCGAATGTCGTTCCATATTATTTTATCTTTTTATTGATTTTTTAATGGTTTTTTTAAAATGCACCTTTTGTAATTTGGCAAAATCTAAAAAATCCTCAAGGTTCATTTGGTATACGTTAAATTTGTTTTTTGTTTCCGCAAGTACCAATTAAATGGGCCCAGTCATGGGGATGAGATATGAGAGAATTACTTGACTTTTTTTTTCTGTCTATGACACTATGATCACTATCACATTCAAGATGTGTATGGCCAGGCTCTAGAAATTTATGCTCCAATACATTAAATTTTGGATCTAGTGTCATTAAATATTGAAGCATTGTCGCAACAATACTATTACGATTCTGCCCAGCACATGTACATATCACTAAAGATTACGATATGTGGTTTTAAATTACTTGTGGAATTTCTCAGGTACTTGAAAATACAAGAAGCGATTTGATTCGCACCCCGTCCACTAATGGTTTCATCCCAAATGAAGCAATGTGTGGTATTATCGCTGCAATTTCTAATCGTAAGATTGAATGTCCATAATTTTCGTTTATAAAATGCCGTAGAACATTTTAGGAATGTGGTTGGTAAACACTGCTGTAAATCCACGCACAAAGTGCAGTTTTTTCTGTATCGGCCTTATCAACTCGTTTTGTGTTATATGCTATTTCAGCATATTCATGGTGTATGTTCCTTTGAGAAATTAAACATTTTTTTTATCCTGTCTGCTCCATTTTAATTTTCATGTCAAATCGGTCACATTTCGAGCACCTGTCCAACTGGGGTTTTTTAAATTTCAGATTTAGAGATTTAAAAATTTCTCTGTATTTTGTGTATGATACTTTGCAATTCTGATATTTTTCTTTGTAAATATCATACATTTTAGACAAATTTAGGCCCTCAGCCAAATATAACTTCGACGTATGCGCCCTGGCATAATGCGACTCATACACCGGGAATGATTTAATATGACCCTCAATATCGGTCTTTTGCTTGCTACTAATTTTTTTAGCTAATTCAAATTTCCCTCTAAAATCTGTAAGATCTAATCCAGCTGAGTTCTTTTTTATGATGGTGGATATAAATCCAGGTGATTCATCGTAAATATTCATAAAACTACGTTTACAAATATCGATATTATTCTGATCGTTGTCAATAATAAAATATTTACATGATAAATTTTTTTGTTTTATTGGGAATTTTAAATTCGTGACTCGACTTTTTTTCTCAGTTTTAATTCTTTTCGACGCATATGATAGGCGTTTGGCGTAAGTTCCCAAATTCCAGTATTCTTTGAAACATTTTTCTCTCAATTCCATACTAACTTTTGACCGACATTGCTTGTTACAATGGGCGCTTTCAGATCCGCAAACTGTTGGCATCATGTTTAGGGAAATCATTGCTAATTTGATTTGAATTACTAATAAAGTTCTTAAATTTTATAGTGTTGGCCGTGATTTTACTCAACATGTTGCCAACTGTTTGGTGCTCTGAAAGCGCCTAATGTCCTATTTGGATAGATTTCCGTTTTTTTATAAGTTTACCACTCTTGGACACAACTTTACAACTTGGACAGTGGCTTTATTTTTGTTGTTGGGAAGATCTTCGTTTGTTTCTTTCATCGCAGATGTTGAGTTTGGTTGAACTATAAATAAGAAATAAAAAAACAAATTATCACTAATTAATAAATTTGGTTTCCTAAATTATGTATATCATTCGATTATATTACTAATAATAATACTATGTGCAAATAATATATGGGAAGTGACTACTACCCTCTTTTTCTGTTATAAGACTCATCCCGCTAATAAGCCGCGGCTTGCGTAACTAAAAATGTTTTAAAAACTTTTTAGGATCCTTTAACTAGCCGCACTCTTTTATAAGTCGCACACGTTTATTAAGTCTAAAAATAGTAAACAAGGAAATAAAAATGGTGAATTTCTCTTGCGGTTTCCTTGTTTTCGAAGTTTTTTTCATTCAATATTTGAAATAATTTTTTTAAACTTTTTGGGAATCTATAACTAGCCGCACACTTATAATAAACCGCATCCCATAATTAAGCCTGTTTTTTGTAAAAAACAACAACTTTTTTTCTCTAAAAAGCCGCGTCTTATAACGGAAAAAGGGGGAACTTAGTTTGAGTACCTTAATTAAAATAGCATTATAAAAAACTATAGAAAAAACATACCATTTTTAGAGTTTTCGATTTCACCAGTACCAATTTCATTCTCACATTCATATAATTCTGATTCACCGTCAGATTCAACCACGAACACTTTATATCCATATATTGAATCGTCATTATGATTTTCAGATTCGTACTCGGGCTCCTCAGACCCAGATATGTGCGTCTCATCCGCGTTTGAGTGATCATCAAATATACATTAAAATAAATCAGAAATTCTAATAAACCAATAAAAATAAAATGTACCTGTTTTAAAGTTATCAATGCCTGTTCTATTTACCACCACATCCCCCTCGGCTGCAAGAATGTCGGACTCACTCATCTGCGTTTCGTTCAAATCTGTTTCATTATTTAATTGCACTACAAAAACAATAAAATAAATCGGAAATTCTAATAAACCAATAAAAATGAAGAAAACAAAATTGAGTGCCTTATCTAAAATAGCATTATCAGAAACTATTGAAAATTCAACGTACCGTTTCTAGAGTTGTCGATTTCATTTGTTCCAATTTCATTCTCGCTTTCAAATAATTCCAATTCCCCGTCTGATTCAGGCACAAACACATTATATTCATATAATATTGAATCGTCAGTAAGATTGCCAGATTCGTACTCGAGTTTATCAGACCCAGATGTGTGCGTGTCACCGGCGTTTAATTGATCAACAATTTCAGAATTTGATTGAACTACAAAAAATATACAATAAAATAAATCGAAAATTCTAATAAACCAATAAAAATTGAACATACCAGTTTTAGAGTTATCAATGCCTGTTCTATTTACCACCACATCCCCCTCGGCTGCGAGAATGTAGGACTCACTCATCTGCGTTTCGTTCAAATCTTTTTTTAATAAAATAAAATAAATTGAAATTTCACAACATAATGCACGTAAAATTAAATTAATATTTTCTCACCAGTTTCAATCGGCTCAATTTTGCAAACTGCATTTAGCAATTGAGAATTATTGTACGTCGTATCATTTGAGTCACACACAATCAGCGGCTGAGTTTTTACATTCATTATACAATCATCTTCGTCTGATGATCTAAATAATTCATCAATAGTATCCATAATAATATTATTACCGACGTTGCTACATTTACAAAAATTACAAACGTGTTTTATTAACAATATAAAACAAAATTTAAAAGTGGGGTTATGAAGAACACAATATTATTTTTTTTATAGAATTTTAATATAATATGTATGTACAACTTACGGTTTACTAAAGAATTATATTATGTTTATTATAATTATGATTATGCGAACAATAAATACACAGAGAAAAATTTATAAAGACATCCGTTCGACGAGACATCCGATGCGATTTTTTTATTTCGTAACAAGTCGGTAATTGAAGTTATTTATATTTAATAAAATGGAAGAGTTTCAAAAAAACATTTTTTGTTTTATAGCAACTATATAACTTATTATAACAAGTTTATTGAAAAAAAAAAATTATGTAAATTTAACTAATATAGTAATAACTTGAGTTATCTTTTTATTTAATAAAAATATTTATTTTTTTTAAGCAGTTATTCACTTTCAATAAGTTTTTTTGGGGAAATTAAGGGAAATTTGGCAAAGTTATCTGAAAATTTTCACAATTTTAGGATGATTTTCATTCATAACTCAAAATCGACAAAAATGCAGTTAACTAGTTTCTCAAAAAAACCACAGATTTATTGAACCACCAGAGCAACGAGTTACACAATTTTGTGAGGAGGTCTTGCATATGATCTTTTTTTATTCTTTACAACTTTTGGTACGAGACTATGATTTTGACCTATGAACGGACTTGGTAACTATGATTTTGAAATTCCGTATGTGGCAGAATAGTATTTAGGTTACTTGAAATTTTAGTAATATAAAAAACTTGAAATTTTCTGAATTTTAAGAAATATGTAGATAAATTAAGTTTATCGAATACAGAAATTAAATATCTAGTTTTCAAATTTTAAATTTTTGAAATATTTAATTTTGATGAAGTCGGACAAGATTTATAATTGAATTTTCAGGATTCTAATTTGAAGCATCCGTTAGTCCAGTTCTGCAGCTGATTGATTAGATATTATTTATGATTAATCATTTTAAATCGTAATATTAAATGTAATCAAAGTCAAAATAATTAAATTGGTTATAAATGGTTACAAACATAATAAAAAATGAAACACAATTTTTATTTATGATCCGATTTTACAGAATAGTACACAATACTGCCGTAAAAATTTTATTCAGAATTTTGATAAACAATTTTAATTCGAATTTTAGCATCCCAAGAAAAAGTCTTGGCCTTTAAAAACCAAATAGGTTTTCGTCAAAAATATTAATTTCCATTAATCTTATTTTTTTAAATGTAATGTAAAATAATAATTGTTTTTTATTTTTATTTATTTTCAGGTACGTTGATGAGTCTTCTGATTAATAACATAAATACAACAACAACAACAATCTCGAGTATTTCCATTTCTACTTCAACACTCATCGCGCAAGTACAATCGAGTATGTAAACGATCAAAAACAAAAATACAAAAATCTTAGGGTACCAAGCATAGGTAGAACATAAAACTACACAACAATATAATAACAAAAAGTTCTGTGTTTTGGTGTTATTAAGAATTTAATTATAACATCACCAACATCTCTCATCACCATCATCATCCGGATTTAATATTTGTATATGTACATATATATAGTTACTTAACATATGCAACCCTTATTCATTAACCTTCGTAACAACACAACAACTAAAAAAATTAAATTTTTTTTTATTTTTAATTTCATATATTTTTGGTTTAAATTAAAAATTAAATTGAAATTTAAAACAACATATATTTGTATGTATGTTATATGTTTGGTTTACAAAAAAATGTTTTAATAGCACCAAGTAACCGAAAAATATTAAATTAAATGTAAGTACATGAAAAAAATAAAATTAAACCGGAAATTAATCAAATAAATTTGAAAAAAAAAAAAATTATATAATAATTATGGGAGGTGAATAAAAAAAGTAAAATAATTATGAGGGGTGATGATCAAATTTTTTACCCTTATATAATGTATTAGTGTATACACAATGTTTCATGAATCATGTGTCACGAGTTTTTCTATACGTTGTGGTTTCGTTAAGCACTTCATTCAACTAGGGAATTAAGATAAATAATATTTTTGTTTGGTGTGAAATTTGACAGGCGTCTTAGATTTATGAAGCGCAACAATTAAATTTTGTTACGGCATTGATTAACAATGATGGATATAGATTAAGAAAGTTTACCAGATATATTTTTGGGTATTGACGATATTATTTGTCATCAGCAACTTATGTCAGGTAAATTTAGAAATTTGAATTTCAAATTACATGGTAAGCAGATCATTTTGTGTTAAAGTGACCTATAAGAATGACCTCAGAAAACAGTTTAACCAAATTTGTTTTACTGTATTTTTAATAAAATCACCCTCTCTGAATTCAATTGACTTCAAATTTTGTAATCAGGTAGATGTTGGATCGTCACATTTAACAACAACATAAAAAAATCCTATATTCCCCAGTTTTCTTTTCACTGAATTCTGCAACCCCTTTTGGTAGTTATTACACGTCAGTCTCTGTGTAAAATGTTGACCAAAACTAACAATTTTTCTGTGAATGAGAGGAAAAACAAAAATAAAAAAATGTATGGCTGGAAGGTCGGAACGAAAGGACGGACTCGACATGTTTTTAATCGATGTTTCAACCCACTTAGTACTTTTCACTGATCAACATATCAAAATTGTATTTTTTGAAAATCGGTAAGTGATAAGTATTGCACAAAACGTAATAGAAATGACTCACTTTTTATAAAAAAAACTTATCAAATTTTTGATTAGGCTACTCGAAAAGTTGTGCAACGCTCGTTGATAAGTAACATTTAAGTTGACAAGTGAAAAGTGATAAGTGGTTGATGCAAGCCCAGATAAACCTAATTCATGGAGAAATATAAAACTATGGAACTACATTATGTTCATGATTATAAATAATATTTAAGGGAGTCTCCGGTTGTGGGCACAGTTTTGTTTTTGACCCATAATTTTCCTTTTATATGAATATCAATGGAAAGCTAGAGGTATTAGCTAACTGTTTGCTAAAGTAACTACATTGATTCCTCTTCTTCTTCTTCGCTGGCGCTACATCCCATGAAGGGATTTGGCCGCCTCAACGATGCTCCTCCAAATAATTCGATCCGCCACAAGATAACGCCAGACACGGTGACCGAGTGTGTATAGGTCCCTCTCAACGTCGTCCATCCATCGGGTAGGTGGTCTCCCACGAGGTCCTACTTTCGCTGGTGCCGACTCCAAGACCTGTTTAGTGGTCCGATTTTGTGAACGTAGTACGTGCCCAAGCCATCTCAGCCTTGACGATTTTATGAATCCTATGATGTCGACTTTATCGAGATCATTTCTAATCTCGTGATTCATTCGCATTCTGTACGTGGCTCCCTCTTTAATTCGGACCGAGAATTCTTCTTATCATCTTACGCTCAGTTACAGCGATTTTCTGGATGTCTTGCGCTGTTAGTGTCCAAGACTCGCAACCAAAGGTGACAACTGGTCTTATCAGCGCCTTGTAGATGTCCAATTTTATTTTGCGCGATATATGAGGAGACTTGAAAATTTTGATATTGGCGTAAAATGCTCGGTAGCCTGCTGCGATCCTCGATGAAATGTCTACAGAAACGCAGTTTTGCTCAGTGATCAGTGATCCTAGGTATTTAAATTCATTAACCTTTTCATATTGAGTATCTCCTGAAATGAAGTCCCCACGAGTCTGCCTTCTCGCGGTCACCATGTATTTGGTCTTCGCTTCATTGATCTGAAAGCCTATTTGTTGGGCTGTTAATTCCAATGGGATGAAGACCTCTTTCAGAGAGATGATGTTGCGACCCAGAATGCAAATATTATCAGCGTAAGCTAATAGCTGGGTTGATTTATAATACAGGCAGCTACGCTGCGCTATATTACGCTGACGAATGACATACTCCAATGATAGATTGAATAGAGTTTGAGCTATTGGGTCTCCTTGCCGCACTCCAGATGTTATCTCGAAGGCATCCGAATTGATTGATTTACATTGATTCCGGCAACTAGAAACATTTTACGTACAATTTTGTAAAGCCATCTTTTTTGGCAGAAAAAATCGTAACCAAACAACAAAAATGGGAATAGTTTAAGGAAAACGCACCTAATTTGGAAGAATTTCGAGGTCTATTAATTTTACAGGCCTTTAGTGGCAAAAATAATAAAAAAAGACTTTTTAAAAAATATTCAACTTCAGTCAACTTCGATGGCAGAGGCTTCAAACAGATGATGCAAAGTCGATATCATCATCAGATGATGGAGAGTTCTTTTTTTTAAAGCGTTTGGACGACGGGTTGCATTCTTTTTTTACTCTTCTTTGGGGTGAGGGGAGACGGACGCTTTAAATGAAAGAAAAGGGTGCCTACAACCGGTTACATTTAAGTGTCCACAACCGGAAATCACGACTATTCTCGGAGTAACCAAAAAAAATGTGATGTGTCATGATTTTGATATAAATCGATGTGGCATCCCAAATCACAACGAAAATACTGTTGACATATCGATAACACTCACCTGTTTGATATTATTCACTTTGATTTATTACACTTTTAAAACATTGGAAAATTACAATTGCGTTGATTTTTACGAACTTTTTTTTAATGTGATCGCAGCAAATGAACAAGCTCGTCCATTCACTTCGACATTAGCTAGAAACGTGCGTACTGTCAAAATACAAGTACGACAACAGTCAAATCAGCCATATTTGCATTCTGTCAAAAGTTATTCAGGGGTTCTCAACCGGAGAGTGCCCACAACCGGAGACTCTCCCCTACCTATTATAACTTCGTTATTGTGTGAAAAGTAATAGTTTTAGGTTGTATTTCGCACTAACCATCCAAAAACATCAATTGTTATTTACAAATGAAGTGACTACATACATCCAAGAAGATTTCAGGTTATGTCTGCTTAGATATATGCTGGACAATTGGATCTTCCTAGATATTGACTAGTCGAGATTGGGTTGAGTAGCATTTAAACTAAATTTAGGCAATTACAAGTTTCATTTTATCTAATCCTAATCATACTGTATAACCATCATTTATAGGTAGATGGAACGAGTCTACTCTAAATTTTAAAGACAACAGGTTGCAATCGAATTACCTTGGAACAGTTTTCAATAATACCAAGCTGTTTCGACGCATGAAAGAATTATTTCTCGCAGTTTATTTGTTACATCTTTATGCAGAAGAAGCACATCTTGGCTTCATTTTACATAAATCATCTGCATCTGCTTTTTCTGAATTTACCTCGACGAATCTGCTAATTTGCTTACCTAATCAGCCTTCAAAGACTTGATATATAGAATACCTAACTATGTAGCTTTTTTGCGATGGCTTTTCAATGTTTTAAATAAACAGAATTACAAAGGCAGTTGAATACAGTTGAAGTTTTTTTTTTCAATACATTATGTATAGGGGCGGCGGCTTTCAAATTAAATTAGATGTTTCTATGAGAGACGAAACACAAATGTGACAAAAGACATTTTAATAAACGGACGAATTTAAAAAAATTTCAATTCCTTAAATAAACCCAGTTTATTACTGAGAAAATACTGAGTTTTGGATCAGCAATTAAATTCTATTTAAACATTCGCGACCAAAAATAAATGGAACTTCCATTCATTCGTATAGAATAACGAAAATCATTCGTTATTTTTTTCTTCTTTGTACAGTCTTTGTAAATCTTGTATGTGTAAAATCTAAGTTGACGGGAAAGACTCATATCATATCAGCCCGATAAGACAAAACATAGAATTAATCAGTTTATATCTGAAACGACATTTGAATTAACATATTACCATTGTTTCTGTTGCATTCAGATCTCAAAATGTTTATTTTATTCAAAACGTTGTAACTAGTTGGCGGGCTTCAATGTGCCTAATTTATGAAGGTAGTTTTACTTGGCATGCTATATTGTGATCTATTTTAGTAGGTTGCTCAAACGCTATTTGTCATCATTATTAGATTGGGTTTCAAACTATCTCGAGCTTTAATTAGCCTTTATGTCAACACGAGCTCCTCACCAACACGATAAACCCTTGGTGTGGATAAATTTAATCAAAAACACACCCGGGTATGTTGTGTTGACATAAGGGTTAGTATAATTTTTTTATTAGCTTATCAGTCTTGGTTACCATAGTAAGTTAACATATTTGGCGTTACAATTTCAGGAGACGATTGCGGCTGCACACAACTTTCTTTTAGTAAAGACAGATAGGCTCATCTGCCACTCTATATTTCTAACATGACAAAGAAGTATTCTGAGTATCAAATTATAAAGATTATAATATTAAATTAGAAAGTCGAAATCCTTATTATAAAATTGTTATGTTACCAAACGATGACACCAGCAGATCACTAATATAATTGACAAGTAAGCATCCCAAAAGAATAGTTAAATCATTCGATAAATCATTGAATCAATTTTAATCAACACGAAACTAAAATAAAAGTGCATTTTATAATTTTTATTATAACAATTTTCCTTATTCTCAACAAAAAACATGCAAACCCTACTAGCAAAACCCCTCCCTCCCCTCTTTCTGTGAAGTTTTAATATGGAAACAAACACAAAATCTAACTCAATCCCAAAAATCACCACATGTTACCTCATTTATGTAGTATGTATGTATTATTTATGTATAAACATCTAAGTACAATTTTTACTTTTTCTCATAACATGGGATAGTTGGAAAATTGCAAACTAACCCATTTTTTCTTTTATTATTATTATTATTTTTACTTCATGTTATATTTTGAAATTTTTTGAAAATTCTAAAATAAATATAATAAATAAATGAAAATCAAGTTTACAGTGCATTTAGAAAATATTTTTCAAAAAAAAAAAAAAAATACAAAACAGGAATAAACTTTCAACATATTGACAATTGGATTAAAATCAATTATTGATTTTTATTTATATACATAAATATGTATTCGTATGTATGTACCATCTTTTTTTTTTTTGTTTCTCTAATTTTCATTAGTTAGTTTGTAACCAATAACCATCTTCAGACAATATACTCATAATAATTTTTCCAGATCAAGAGAGATGACTAGAAAATTATATATGGTGGAGCTAGGTATATACAAATATAGGTACTTGTTTATAGACAAAAGGAAAAGTTATCATTATCTATATCAATTTTTTGTGTGCAACCATTATCTATGACATACTGTAGAGTATTTCGGAGTATAGAAAAGCTTTTGCTAGAAATTAAACTTACATATACGTAGAACGATTTTTGTTTTATATTTCCAACAAAAAAATAGAATAGAAATTTATCTCTGTATCAGAATATGTATATCGATAAATACACATCTAAATTGTATAAAAATAATAAATGTTTCAAAGGGTGAGAGGAAGCAGAGAGTTCTTCGTTCGTCTCGAGTCTTATACATACACTCGTACAATACCTCATCATATGCATCAGCATTTGTAGTCGCATATAAATACATACATAGATTAGAATTAGACTTTTTTCGATGATCGATTTTTATGTATTTTTAATTTTAGATAGACAAGATAGATATTTTAATATCAAAATTAGATAGAACAGTAACAAATTAGAAATAAAAAAAAATCGTAATAAGAGGGAATATTTAAGTGCATTAGAAATTAAAATAAATTAGTGATGCAGACTATAGTTGCTAGAAAATCGATATGCAATATAAAGATTATTATATATATATATATATATATATATATATATATATATATATATATATATATATATATATATATTTAAAAATAATTTAACTAGAAAATGTTATAATGTACAGATACTTCTCTCTACATAATTCTATGTAAATATATTACAAAATACGAACGACAATTTTTATTTTTTATAAAAGATAATTTTAAATTAGATAAAATTATTAAAATGTATACTTCTGTTGTTAAGATAACATGTTGCATAAATTATTTAATATTTTTGGATTTATTATTGTATGTGTGGGTGTGTGTGTGTGATATTTTAAAAACAGGCAAAACCAACAAAAATGTTTATACAAGCCGTGCGGAACAAACACTTAAGCTATAAAAATTGTCCTATATTGCTTAGTATTAGTAATGTATAAAATAAATCAGAAAATATATATGTATACAAAACTAACACAAACTCCTAAAATATTGTTTACATATCGATACACAAATACCAAACCATAGAGGACAATTTCTGTGAGAGGATCGGTGTAAAGAGCGAACGTCACGGCTTGTATAAACATTTTTGTTGGTTTTGAAACAGGAGACTAACCAAGTTCATTGATGCATCTTTTAAATTGTATAAATTCTTTTAACGTTGACCTATACCAATAAACAAAAAAAAAACATCTCAAAGTCAAATGTAATAAAAATTGCTCCCCAATTTGAAATAGTACGCAAAAAATTTCTTTTTCAAATTTGCCACTTAACATTAACTTTTCATTTCTCAATTTAAAACTCATAAAACTCTGTATGATTTGTATGTGTATATACTATACACCGAACATACACCATCATCAACATTATGATAAACATAAAACATAAAAAAAAATGTTCATTCATCCAATTTTTATTTCATTGAAGAGTTTTTATTTTCCAAACTTTTCCTCTATATTGCTGCTATTATACTTTAACGGTATTCACCTGTTGCTTCTTATATTACGTATATACATACATATATAATACATACAATTTTTTTTATTTCCTTCTTTTTATATTTTCCTTACAAAAAAAAAAAAAATATCGTCTTGTTTGAATGGGGAGATAAATGTTATGTATAGCTACGTAATAGTAGAAGAGAAAAAATTTAACCTAACTTTGTTTTTGGAGTTTCCCCTCAATTTAATATAAAACGTTTTTCCTCAAAAACAAACTCACTTTGTCTATAGACTAAATAAAATTAAAAGTGATTTTCCTTTTTTATACCACTCGATTGTTGTTGGTGTATTCTATATAATACATATTTCCTTTTCACTTTCCATTTAGGAAAATATGTACGAATATTATAACAACAGCAATAACAAGTGTAGTCGTATTTACTTTATAGGGTAGACACAGAAACAAAGGATGATGATGCGATGAACTGATTCACTTGTTTCCATCTTAATAAAAAAAAAATTTGTAAAATAATAATGCCATAATATTTTTTATTATTATTGAATTTATTTATTGAAATAATATTTATTAGAGTTCATTTTATGTTAGTTTAATTTATATGTGTGTAAGCCAATTCCCGTGAAGAAAAAACGTTAATATATTTTTATCATAGTTACATATAACGTATTAAATGACGTATAATGAATCTAATTAGAAAACTATATACAGTATTTGGCAATTGAATTAGTGACACCTTCTGATTTTGGTATTTTTTCAAATTTATCAGGAGCAATCCTAAACAATCTTAATAATATGGCTTTTTTTATTGGAATAGTTGGTATTTACATTCCAATCAAAAAATGTTTTAAATTTAAATTCTTAACCAAATTATTTGGGCACGCAAATTTTTTTGTGCAATATGGAAACAAAACGGTAAACCAATTAAATTTAAAATTATTTTTGGTTAATTAAATTATGATTTAATCACTTATGTTTTGTGTGCACTTGGTCAGTTTTTGTTGTGCATTTGGTAACATTTTGAGAAAGTTATAGAAACTTATCCCACTCGGTTTTCTTGGAACTCTGCTACAAATTTTTGTCCTTGTTAGATCGTGAATATCTTCCACTTTAATTTAAACCTCCGCAAGATTAAATCGAAACCCTACCCTTGCCGAGATCATTAATTATATTCGAGATTTTTGAATAATTTTGTGGCAATGACTCTTCTTATGTGTGGGAGCATCACTGTGCTGAACAGCAAATTGAGGGCCGACTAATTTATCGTCAATGTTACCTCATTCAATAAACCGGTTTTTGCGTACACAAAATTTTTCCTAGAATTAAAATTTAAAACATTTTGTGATTCTAATGTAAATACCTACCATTCCAATTAAAAAAACCTTATAAATATTATTAGGATTCTTTCTGATAAATTTGAAAAAATACCAAAATCAGAAGGTGGCTCTAAATCAATTGCCAAGTACTGTAAATATAATTCAACTAGTTTATTGCACTAGGTTTAATGTATAACATTAACATATTTGTTTAATGGAATAGTTATCATCATCATCATTATATTAATAGACAAACATGAATTTTGTCCTGCATTTTACGCCGAAACTATCCAATAGATTTTCATAAAAATTACACCATTCGAATGGTATTCTTTTGTAGGTGTGCACAATCTGTATCTTAAATAAATCGGATATCAGATGGCTGAGTTATAACGGTTTAAAAATAACACATTCCAACAACAACATTTGTATATTTTCATATAGGAATCAAATAAAATAGGAATCATATTAAATCCGTTTTGATTTTTATATTGTCAGCTCTTTCATTGTTTTGATGATATTACATGTAAAAGAAAGAAGCTTATTCGCGATTTCCAACAAATTAGCTGACATCTGGTGAAAACAATATGAACAAAATTTAACCATAGAACAAGGGTGATCAGAACTGTCAAACAGTTGAATTTGACAATACTCGTCCCCTTTACTTACATAGAAACCAACGCTAACTACATTTGATGAAAATCGCCAATAGAGAAATGCATTAACAATTTGTTTAAATAGAAAGAGTTAAACGAGACGTCTTAATACGAATAAAAAAAATGTCCCAAAATTGGTATACATACACAAAGGGCTGTAACACAAAACCTACACATTTTTTTCTCATTCAGTTTATTTTATGATTGAACTTTGCTTTTGCTTTTGGTATAGAAAGTATACTCAAGTCAATTTTTGTTTTCCATTTGGCTTTTTTTTGTTAATTCCACTAAAGATTACTACTTATTGGCACCCGCTATAATATGGATTGGCACCCGGTAATTGGATCATTTTTTTATTCGTATTAAGACGTCTCTATAATATTACTTTAGTCTATGGTTAAACGTAATTCAATTACAACAACAATATGTGTATTTTTTCATTATTTTTGTTTCGTTCGACATAAATAGAAAGAGAGAAGCTGTGTTTTTTGGTTGCTAAGTAGGCTTTCATTTTCCATATTCTTTTGTGCATTTAAATTGTTCAGAAGTCAATTAAAAAATCGATTTGTGAATTGTGTATTTACATTACGCTTTTAGTTTTCAAAGTGTTCGGGAGTGGGTGAGTTTTTATTCAATTGTGATCAATTGTTTTTCTTCTGTACGGCGGTAAGTTTTTTTAAAATTTAAAAATGCCTCGCCTTGCTACTATTACTGGTAGAGTGGAGCGGCGTCGTGATAGAATTCGTAAGAGATTACAAAGAAGTGCATTAAACGACAATGGTACAAATAAAATCCTATAGATAATTTAGATGGTTATTTTAAATGTGCTTTAAATTCAATCCTGCGTAATTTTAATTCTTATAGTTGTGGTTCAATGAGCTTGCGTTGTGCATTTTGTACTGCCAAACATTTACAGGTAGAAGTCACTTTACGAAACACACAGTCGTTTACCTTATGTTGCCATAAAGGCAAAATTGATTTACCTCCTCTTGGTCAGAATACATTGTTTAATTATCTATTCGATGGACTTTTTTCTAATGATAATTCGATCAAACGTCGTTCTAAAAATTACTTTGAAAATATTCGCTCCTATAATTCAGCATTTGCAATGGTTAGCTCTGAAGCTAAATTGTCTAATACTCTTTCGAACGGTGTATACCATCTTAAGATTCATAATATTTTTTTATCGTCGAGCTGGAGCTTTAACATCTGAATATGGTCGTCAACCGTGCACAATTATACTTTTATGATGTTGATACTACTAATCAGTATAGAATGCGTGAGAGAGCAAATGATGACTGTAATGTTGATGATTTTATGCGTGCATTGGCTGTAGAATTAGAGCGCGTGAATGATTTTGTTCGATCCTTCAGATCAATGGCCAACTATTGTAAACAGCCTGAAAACATTGCTTCTGATGTTTGTATGGTGATAAAAGTTAATCGAAACGCAGATATACGTCGTTTGAATGATGTTGTTCAGACCGACGTCGAAGCAATTTTCAAAAATGACGATGGTGAACCTCATTTTGAGAGAAATATGGTTGTTTTTTCAAAATTGTCAAACGCAGTTCGTACAGTATCTCTGTTTTGGATTCTTCGTTAGATCTTAGCTATCGTTTAGCCTTTTATTTTGATTCGCAAAAATTATTTCTTGAAGGCACAAGGTTGCATTTTCTTCGTCAAAATCAGGCTACATTTCGTGCAGAAGTGTATAATAATTTAACTGATTTTGTAAACAATTGTCCAAACGGTATTGATGGAGTTCATACTGTGGGCCGTAAAGTCATTTTACCATCATCTTTTATTTGTTAGCCACGCAATATGTACCAAAATTATTTGGCAACATCGTGCTATATTTCGGAAAACCTTCTTTATTTATAACTATGACATGCAATCCACAATGGCCAGAAATTATTGAAGCTCTTGAAGGTTGTAGTGCAAATGTTCGTCCTGATATTGTCGTTCGTGTATTTAAAAGTAAGCTTAAGGAACTTATCGATTTAATTTCCAAAAGAGAAATTTTCGGTAAAGTAAATGCCTTAATTTATACTATTGAGTTCCAAAAACGTGGTCTACCTCATGCGCATATTTTGATCACTTTGGATAGAGATGATAGAATAGATGGGGGTTGTTGATATTGATAAGATTGTGTGTACTGAAATACCTTATATTCAAGCACATCCACAACTATATGAAACTGTTAGGCGTCATATGATTCATGGACCATGCGTTCTACTTAATCCAAACTCTGACTGCATGAGAGAAGGAAAATGCAGCAAACATTTTCCAAAAGATTTATGTGATTATACGAGCGATAGCGTGAATGGATATCCTGTTTATAGACGACGTGATAATAGTGTGAATGTTCGTTGACATTCTATTGATAACCGATTCGTCGTCCCATACAATCCAATTCTTTTAGCCAAATTCAATGGTCATTTAAACGTAGAAGTGTGTACGACCGTTAAAAGTGGGAAATACATTTACAAGTATGGGTATAAAGGATATGATTGTGCGTCGTTAGAATTTGGAGAATTGAATGGTGAATTAAATAAAAAAATTCAGGTAGATGAGATACAAATTTTCTTAAATGGGCGGTTTGTTGATTCCACTGAGGCTTCATGCGTATATTTCAGTACCCTATGTACTTTCAATCGCATACATTACAGAGTTCAAATGTTGCCGCAAAGCGGCCGCACGGGGTTGGGCCACGGAGCGCCCAGGGGCAGAGCCCCTAGTTAAAATTAAAACGCGTTTTGTCGGACGAAGAATATGTAAGATTTCGTAAAATGACAACGGAGAAGTATAAGTTTCATGAGCAACACATTTTTATTGTGTAAGCAAATATTTTTATCAAAAAAGGTTTCACAAACCTTAACAATAATCAATAACAAATCGTGGTTGGGTAGGTGCTCAGTGTAAATTTCAGTAGTACAATACAAGATATACTGTTACAACAGAATTTCACAATGTATTTTACACGGATTATTTTGGTGAATAATTTAATATGCGGTCTTGTACTAGAAGTTGCATCAAAGCGCTTATTTAAATTGCCACTATAATAATTGCAAATTATTAGACTGTAGTTTTATTTATAATGTAACATCGATATGTAATAGTTTTCAGAAATCTTGGCTCATTCATGATCAATGGGCACGGACCACCAAAGGCAACAATTCAAATTTATTTACAATGTGTACTTCCACTAACCGAATATTTTTAATTAAATTAAGTTAAGGTCACCACATTTGCTCATTAACCCGTAAAGTGCGTTGTGCGGTCCGTGAAACCGCTCTACTTTTCAAAAAATCAAATTATCCCCACTCCGTTTAATTTTTTTCTGAAATTTTTAGTATCTTTCTAATCAAAATTTTTAGCATTATTCTAATTGAATAAAAAATATTTAATATAAACTTGGGTCCGCTGGAACGCACCAATCTTTTCATGCAACATTTTCCACGACGCACTTTATGGGTTAATATAGTTTATTTTCTCCATTTATTTTGTTAAACTTCATCGATAGTCATAGTATTATCTATTCCAAACGATTAGTACAATATAGCGAGCTCATCCAGTGATAATTTATTTCAGTTCAATTTCACAACAGGGTTGTACAAAAACAACTTTGTCTTTATTTCATTTTAGCGTGGTATCTAACGACCTCGAAACAAGGGATTTCCTGTCAAAAATTCGTGAAGCGGTCTGAAATGTAGCTTTATCCTATTAACCGGGCTGATGATATTCGATTCTAACTTATGATACTATGTGTGTAGTATATTTGATACCAATCAAATTTACTCACTTATCTTTTAAAATATTTTGTTAAAGTAAAAAATCACACCAGTGAAATCAAAATTGAAAATTTCACTGCAAAAATTTCACTTTATATTTCGCAGTTTAGCTAGCGACATGGGCTACCCCTTTTATCTCCAGACATTTTTCGTTGCATTTTTATCTTGTATGTATGATAAATGTGAAGCTAAATTTTGACATTTCATAATACATATTATTATCAATTACACAGGCCTGCATGGATTTTGTTTTCTTTTCTCGTGAAAAAGTGGCAGAAACAAACTTTTCGACACATCTAGGTTAGAATATCTCAAAAACCTGACGTGATAGCGTAATTCTGTTGCCATATTCGGATTCAGGGCAAAAAATTACTTGGGATACGACTGTTCAATAAAATAAAAAAATGTTTAACCCTTTTTTTGCGGGCCTGTGTTATTTAACATTTTAGCATGTCGAATTTTTCTGAATGTTAAGGAAAACAAACATACTGCTGTTAGGATAGGTATAAAATCATAAAATGTTTCAAAGTAATTCCGTGACCACAAGGCGTAACTCAGTCAGATTTTTCCGAAAAAAGTAGGAAAGCTTTTGCGAAATAGTAAAGAAGTATTTATGAAATAACTAATTGTGCACTGCATGCAGCTAAATGGCATGTTATCGAAGTTTAATTTATATTACCTAATGATATTTTCAATAAACAAACTTAAATGGTTAATGCTAGTATTACCAATCCAAAGATCAAATCTTAGGTAATCTTAAGCGATAACATATATTTTAATAACTGATGCAGGTTAAAGCTGTAAATGCAAGATAACTTATTGCCATTATGGGTAATAAAAACGAATTAAGCTTATATTTCATATATTGAATTTTCGGTGAGAAAATAGTTTTTAATTCAAGTTAAGTTAAACTTGTACTTTAAAAATATATTTACTAGTACATACAGGCAACTATTTCATTAAATAAAACTAATTTTATCATAAATAAGTTATTAGTAATTTTAGTAGTCCTCCTCCAGTCAATCTGGGTGCGTATTTATCATCTCCATCGTTTTAAGATTGATATATCATTGGTAAATTGGCATAACAATTTTCTATTTCAAATTTGATCAGGTGAACAAAAACTGAAATATACCTGAAATTTACCACATGTTGCTGTCATAATCTCATCAAGATGTTTAAAATCAATTGGGAAATTTTACAGACACAAGACTAAAAATCAGAAAACAATTATTTAAATGTTTTTTTTAATATACCACGTTTTTAAAATGGACTAAAAAGTAAAAAATAATTTTTCCTAACCACATGTAGATTTATAACCCCATACAGATTTTTAATCCCATACAGATTGTCCTGAACATTTTGTGATTGTGAATTTTTAATAGCTATAAAATTACTTGTAAGATTTAAAACGAAAAACGTGTGGCGCTTGCAATGGATTTTTCCAAGTCACTAATAACAATTTTACTATGTGCATTGCAAATGATATGACCTATTGTGTGAGTTTTCTCAACGACAGCTATTCTCTACACTACTTACTATTATCTATTGCAAGAGCCCCACGTTTCTCGTTTTAAATCTTACTTCTTTATAAAGTAATTTCATAGCTATTAAAAATTCACAATCGCAAATTTTCAGGACAATCTGTATTCGGAATCTGTATGAGGTTATAAATCTGAATGTGGTTAGGAGAAATTAAAAAAAAAAATTATTTAAATAATTATTTATACTTACTCTGTTAGTGCGTAAACATGAAATATGTAAATCACATGCGTACTTTGTATAAAAATTACCATAGTGCAGCGAAATTTTGTGTGCTCACAGAATTAAATATAGGAAATATGGTTTTATGACCATAACTCGATTTTCGCTTAAATCAACTTAAGCGGTGATTAAGTCTTGTGACCATCCAGAATTTAATTAAATGAGGGATTTGCCCAATATCGATTTTAGTTCATTTGTCCTCTCGCTTGGGCAGCGCTGACTACTTTTTTTTTTTTTACATTTTAAAATTAATTTAGTCGAAATTAATAATTTAATGGAACATTCAAGACACATTTTGATCATATAAAACTACATATGAAATATTTTAGCCGCCAGTCAGCAAGCGTTGCAATTATATTTGGGAAAGTCACTAATTAAATAACAACCACAGAAACTTAAACGAATGAAAATTTAAAGATTATGCATTTTCCTCTGTATGCTTTATTTTGGACTCGATTTTCATAAAAAAGTTTACTGACTTAGCTTCAAATGAGATTAACCCGGATCAGCTTGGGTTATTTTACTTACATAAAAGCAAGCAATGAGTCTCTCGGGCTAATGTGTAATTTTTTAGATTTTTAAATTTAAAATTTAATTTAATTTTAAATTAATAAAATTAACTGTATTTATGTAAAAATGTTATAACAAAAATAAAATTCAGTTTAACAATTACTACTTTTGACGATTCCTCTATCCAAGTCCAACATTTTTTCAAAATTTAGTACATGAATTGATGTGCCAAAATACACAAGGATTCAGATCTATTCATCTTTCACAACTCACGAAATTTTTTTAGATTGATTCATAATATTTTTTTGTATTTTAGGTTTCCATATTCCGGTCTCCATCGGAATACATTATGCAATACTTATGGTGACAACTTGAAGGATGGTGACAGTTTGTGTGTAAACTTTGGATTTCTAAATGCTCGCAGTCTATTTTGCCATATAGATAAAATTCGAATTTTTATTAGTTTTACTAACATTGATGTTTTGTGCGTGGCAGAAACTTGGCCCTCTTGTAGGATCAATGATCAGTATGTTGCAATAAATGGCTATAATATTCTACGGTACGACAGAATACACAAAAATGGTGTTGGGGTCTGTGTATACTACAGGAAATGTTATAAAATCAAGAGAGTTCATTCAGGTACATATGGTAAAACTGAAGTTATAATGGCTGAAATGAAACTTCCGTCCATGACAATTTTAATAGTAGTATGTTACAATCCCTCGCCTGCTATACAAACTGACATGGGTGCTTTCCAGAAAATGCTAACCTCTTTTATATCACGATATAGTCATTTCGTAATTGGCGGTGACTTCAATTTTAATATCCTTGACAGGTCGCACAAATTTCATGATTTTTTAAATGCAAATAGCCTTTTCTCAGTTCCATTTTTACCAACTCATGGCCCATCATGGCTAGATCAGTTTATTGTTCCTATACCGGATCAGGCTAAAATTTTGGGGTTCAAACAGTATTCTATGCCACATATATCTGATCATGATTTTCTACTTATCTCCTATAAAGTAAAATCCGAACGTGTCAAAATTCGGAACAAGCTAATATACGACTATAATAACATAGATAATGATGCAATCTCTTATTGCCTTACGGGCGCTGATTGGGGTCAAATGTAATACTCTATTCATGGCAACTGTGTCCCGGTGAAACGAATACTGGATGGACAATCTGCAGCTCTTTGGTTCAATTTTAAAATTGCTAATAGAATGTTACTTTGGGATCAGGGGGTCAATTCTCGTTCTATGAAAAAATGAAATGAAAAAATAATTCTGTGTAAACCAAGCTCCAATTTGAATTTTTTTTTTGGTTTGCGCCTACTGTGAATTTTAAATATAATGTATAAATTTTATAACGAAGGAACAGTAAACGACAAGTAATTATTCGTTTACACAAGACCCTTATTAATCGACTTTTGTATCAAGAGGCTGATATTTACAGCTGCAGTTAATTTTCGAATGCCAAATGGCAATGGAGAGTAAACAAACGTCGTGAACATTCCTTTTTTTGATTGTTCATTGAATTATGCTTGCCATGGCAATTCGCAAATGCAATTGTGAACATGGATAAAATTCAGGTTATACCACTGAGTTTTGTTCATATTTTCGCTATGAAACAAACTAGTTAATTCAACATATTCCACGTTCATGCTCACAAGAGGTTTAAACTAGGCTTAACATTTACCTGAGAGGCATCTATTTGTGGAATTTGTATTTTGAGATTTTACACTGAAGTTTTGTAAATCCATACTTAAAATTCGTTTTTAAAATTCGTACTAGGACAAAATACAAGAGAGTTTTAAATACATAATATTAAAATAATTAAAAGATAAGTTATCTCGAAATTTGAAATCCTAAAAAGTCCAAACAATTCATAATTTTAACAATTTCACCAATAACCTGTATTAATTGTCAAATTTATGAAAATGTGATTATAGAAACTTCATAAAATTTAAAATGTTCTATATAGTTTCAGGTTGTAAATATTTTTGAATTTACGAATTTTCTTTATTTTGAAACGTCTAGAATATGAAGAATCTTCAAATATCGATAATATTCTAAGTATGTGAAGCGGTATTCTAACATCTTAGTTTCTTGTTTGGTAAAACTCTTAAATTTAATTTACTACATCGAAATGCGAATATTTAAATGCAGTTGTTTCGAAAAACTATTTGTATACGACACAATTTTGAAATCTTAGATTCAATAAGATATTCTAAATTTACCGATTTTTAAAATAGAAGTAGAAATTAGGTGCTTGAATTTAAAATTAAAGAAGCTTAGGGAATTATAAAATTTGGAAATCAAGACTAAAAAGGGATATTTTAGAGATTGAGGAATTAATTCGATTTTAATAATTCAAGAAATTTACAAAAAGAAATTTGAGGCTTATTTATAGAGATATTTCGAAACTAAAACCATTACAATAATGTGAATCAAAAAGTTTCAAAAATATACATTTAAAATAGTTTGTGATTTTAGAAAATGAACCAAAGTTCTTTCCGTTTTTCAATATTTTCATAAACTATCAAAACTACCAAGTTTGCTTGCTCTCATTACTACAAATAGTTGAAGTATGATCAGTTGATTGCGATCAACCACAACCCTTTGCGATTTGGAATACTACTTTTGGTTTATCGGTATATCGATACATTAATACACATTTTATTGGTTTTCTCACCACCAAAATACTCAAGGAATAAATTCTTTTCATATAAGAATATTTTGACGAAAATAATCAAGTATTCATAAAAAACACTTTCGAATTATGGTTTTTTCCATTGAAAAATCTTTTCACGTTGTTTTTCATGGAAACAGAATCGGTCTACAGTGTTGTGAAAAATATATAATTTTGTTTTTTGCATTCAAAAATTAAAAATGGTTAACTAGATGTAAATGAAAAGACATTTTTTCATTGGATTTTTTCATAGAACGAGAATTGACCCCCAGGCCTTTGCTAAATTTCAGAAAACTTCCGATATGAAATACCGCAAAATATACCAGAACGAACGAAATTGTGTTACTGATTTGATTAGAGTCGCTAAACAAAATTATTACTTTGGCAACCATAATCTATGGCAAGAATTTGGGGCAATATTAATTCGATTGGTATAGGCAAAAGTAGGTCTGATGTTTCAATTAACATTGACCCTGCTGTAATAAATTCCTAATTTTGCAGCATACCCAACAAGTCTGTTGTCATTCCTCTTCCGGATTTTAATACTGCAAGTAGTGTCACTGCTGATTTGTTTTCAGTTACCAGTGTAATGGAACTAGATGTTCTAAAAAGTATTTATAGCATTAAATCTACCGCAGCTGGTCATGATGCAATTAATTTAAAAATTTTAAAGATGATATTACCTTTTGTTTTATCACCATTAACTTATTTAATTAATAATTGTATCATGCGGTCTGAATTTCCTGAAATATGGAAAACAAATTTAGTAATTCCGGTTAAAAAGAAACAAAATAATGATTCGTTGGATAATCTTAGACCATAATAACATCAGTATGGTTTCGGTATTATCCAAAGTTTTCGAGATTCTCATGCGTGATCAAATCAATAATCATATACAAAAATATAAATATTTAACACAGTTCCAATCGGGTTTCCGTAACAATCATAGTACAAGCACCGTTCTTCTTCAAGTTATTGATGATATTGCATATCATCTCGATCGAAGTAATTCTTTTGTTGTATTAGTATTGCTTGATTTTTCCAAAGCTTTTGACGGTTTAAATCATATGTTACTGTTGCAAAAGTTGATACTTTTTTTTAACTTTGATAAAACTGCGCTAAAACTTTTGTATAGTTATTTATCGAACAGACATCAAAAAGTCATAATAAAAGATCAGTTGTCGGCCCCGCAACTTATTCCTTCCGGGGTTTTCCAGGGAAGTATGCTTGGGCCGTTATTATTCTCCCTGTTTATCAATGATCTACCACAGGTTTTGAAATACTCAAAATATCATTTGTACGCAGATGATTGTCAAGTATACCTCGGGGGCGTTAAGGATAATATCTCTGAAATCTTTAATAAAATTAATAATGACTTATCCAACATATTAGGCTGGTCTAAATCTAATGGAATTTCATTGAATATTTCAAAGACGCAAGCGATCTTCATTTCAAAGCGTGATTTTTCAGTCATCCCAAATATTTACATTGATAATAAGATAATTCCATTTCAAAACCACGTTAATAATTTAGGCATATGTATTAATAATAGATTTACGTGGGATTCACAAATTATCAATGTATGTAGTAAAATCAACACTACATTATATGGATTGAAACTTCATAAGAACATTTGTCCTAAAACCGTTAGAATTTTACTAGCTAAAACATTGGTGATTCTCCATGTATTGTATTATGAATTTCTTTACTTGAGCTGTGATTGTAACTCGAGGGAGATTTTACAAGTTTCTTTGAACAACATAGCCAGATACGTCAACGGATTGAGAAAATATGATCATATCTCTGCCAAGTTTAGAGAATTATTTGGTTGCACAATGACTCAATTTTTTTATTATAGATCATTATTACTCCTCTATAAAGTTATTATTAATCAAGTTCCTGTTTATTTATACAATAAAATAAAAATTCGTTCAGCTCGAAATAGCAACATAATACTGCCGGTGAACCATTCCAATGTTTACAACAACTCACCATTGTTTAATTTGTTCACAAGTTGGAATCAGGTTCCGATGGAGATAAGAAGTGTTAAAACTTTTGCTAGATTTAAAGTGTTATTGTTCGAATTTGTTAAGAGTAAATTTTAATTTTGTGCAGATATTATGTATGTATTTGGGATAGAAAAGCTTTGCTTTATCCAAGATTAAATAAAATAAAAAAAATTAAAAAAAAAATAAAATAAAGTAAAGAAAGCACAACCGCTTCATCTTAAAATAAAATTGTGTACATATTTTAAACAGAAATAAAATGTATCATCGTATTGTATTTATTATATAACTTATTTAAGCTTAATATTGTTGATTTGGATAAAATGAGCTGTAACCACAAATAAGAATATCAGATTAACCAAAAACGAATGATTTTCCGATTTTTTGAACTGGAACCCAATATTAAAAATGTGTCTGTATTATTTTATCATGGACTCAATATAATACAAAAATGATTCAAGTACCACCATCTCAAATAAATATAATAATTTTTGAACAAATATTTATTTTTATCGAACATTTTTATTAGCTATATCAAATTCTACAGTTAAATGTTAAAGCAAAAATTTTACTTGTAATTTTTTACAACAGAAATTGACAAAATCACCTAAAAAATAACGAAAATGTGTCTCTACTAAGTGTCTTTATTTTATTAAAGGTTCGATGGGACCTCAGTTAAAACAATTTAAATTGGTTTGAGTTTCACGTCTGGGTTCCAGAATGGATTGCCAAAAATGTGTACGTCTTGAAACATCTGATGTTCTTATCTGTGATACAACTAATAAAAAAACTTATTTTAAATAGGAAGCTGAAATGTACTACAGTGCATGTATCGATGATGGGCTATGATGTTACGTAACCCTCCAGTTGTTTGGAGGCAGTAACCCTACTCCTTGTTAGATCAATTATTACACGTTTCAAAACCTATTAATAGAGGTATTTAGAACCATTGAAATCGGAGCACAAATGAGCCGTTTATTGTGAAAGTGGAATAAGTCGTGTTTTCTTAATATTGAGATAATTATACATTTGTGTTTTCATATTATGAAAAAAATTAATACAACTTTTGTTTAAAGTGTTTACATTTATGATATTACTATACTTACTAATTTTAGCTAAAGTGATAAATTTCATAATAAGGCTTGGTAAAATTCGAGTTTTTTGTACTGGAAATGACTTATTCCACTTTCAAAATAATTTTTTTTTAAATAAAAATGACTTTATCATCATTTTATATTGATTTAATTCATTAAAGAGAATTTAACATTATAAATGACATCCAGTTATTACCAAGAGAAAGTTATAATGAATTTGATAGGTTTGGATTTCATTTTACTCCTCAACAAGTTGATCCGACTTGTTTAAGTTTTGGAAATATCCATGATGAACAGGTGGAATATATGGCAGCAAATCCATCATGTCTTTATATTTCGCGATTGTGACCGGTCGCCTAGACTGGGCAAATTACATTACACTGAGTAATTAAAATACTTTTACAAATTACAGCAAACTCAGTACTTAAAATACAAATTACAATTACTTTACATTTGTAAATTGAAAAATTTGATTTGACGAAATTCGTTCAGTGAAAAAACATATCATTAAAATAACGATCATTAACATAAGGTTTTATACTGATGGCTCTAGAACCAAATCTTAATGAACCTTGTAAAAATGTAAACAATAAATTACAAAAACTGATGTAATTAAAATACAAATTACAATGACTTACAATTTAAGTAATTAAAATACAAGATACTGTTACTTGGAAAACGAGGAATTAAAATACAAATTACAAATTGTAATTTGTGTGTTTCATTACCTAATTCAAATAAATGTAATTCGTTACTGCTCTGCCTTGCCGGTCGCCCACTTGAGTATAACGGCAGTAACTCTATAGAACCGACATTTTGTGGTCATCCTTTTTTACTAAGTCCAAAATATAAAACTCTGCATCACTAGTCAAGGATGTTTTGTAGTACATTTTATAAGGAGAATCACTTATACTACTGTGTCCAATAAGTAAAGCGGGTTTTTATTTATTATATTTATTCTTCCAAATCTATTTCGTCGCCGTCAAAGTGGGTATCCCTTCGAGACTCCTTATTGCGATAAAACAACATATGTATATACAACAAATTCATCTGTTTGTATCGGTAGATACAACTTCTTACTATTATCACCCTATGGCCCTATTCTGGTTTTCCCAGGGAATTTGGAATTGGGAATTGTTTTATTGTGAATTTTTTCAGTAGTCTAGTATTCTATCTTTCCAAAGTATACTGCGACGTTTGATATTTTTTTCAAAAGTAGGGAAAAAAATAATTCCCTTTTAAAGCTGATACGTACCATCTAATACCTACCAAAATTTAAAGAGAAAAGTAAAAAACAAAAATGCTATAAAATGGATTATTTTCTCCCTACTTTTGAAAAAAAATACCAGAGACAACACATTTATCATAGATCTCTCTTTTGACTAAAAACATGAAAAAAAATAACCTTCTGATATTTCATTGTGTTGGTGTATTTTATATGGCAATGATTTTTAAATGCGTTGCGTATATAATACGTATATGCAATACAACGATAACATGGGAAATATCAGAAGTTTACTTTTTTTCATAGTTTTTAGAAAAATGAGAAATCTATGGTAAATATGTTGTCTCTGAAAATACTAAACGTCGCAGTATTCTTTGGAAAAAAGAATACACAACTACTGAAAAAATTCACAATAAAACAATTCCAAACTCCCCGGGAAAACCAGAATAGGGCCACTGTAGTGTAAGTCAATAGGCGCTTCACATTATTTTCTACGACGGTATAATAATTAACAATTTTGAAAAATAACATCAAAAATATTAATTCAAAAACTAGGGTTTAGTTTGACTTTGTGTAATTCTTGGTATTCATTTGTACCTTGTTTTCGCTTAATAAATTATTACTAAATTATTATTAATAGTAAATTTTTGTATTATTTTTATTGGTAAACAGTATTTTTGAATATTATGGTTATTTCCATCATTAAATAATTGTTCCACAAAAAAGATTGTTATTCCACATTACAAACATTTTTATAATAATAAAATCGTGAAAATAATTTTTCGAAATACAACACAAACAGCTCTCTCCTCTCTTTATTCGTTTCATAGATCTAACATTATTTATTTATTTGGAATTATAGAAAACGCAAAAGAATATTTTAGTAATAATGACATTAATAATTAGGAAAAATATAAATCTCAAACTTTTTTTTGTTTTGAAAAATTGTAAACATGAAATTGAAAATTTTCCTTTTGTCTATCGTAATAAACTCGTATCTAGACACTACAGATCCCATTGAATTTCATTGTTGGCTATTTTTATTATATTAGTGGTGTATTATGTATGTTGTGAGATGTTTTTATTTTTTCGATAATTTTAGGCTGTGGAAAATTTAATATTATATGCAGATTACAATATACTCGTAAGGAAGAAAAATTAAAAATTACAATAGACGATGGATGGTATATTTCTGGTTATTGACATTTTGTATTATATACATGTATGTATCTCTACGGCTATGTATATATGACTGTGAAATGGTTGGCTTTGTTAATTAATTGTTTGGGCTTTATTTATATTTATTATCTAAGTATTCAATTATATTCCTGTTTATAGACAATGGCATGACCATGGTATATAATTAATATTACTTTAAAGTATTATATTTACATATTTTATACTTATGCATGTACATACTCGTATATTTCAAAAAAATTGACAAATATTGTTAATTGGTGTGTTGGTGTTCACAGCACAGCAGTGCCAGTATACAAATACTTATGAGTCTTTCGGTAGGCATATTTTGGGCATCTCACCAAAAACGAAAAACATTGAAATATTAGGTTTAGTTCTCAAATTTTGTCTTTCGGAATTTGTTTTAAAATTTGATTCAGCCTGAACTATATTTGGAAACAAAACTTGAGAATGAATAACTCCATCTTCGTATAGTTTGGATGGGTTTGTTTTACCTGTCTTTGAGGGTTGTGAGTTCAACCGTCATAGTTTCGGGTCATAAGTAATCATTAAGTACAAGTTGTCAATAGATTAGGGATTTATTGATTGTAGAGAATCTCGATTATTTGAGTAATGGCTGACATTCAGGCATAAGAAATATTGAGTGATCTTACGAGATCGATTTCGTTTTATATAGGCAGCACAATAAGGTGAACCCGTACTAGACCCCATTGATCGATACAACTCGTTTGGAATAACTTTATTTTTATTATAATTTAGTTTTTTTAATTATTGTTCTCGAAAATTGGTGCCATTTATTAAATGGAAACAAATTAAGAATGCAATTCGATTTGTCTAAGAAGATAGTTGTAAAAATCAAAACTATTTTCTCAAGTAAAGCGAAGTTTCGGTTTTTTTTTTTCCTTAATTTATTAATTTAAGTCGAGTTATACACCAAATAAATACATTCGATAATTTTTTCACCGTTTATTTGGTGATTATTACGTATTTAGAGAATCACGCTTTCATGAAGCGTGAAATTGTTGAAGTACTTTAGCTTAATCGTATCCCGAAATCCCTTTTTGACTCTTATTTAATAAACTTTGTTGTTCTTTGATGTTACTTTTTTAACGAACTTACTGAGGGATAATAATCTCGCGGGTCAATTAACGAATCTCAATTCTTTAAATTTCTGTTAATTTCATGGGATTTTATTTAGGTACAAGATTCAAAAAAATAGTATAATTTTGTATATTTTTACAGAGATGGGCAACGTCAACATTCGTTGTTGACGCTTCTTTTTTGTGTCAATAATTGTGGTCAATAGATGACGTTTATCGACGCGTCGACAATTTTTTTTTAATATCAAAGAAAAAGATGAATTTCATAGTTTTTTATTTATTTAAAAAGTGTAAAATAACAAAAATAATAGAATATAGTATACATTCATGTATATTACAGATAATTCAACATACTTATTTATATAATTAACAAATAATAAAATATTAAAAATAAAATGAAATTATTTGAAATCACAGAATTGTTCCAAAAAAAAATTAGAAATATGTCAATTCGATTTCAAATAAGTATATCGAGTAAATAATTTTCAGAATCATTATAATTTATAGATCATAAATAATATTATAAACCTCTTCATATTTTTCATTTTCATCTGATTCCAGAATTTTGCTCGTAAAATAAAATATAATAATTTTTAAGATTTCTCGGACGTTAACCTATTTCGTAGGTCGCTATGTATATACGCCCAGTTTGAAAATATTCGTTCTATTTGCCCGGAACTTGCGGGAATTTTTAATAATTTCTTTGCTAGCGTAGAAATTTCAGGAGCTTTAATGTGTGCAGTATTCCAAAACACGTTTGAATCAGTTATATTTTTGTCGACCAAAAATTGAAAAATGTTTTTGTTTTCTCTGAAGTACTTAATTGCGATAGGAGAAAATCATATACCTTATCATTCTGATCCTTTGATAAATTTTTCTCCCGGTACCTTACATCTAAATAATATGCCGTTAGCGCGTATTTGTTTAGTGCCATGTCGATTCTTTTAGCGATTAAAAGTTGAAATTTATCTTCGGCGTAAATTGGGTCTCTGGATAGCTCAAACCAAAAATGAGCAGCATCTGAAATATTGCAATCGGTGCTTTGACAGAGATTAATTAGTTTGCTTACCGGATCCAAAAGTTTAAGCGAGTTTTTACAAACATCGAGGAACTCGTCATCAAAGATTAATGCTTTTACATTGCGCTTCAGTTTGGAGATATTAAATTTTTCTGGATCAGCGGCTAGTTTGGTCATCACAGGAAAATTTTTCAACAAGCGCTCAAGACTGTCTCTATGTGATGACCACCTTGTATCAACGGGAGATTTCATACGATTACCTCCATTATTAACAACGGCCCTCTCGAAGTCTGGATGTTTAAATTCCTTTATGATTGAGAAACATTTTTCCATACACAATTGCATTTTTCCGTTCATTAAAAAGTCTTTTGATAAAAGATTTGCAGTATGACTATTGCAAGTTGAATGCCAAATGGACGCAAGCCTACCCATTTTCGTCATA
This sequence comes from Tipula helvola, assembly GCA_963556165.1. Taxonomy (NCBI): domain Eukaryota; kingdom Metazoa; phylum Arthropoda; class Insecta; order Diptera; family Tipulidae; genus Tipula; species Tipula helvola. The sequence continues at coordinate 198,991,340 of OY744481.1, read as the reverse complement.
TTTTTTGCGTTATCTGAAACAACGGCATAAATCGATGAATTGTACCAGAGCCTCCTTTTTAGTGGTATAACTTTTCACTGATTTCCATAGGAATCCATAGTAAAAATGGTGTTTTTTAGCTTCAAGTTTTACAATGAAAAAAGCAAAAATGTTACAAAATGTTTATACAAAAGTGTTCTACATACCTTTAGCAGCAATATACAAGGAGGGTATATTGGTATTAAGTAAATATTAATTGCAGAATTATTAAAATTAAATTATTTCTAAAATATATTTTTCGAACTTTCATTTTGAAAAATACATCAAAGTTGGCTCTGACGAATTAAAATAATACTTGCTACATTTATCTTTAGTTTTACTAGTGTACGTTAGATGTCTCAGATTTATACAGAAAAATACGAAAAAAATTTGTTTAATCACAAAATTATGACACGTTCTTAACATGTTGTGAATTTGTTTTGCTTTTCCTACAATTTTTTAACTCAAATTTCTCCAGGTGACAATTTTGGTACGATTTTTCAAAATGTTTACTGCCCACTGCCATCTATGTACTTTGACTTAATACATACGATTTGTAGTAAGCTTTTCTTTTTAATTTGACCAGAATGCTGCTGTTATGAACTTTTTTTATATTTTGGTTTAAATAAATCAATTATTACAAGAAAATGAAAACGATTTACTTAAACGAGATTTATATATGTTGAAATTCAAACATTTATGAAAATATTTCAGAAATCATAATTAAGAATTTGCAACGTTTTCATTTACAAATTTTTCTTAGGAAAAAAAGTGATTTCCCATATGTTTTATGTGTTTTACTATGGAAATTTTAGTTTTTTCCTCGTTTCTAATTCCCTTATAAAAGCTTCGTTTTTTAGATTATGGCTTGTATAATCAAGGTTGCTTTGATTGTACTCGGTTGAAGCTACCTCAATTGATTTCTCCAAAATTCCAAGTAAAGCTTCACCCGTTTCAGAAATTTCAGTAGAATCATGAGAATAGACAAATGCCTTACATTCTTTAGCATTGTGGATCATAGAAACGACCAGATTCGTATTACTTACGTCATTTTTCCAGCCATCCATTAATAATACTGATTCTTTTGGCACCGTTTTTACTATATTTTGCTTACATTTGAGGTATGCTTTGTCAAGGTAAGTGGTTGATAGCAATTTCCGATTAGGAATCATATCAACATAGCTTGGTCGAATTATTCTTATGAAATTTTTGAAATGCTTGGATTCGACAACAGTGAAAGGAATGTTGCATTTAAAAAATAATAGTGCTAGCGCTTCAGATATAGACTGCTTATCATCTTTGGAAATAGAATCAATATAATTCGACACCTTTTGTTGTTTTTGCCGTTTTTTTGGGGGTGAGTTATCAACTCTTTGCAATATACAGCTGTGTTCCTTTCGTCCTGAAGTTATACTTTGTTGCGTTGAGGTTAAATCAATATTTGAATTTAAATCGCAACTGTATTCCTGCAAATAATTTTAATTATTAATTTATTTTAATTTCTCTGTAGATAGATTGTAATTTAAAGAAAGGCCAAAAGAACTTACCATATCACTTGGCAGCTCTACAATTCCTGTAGCTTCACTATTCTCTAACACAATCGAAGATTGCTCATTTATAACTTGGCAGGATTCGCTTTCACTTTCAGACACACATGTTTCGTGGGAAATATTTTTCTCAGTGGCAATTGAATCCTTTCGTTTATGACAGTAATTTCTAGCAATATGAAATTATATAATAAAAATTGAACAACTTGAATTTTGTTTGAATTTAAAATTATGTATAAAGATTACCTGTGGGCTTGTAATCTTTTAGCTCCCGTATTTTTCAATTCTTTAGAGCACACTATACAAATTGCAGAATATTGGTTACGTAAACCTCCACCAGCATCCGATTTTCTTAAATTAAATCCCAGTTCATCGAACATTTGATTTTTTTTTCGACCAGCCATAATTACAAAGCTGCAACAAAAATGCTTCAAAGAAAATTATCCCGATAATGTATAATAAACGCACAATTAAAAACCGCACTTCACCAGTCTAAAATACAACTAATACAACGTTATATATGTATGTCATTGTTGATCAAAAAACACTAGAATACTAAAATTTTATTATGTTTCATTCTCGCAAAACAAAGAAAAAGTAAAATAAACTCTCAAATATAACGGAAAACGTTTCGAATGAATCGAAAATATGAAAATAGAAAAGGAGAAAAAACTAATTCAATTATTTTTGACGTAACACGTCATTGTTGACTCAAAGTTGACGTTGACATATTGTCGACGAATTATCGACGGGTCAACGTCGACTATCATTGTTGACGCGTCAAATCCCATCTCTGTATATTTTATAAATACCTTACCAACGATTTTTTGTAAAACAAAAAAAACGCTTATCGATTGAAAAGTTTATTTGGTGTAAAACCCCGCCAACGAATTTGTCAATTACTTCATTAAAGTTAAGCTCTTGCATCAAGAGTCGATAATATAATTCGCTAACTTTGGTTCTAAGTGTCTTAATTTTATTTTATTTAATTGTGTTTTGAATGAAATCATAATTTCTGAGGGCCCCCAAAACTTCCCAGTACAGTAACTCACAGCTTATTTGATCCAGCTGCACTTCATTGGGGATTGTGCAGAACTGCCTCATTTGGAATTGTCCAAATATCATAGAACCCCCAGTACAATCGCCAGATTTGAATGTCCTCCAAAATGTATATTCATATTACACTTAATTTTTCTCAAACAAAATAAGAAATCGCGGGATATTTACAATTTTGCTAATGAAATGTAACTGGATCAAATAAGCTGTGAGTCACTGTTGTTAAGCAACACAAACCTTTTGGTGTGTTTCATTACAATGAAAGGTGGAATTGTTGACTATACCCCAGTCTGCCATTATGTGCTATATAGCATGTATAACGACAATGATCATGACGATGACTATTGTAAATTATGAATATTTAATTTATAATGTTGATTTTTTTTTAATTAAAAAAAAAAATATTATTTAAAATTTTTTATATTTTTTGATTACTCCGTAGTAAGGTAAGAGAAAATAAGGGTTATAAATTAATATTATAATAAAAAAAAATATAAAAAAATTATGTAATTGATGGTGGAGAACACCATTTTACATTTTAATTTAACTATTTTTTTTTTTCAATGTTTGTTGTTGATTTTTTAAATTAATTCTTATTAAAATACAAAATAAAAAGTAAAAATATTCGACAGGGATATAATTTCAAGCGTCAAATTAATTAAAAGTATTGTATTTAGTTTATATAATAAATCACGTGCAGGATCTATCTGGATTGAGAAAAGGGATGAAATTAAGGAATTATAATTTTGTTAATTTGTTAAAATACTATTGTTTATTTGGACTTGAAGGAAAGGAGTATTGGTAAAGTATAAAATTTTGAGTTTTTATGAATATGGTATTTCTGCGTTACGTTATTTAACAGTAAATAACTCAATTAATTTAATTTTATTATATCGTCACGTGAGTACTACGTAAGTGTCCTATAAACCATTATAGTGTCCTATAAACCATGTTTCCCAAATATGACTTAGTAATGGATTCTTATATGGTCATGCTCCTTCAGATATTTTAGTTCAAATTTTCCTATCTCTTTTATCCTATTGTATGACGAAACTTTGAAATAAAATATAAAAAAAAACGTTTAACAATATACAATAGTAATATAGAAATGTTAGAACTTTAAACAAAAGTTAACAAAACATAAAAATTTGATTTAAATGGTAAACAAATTTTAGTCGAATGAATGATTTGAATGGTGAACAAAGTTTAATTCGATTTATAGAAAATTTTATAAATGGTGTATAGGGCACTATAAAAGTCATATGGCGATATGGCGGCACGCAACAACTTATAAATGACTTGTTTAAATGGTTAGTTACGGAGAACAATTTCAAAATTAGGAATGGACTTAAGGAATTGGTTTTATTTAAAGAGGAAATCGAATAATTTTCTTTTGAACAGAAAGATCGACCAGTCATAACGAGACCTCAATTCCATTTGATGCGTGCGTTCCTTCGCGTTAAATTTGATTATTACGTTTGCGTTCAATTTCCGTATTATTATTTTAAAAGCACTCACTCATGAGCTCTTTCGAAATAATTATTAATTCAATAAAATATTTAACAAAAAGCTTTACAAAAAAACTACAAATTAAAGTTTCAATTAACAGCGCAATATAATAATAAAAAAATAAATAAATATATTCCTTGAGAAATAATTTATTATAATAATACATTTTTTTATGTTGTTTCTATCTTATTTTAATTTAAAATTAAAATAAAATACAAAAAACAAAAAAAAAAAAAACTTACAATAATAAAAAATGTACTTTTCATTGTGCTTTTTGCGCGCGCTCTTTTTTTCCTTCAGCTTCATCTACTGTGTGACAATAAAATCAAATTAAAATTTTAAAATCATGTTGAAGATTTTTGTCGTTTTTCTTTAACAAAATTTTCATAAAGTTAACATCAGAATAATGATGATAATGAAACAAAAAAAAAAAAAAAAATTAAAGAATGACGAAGAGCAAAAAAAGCACAAACAAAAAAGTTTTTCTCATCCTTTTAATAAATGGTATGGCGTAAAATGTGGAAAATAAAATAAAAGAAGGTGATGTGAAAATGAAGGGAAAAAAGGATTTTTTTTTTAAAACAATTTTTTATTGCATTTTCACTATCTTGTGAAAATTAGCAGATGATATTATGATAAAATAATTATTATTTAATGTTTAATTTTTTTTATTTTTTATTTTATTTAATCTAATTTTCTTAAAATATAACTTAGCATGTTTTTGGAAAATTAAGATTTTCATTTTGTGATTTTGTTGTTGTTTTATTATGGGGAATGATAATTAAGTTGTGTTATTGATTTGTTTACTTATACATAATCAATATTTAATGAGAAATTTGTATATGATATAAGCGCGAAATTAGTGAAATCTAATTAGATAAAGCCACAATGAAATCAATTGTATGTAATACGTAAAAATAATTAAATTTGTAATTGAATTTTAATTAGTTGATGGTTTTGGGACGATTATAAATGCACACGCACACATCATTTTAATTTTAAGCTAAATCGAAAGCAAATAAATGAAATTGGATTTTATTAAATTTTAAAGGTTAACGATTTTTGTTTATTTATAAGTCATTTAATTACGCAAGTAACGTGCAAACTTAATTAGATCAATTTTTTGTCATACTATACTTAAAATAATAATTCCGAATGCATTCGTCAGAAAATGCAGAAATAATTTAAAGCGGGAAACACCATGAAGAATATTCTTAAAATCAGTCTAGTCATTGCTTGACTTAACCAATAAAGATGTTCACGTAAACCAAAACTGGAATCTTTAACACTAAAAAGACTCATTCCATCTTGATCCGCTAAAAATATATGCCTCGGTAATTGAATCATGCTCATCGCTGTCTGAGTAGTCTAATTAATTTAAACCCAATCTGTAATTTTACTTGATACTTTGTAAAATAATTCTTTATTACATAAGGTGTTGTTTAACCCAAATTAAAACCCGCTTGTAAATCGTAAGTTTCGGTTAACTAGTTTTTTCAATATCATAAAAAAAAGAGAATATCGTGAAAATAACAGAGAAATTAGTAAAAATTATCTTATTCACAGCCCTAACCCAAATACACAACCCGCTTGCATGACAAAACCATAAGTTGCTGGTAACTGAATTTTCTTAAAGGGAAATGAGGATTTTAATTTATTTAACAATGATCTCTAATAAAATACGACCTATAATTTTGAACAAAACTTCTTTGCTTGGGCCAATTTGGTTACATTTTTCTGTTGTTTAAATAAACGATAGCGATGGTAATTTGTGGGTATTCCATGAGAATTTCGTGTATCTTTTAGAAAATAGTATCTGAGAAATAGCATTTTAGTTTTTAGTAGGATGCGTTTGTGTTTCAATCATTTTTTTATGTTAGGTTTCACAAATATTTCCAAATTAAAAATAAATTAAAAGACTTCAGTGAGAATATGAAATTTAAAACATTAATTTAGAATGTTCAGTTTTGAATAGATGAAAACAATTATTTTTGGCGTCTGGCTTTTACTTTTTTTAAAGTTTGGACGGAAAATTTCGGATTTATAAGTTTTTTAAGTGACAGATAAAATTTGACGAAGCTTCGTTGAAATTTTAAAGTTAATTTACGTTTTCCATGGGCGAATACACATAAATGCTATTTACCGGATTCTTAATTTGACCCTTCTCCGAATTGTTAATTTTTCTTAACTATTTCACTGTTGGCTGTGCACTACGATGAAAAAATGAGTTTCACATATTATTATGTACATTACATTTTTTCATTTACTTATGTAGGTCTATTTTTTCTTTTTTTTTGTTTGCTTTTTCTTTTCCTTAGTTATAATTTCTTCAGTTTTCTTTTCTTTAGCTAGCATTTCTTTGGTTGTTTCTGGAGTATTCCGAGATGTAAATAAACAATTATCACGACCAAAAACGATACTTCTGTTATTTTTTGTGCACCGTTCATTTGATGATAAACATTAATTTTAATTGATGTTGTTAATCCAATCAAACTTGTACAACTTTTTCTAGTTCTGACTAAATTCTTATCTGCAGACTCGAAAAGTATATCGAAAATTAAGAAATTGATCGTTTTTAAAAGGGAAAGAGGGAACTTACCGCTTATTGAATAGTAAGCTTAATGCCAAAATCTTTTGATTATTTTGAATGCAGTAATTGTCTCAACATTTGTTCACTTAATTTAATCTCAATTCAATAACATATTTCTTACCATACTCAAGATTCAGTATAACAAATCTTCCAGACAAGACAACTATTTAAACATCCCCTAAATAAACCAAACATATCAAACTTTCAGACACCAAACAAATTAAAGTTCCATATATGTATGATATATAAAAAAAATAATCGAATTTTTCATGGAAATGGCAATAAAACAGAACTAAAATAAATAACGAAAAAACGCACTCCGTAATAGTAGAGTAGAAAACAACTAAAAAAATCGCATATTGCCAGTGCCATACAACGTACGAAAATATATAAAATGCATGATATCGCGAAGAGAAATGCGAACGAACGGAAAAACTAACAAAAACCGTTAATTTTTCGCTGTTTCGCTACACAGCATCCCAATACTCGTACAATCTCTATCTGGTGTGTATTGTGTATTTGGCTCATGTCATTGTAGAATCCTTTCAGAAAAAAATGAGTAATTTTTTGTGCACATTTTATTTTGATAGAAATACTGAAAAAAATATGTGCAATGAGATTATTTAAATTATTATGGAGGAAAACATACATTCAACATAAAACAACAACAATATAGCTTGGAAATTTTTTTGTTTTTGTACTCTCCACGCTGAATGTATGAAAAAGCACACATCTACACACACGTATACCATATGTAATAAAAAATAAAACACTCAACAACAACGAATGAAAAAAGCTTCATTCAAAATATAAATTAAAAGCTTCAACCATAAGCGCAAGAAAAAAATTTTAATTTTATTTTTTGCATTTCCAAAATGAGATTGGTGTAAATATAATAATATTTATAAAGGATTTTTTTTTTTTGGCGAAAAGGATTTTTTATTATGTGATTTATAATTTTTAATGCAAAAATTATATGCACCAAAAACAAAAAATAGTTTGAAGTGATTTATTTATGTTTTTAGAGAGTTTTTTGTGTGCTGCGAGTTGAAGAGATTTAACATAAAAAATTAAAAACCGCCAACATTTATTTTCTAGTTTCTGGTTTTTCGCGTATGTTATGTGATTTGTGGAATGGCTGAAGTAATTTAATTTTGGTGGTTGTTTCCAAACGTGGAAAATATAAAACTATACCGCTGCGAGATAATTTTTGTGAATTTTAATTTCCACTTGGTCCTTAACTAGTAAGATTTTAAGAACGAACAGGCCCAACAAATAAATTACGCTTCCCCATTATTTTATCATAATAATTTAATTATTATTTTTGTAATTTATAATACTTTATTTTTTTTTTTTTTTTTTTTAATAAAACTAAATTTAGACAACAACAAAACCCCTCAAAAATAAATAAATAGAAAACTTTTTGTTACGAACAAAAAAACTTAATTCCAAAATTAAATTTATTAAAATGGAAAATGATAAAAATAAAATTAAACTAAATAAAAAATATTAACACAATAAGATTATCTCTTATGTATGTATTTATTATAAAAAAAAAAAAAAAATAAGTTAAAAAAATAAAATAAAATTAAAATTTAGTTGAAAAATAAATATAAATATAAGAATATTTTTAATTTTATTTTTTACTCTGATTCAGAAATAGAAATATAATGTTTTTTATTTTATTTCTAATCCAAAAAATTTGTTAGACATTAGAACTGTGACGAACCTTTTTTTTCCTAAATTTTATAAAGATTAACTTTATTTTAATATGCATGATTTTGATTTTGTTTTAATTTAGTTAAGGACAAGGTTAACATAGTGGTGGTCGGTAGTTGTGATCTTGGACACCTACACAAAACTGAATCTACATAAATACATATAGACGTAATATGGACTTTGAATTTAAATAATCGCGACTAACAGTTAAGCTTACGGATGTATAATATTATAATGTATTATATAATACAATTTCCAAAATTAGAACAGTTGATTGATTCATTTATCAAAATAAATAATTCAAATTTGTCTAAAATATTTCATATTTTATTTTAAATGGAAATCCCGAAAATTTATTCCAAAACGTTTGGTTAAAAATAATTTTAGAGAATTTCTCGTAGATCACATTCTTGGCAAGCTTATTAAAAAATTTACAAAATTGTATTATATAATTGGCATTCAAAACAGGAACTGTTTGTAGAACATAAAAGTAAATGGTGTACCGAAATTTAAATAATGTTACTCAGGTTTCGTTAACAACATTCAGCAAAACGATTGAAGATATGAAGTTAAGTTTGCTCCAGCCTTTGACAAGTTAAGTTTGCTCTAGTTTGTCCAAAGAAAGATAAGTGTGACGTGTGTGTTAGCTCCAGATCCAAACAATATTGAGGCAAACACAATTTAGGATCATTCAAAAAAAGAAAATCTCACCAGATTGGAGAAGCAGGATCCCAACATTATATTACAAAATCATCCTTATATTACAAAACAAAATGAACTGTTCATAATTTCACAATTATATGATCTGAAAACCAGAGATGCATATTGTTTTTTATAGCACGAAACTGAGTGACTAGGTTCCAATTAAATTTATTCAATTATAAGCAATTTTTTACTAATGAATGTTATACCCAAATTATCGAAGAGTTACACCGAGATTCTGTCATTCAGCGACGGAAGTACATACCAAAATCGCAAACTATAAAAGATACAGTTACGATTTTGGTGTGTACGTCAGTCTCTGTATAATGCTAAAAAATATAAAAATTACACAAAAATATTTGGGAAAGGGTTATATACCCAAGAATAGACACTGGCTCAATGCACTCAGCAATCGAGCGGAAGATTAAACAAAGGATGATCAATGTTCTGTCCGATTAAGTTGACGTTCGTTGAATTGCTAGATTACAACGGAAACCTTTTGATGTGAAATATTTGAACCACATATTTTTTGAAAACTTCGATATCTTCAACAATTACAGTCCAATCAGACCAGGAAAAATCTGTAGATCCTACCGTGACAAATAATACCGCAATAAAATATAACTAGCGGCCTTTGGCTCCATAGGGCGGAATAAATCGCAACTTAAAGCTTATTAAAACAATCACATGTCAAAATCATTAGATCAGGCTCTTGAACTCCGCCAAAAAATGTTGGGTTCGGATTCGAAAAGAATTATTTATTTAATTAAAAATTTTCTTTTAAGCGAAGAAATAAATATTTTATAACGGATTTTCGTTTAATTGAATTTATTAATGGTGTTAAAATTAGTTTTGGGCAGAATAATTAATTCTTTGTTCTTTTGATTACGCTTTATTTTGTTATTTTTTCCAATTTTTGAAATATTAATTTTGAACACGAACCGAATTTTGGTTTGCTTTAGTTTCGGATTCGCAAAAATATGAAATATCCCTGAACCAGTGCGAGAAAAGGTTCTGGTTCGGCTCCAAACCCTGCATTAAATAGATATTTCGACAATTTTTTTTTAAGGTAATTAATTTTAATAGTTCATTTTACTGGTTACATACAATTATAAAAACTAGGGGTTATTTCAGAATACGATTAGAACTCGTAAGTGTGAGATTCTTGTTTGATTTGAATCAGATTTGCTCGTTTCTTATTTACATATATCAAAAAAGAAAATTTAAATCAGAGATAATATACCTTTTTAAAAATTATTTTGCAATTTCTGCACTCAGCAAATATTTAGCAACATTTACTTAAAGTGAATCCAAAACAACTGTTAAATAATTTTCGATTCTATTTAGAAGCCCTAATTGCCTATTATTGGCTCTCAAACCACTTTAACGTGTTCTTAAATGACCAGCTTACTGTTCTTTAAGTAGAGAATTTATTATTAATATTTTATTAATCAAGGGGATACGGAATCTCGTTTCACATTTACAATAAACGAAGCATACTCTACTCAGATTTATCAAGATGTCGCTACAAGTCTACAACCCACCTACATAAAATGTAGTACAGCAAATTTAATTTGTTTCATAAATAATGTTGAAGCGTAAACAGGCACCTGTATACGGTAGCAAATTAGCCATCAAAATGATGCTAAAAAGGAGATTTTGTCCATTTTACTTTTATAAATCGATATAGATCTAATCCCCAAAAGTCGAGCGATAAATTTGTTGTCCACAAAAATCAGGCGTATTTATAGTAGATTTTACTATTACTACCCCTCATTGACCGCTAAAGCCTAAAATAAACATTATATTTGGGTTAGGGCAGCTTTCAAAAATTCGAAAACTCAACCCATTTTAGGCATTCAGAACCTCACAAATTTTATTTTTTTATTTTACTGAAACGAACGACGTTGGGCACTGAAACCCTTTCGGAATTATTCTCGTATACATAGAGTGCAATACTTTCTGTTAATGACCCTTAAAAACTCTTTTCATTTTTTACTGCTACATAAAAAATGATTTATTACGAAGCGGTTCTAACTACATCCCATAATTAAAGTGACAAATATGTCGAAACAATTATCGGACCGACGCAAAAGGGGATCATGATACCCCCATTTACAGTCCGATCAAAAACATCCGTGGGTCGGTACTGATAAATCGGTGATGTATCGTCATATGCAAAAGCATTCCAACCACATCCATGCATTTTGAGGGGCTCCGAACCATAGTGGCCTAACTCATATGTTTAAACATTTTTGTTTAATCGGCCATACATTTTTTTGAAAATGGAATCTAATTATATTTACTGACATCCAATTCCAAAAACAGTTATTTTCAGGTTACTTATTATAATATTTGTTTTATAATAAATTACCATTTCAATGAACATTTATAAGCCCCGTGATCCGACTTTATAGTATTTGGATGATTTGTCCATGATGAACAGCCAAAGTGATTCGTCTAAATGCGTCTTAAGTGTATTTTACTTGGATGAATGAATATTTAATTGAGTGACGTATAAAAAATTGAATTCCCAATACTTTGGCAAACGCCCTTAAAATAGTGTATAATATAGACGGCAAAACAATACAACAGAACCTTAATTTCGGCGACGATTGGGCGAAATTACCACAACGATGTACCCAGCAAATTCATCCCACTTATGTAGACGTTCCACAACTTTACAACAGTAGCCTTGTAAAAAGGAAAATTACAACAATTTAGAGTTATTGAAAAAAAACTATGATCAGCGCATACCATTCTACCGCTCTACGATGAATTTTTGCATGAATAAACTAACTAGTTTCTACTCGAATATGTATTTATGATTATGAAATTACCTTAAATTTATAATTTGTTGTTATTTTATTGTTTTGTAATGTTATAAAAATGTTCTGTTGTGTATTTTTTTATTTTGTGGAAGTGATATTACTAATTAAAACTTAAATTTTTTTATCAAAACATTCATTACATAAATTGTTTAACACTTGCTGAAATTAATCAAATTCAAACAGAAATATTGGTATGCCTATATTTTCTTTGAGAAAATCTTCGGAAACCTATAGGTACGACGGATAAGAAAAAGATTTTGTTTCAAAGGAATTTGAGCAAAAAAATTGTTAAAATATGTAGACGAGTGTTATTACATTTTGAAGGTTTCCCGAAAAAATAAGTTTATGGAATTTCATATTTTGAATCTCTTGTCGACGAGTTTTTTGTCAGAATTATAGGCTATTATTTTCAAGGCTACATTACTCGATTCATTGCCAGACAAGTGACGAAAAGTTTGCTCGCGCGGTTATGGGTTAACCAGCGAATCGGTAAGAATTCTTACAGAATTTGACGAAATTATTTCCTTACAGAATATTTGACATATCGGCCACCGAATCCGTAGCAACTGACAAATAACGTATTAAAATAGTAATGTGAATATCGAAATTTATTATTTTTAAGAAAAGTATGCTTTGGATATTTTGATGTATGCCTCAATTCCATGGGAAAAATTGACTGACAGTCAAAAAAATCGAAAAGAGAAAAATAATCTGATACTCCATATAAGAGACAAAGACAACGCTTTTTTATGTTTTTTAGTTTATAGCAAAACAATTTTGTTATAAAATAAAAAAACACGTTGGCTTTGTCTCTATGGGGCATCAAATTATTTTTCTCTTTTCGTTTTTTTTGACTGTCAGTCAAATGTCAGTCAATTTTCGCTCTGTGAAGGCGGGTTTTGAGTTGCATTCGTTCGTTCGTTCTTTCGTTCTGAATTTTTTTTAATCAATCATATTCCTTGAAAATAACGTTATTTTTCATTCGTGTTCCTTCGATTGGATTAAAAAAAAATTCAGAACGAAAAAACGAACGAATGACTGCAACTCAAAACCCGCCTTTAATTGGCAGCTGAACTGAACGACAAGTTCTAAAAGATTCGCTGGCCAGTAACATGTAATTTCTGTATATCGCATTATTACGTTAAGTTGTTACTGACTCGCTGTCGCTGGCCATTACTTTTCAATCTATTTACAATTAAAGAGAGTGCTTGGATTATGCATTAAAAAATTTAAATTTGTGCCTAAGTGTTTTACGACGTGATAAACGACAATGAATGAGTAATGAACTCAGTTTCTTCATCATTATTATTGATAGTTTTATTTAGCACCATTGAAGTACCTACATATTAATTATTATCTTTTAATAAAATCATATATCTACAACACAAAAGCAGTCTCATGTTCTAAACTTTTCAGAACATGTAAATCTGTATTCTGTCTTGATTTGACCAAACGCACTAACCTGTTTGTAAGTGTGGGATTTGGGCGACATGCTTCTACAGCCGATATATAAAGCACAAAATGAGATGAACAGGGACCTCAGTCATTTCGCAATGCGCACAACTGATCAATGTCCCACATCCCGAGCAACCAATGATATGGCTAACCATTTCCAAGCTTTTGCTACTGACTTTTCTAAATTGATCAAAAATTACTTTGCACGTCTGTCTAATTCGACCGCAACACAACTTAGAATGAAATTTTAAATAAAAAAATTATAATCAGTTGCAAGATATATCTGATGATGATCACACAGAGTGATCGAAAACGTTTATATTTTTAAATAAAAACAAAATATTTGAAAAAAATCGATTTATTGTTTAAATTTTAATTTTTCGTTTATTTGTTTTGTGGTTTTAAAAAGGTACTGTAACCTTTAATTAATAATTCTTAATAATTCTCTAAAAATGTTAATTAGTTTCAGTCACCTGCTTCATTTAAAATTGTAATCTAAAGTTTGAATTTTACTTATTTAAAACCTTTTTCCTATTTATTTTACTTTGACGTATACTTTTCAATTATCGAATTAAAACTAAATTTTATTTAATTATTTAAAAATTCAATTTTTTTGATTTATTCTTTTGAATTAATTTCAATTTGAATTAAAGTAACTTTTTGAAATTACAAAATTCTTAAACTTTAAATAGCCAATTTTATAAATTTTCGTATTCCTAATTTCTTAACTTCCACTTTTTTCGTGGATTTACCATACCGATGTAAATCTTCAGAATTTTCTTGGTTTAAATTGCTTGGTTAATACTTGACAACAAATTTAGATTCGAATTTTTGTTTTAGGTCTATAACAAGTTGAAAATCATGAAAAATTGTGGAAAATAAAAATTTTGTTAGTTTATAATAGACCATTTGCTTATTGCATAAATTCATCCACGTAACGATGATACACTTTGACATTTTGACATTGTAATCCACATCTCAAAAAGCCATAATGTTAAACATAAATTGTTTTTTCCCTCAGGTCAGATTTTGTGTTCTGAGATTCTTAGAGATAAAAGGTCTTACCAGATTTACATGTTGACTATAGGAAACAGAGGCGAATAAATTTCCCAAATATATTACGATTTATGTATTAGACATTGATATTAGTGGTTTCGTTCGAAGTAATATTAATAATAATACGGTTTTAAGAAGCTAGGCCCAAACTATGTCAACAATCGGGTTCCACCGATTTCGATGATGGATCAGCTTTTCTTTATACTCAGAATATGCTAGCGAGTTCTCTAAGATAAGAGGAGCCATTGTTGTCGATAAAGAACCAAGCCAGCCTATCGGAATTTACTACTACTAAAATTCATTGCGTCATAGTCTTTAAAACTCTTTATAGATTTTCCGGTCGCCGATAGCAGTTGATCTTGTGGTTTTGACTAACATTTTAAGGACTAAAAATACCGATATAGAAACAGAAATTTAAAGAAACACTTTTTGCATCTCTCCCCTGTCGGGATTCGAACTCGGTTACTAGAGTACTGTGCTGTTTGATCGGTTGCCCGCAAAGTCGCAACACAAAAAGAAAAACAAATAAATGAAATTTCATGCAGTATGCCTGGTAATTATGTATAGCAATAATATTCGGTGAGATTTGGTTGACGTTCGCAAAGTTGCAATTTAGAAAAATGAAAATTGAAGCACTGCATGTCGTGTTGAACTTATTGCCATCTATGAATTACTGGTATTAAATTACTGGTGCAATATTATTCGTAATCAAATGTGGTCATGCCTTCAACTTTTTCCATTGCGAATTTTCCATTTACAAACAAAATAAAAATTTCCCTTTTGTTTAGGAAAATTTTCAATCATGCGAAAAACAAAGTAAGGTGAAATATTTTTTCCTATGTGAATACTTTATGGTTTTTAATATGATTTTATGTTGACCTTTAGTAATGTCTAAAATGACAAAATTATTTGGTAATACAAATAAAAAATCTCACTAACATAGTGACATGAAACAAGAAGTCTCATTATTCGGTATCTATGTACTTTATGTGAAAACCTATAATAAATATGTAACATCTAAAATTTGTAACTTCTGATTTCTGAATAATTCGATGATCGTAATTTATCCAATTCCGAAAGTTCAAAATTTTAATTCTAATTATCGAAACATTTTTAATTATTAAATACTAAATTCATTTATCCATAATATGTAATAGTTCAAAATATAAAAACAAACGGCTGTTTTGAAATGCTTTAAAAACAAAAATACATACCACGGCTATCGAGTAGTTCAAAATGGCCCAATTCCAAATATTCAGTTGTCCGAATTTCTAGTATTACTATGGGTAACGAAATTGCGGTGGCGAGCTGGCAAGTGAACTTCTAGTAGGTAAATCCATTTGATTCATATTTTAATCCTATTCAAAATATTATTTCCTAACAACGAACATGTTAACAACTTTTAAAACTTAACAGCAAAACTAAAATATGTACACAATTTCATTCTCCTTTTTAATTTATAATAAAATAAAAATTAAACTTAACAAAAAATCTCTTGTGATCTCATAAATAGAATTATAATTTATATTTATTTTTATCATAATTTTATTGTTATCATTATTATTACCAAGAAGACCAAATATATTATTTTATGTACTTACGTATAATGTGTATTGTGTATACGAATATATAAGAAGAAAAATAAAAAATTGTAGAAAGTTTCATAAGTGGTTTTTAAATTAATTTTTTTTTTTTTGGAAGATACAAGCTAGACAATTTTTTTTTTTAGAACTAAATATTTATAAAAATTTGATTTAAAATAATTTGTAGATAAATTTTGTTAGAAGACATATATTTTTATTTAATTAAGAGATTATGGTATTTTTATAAATTGTACATTCTTTTATTAGTAGAATATAATGTATGTGTAGGTGTATCTGAAAATTGCAAAAAATATTATATTTGTTATATTATTCATGATTGAGCAAGTGTACGGAAATAATTATCCTCCAAAAATATAATTTTCTGTTTATTTGTATCAAGCGTGTGCAGAAAAAAATCATATGAATATATTATTATCAATGTTAAACGATTGATAATAGTAATAATAATAATGATGGTAGTAATATAATTGATACATTTTTTTTTGTTGTAATAATTTTATCTCGTGTACATATTCCCAACAACAAGACTCGCTTAATTTTAGGTATGATAAAAGTGAATATTTAAATAATAATTATAAATAATAATAATATTTATTATTATTATTGAATGTGATATATGTTTTCATGAAACAACAAAAAAAAAATAATTTTTAATGTAAATATTATTTGAAATTATTATACATATATCGAGATAGATAATAATTATTAAATTACTATTAATTATACGATTTATTTTTTATTTTTCAATTTAATAATATTCTGCAGGAGATCGGAAAGTTTAGAGCAATGATTTTAGTATTATGCACAGTACTAAAAACTTATACGCAACAAGTGTAATCGTGTAATGTTTTATTTTGTGTAGTTTGCGTGCTATATAACAATGTGTCAGGTTCTTTACGCGTAATTAAAAATATGCGATATACTGGACTTGATGTGGTAGATTCAATTTGTTAAACTTAAAAATAGTATAAATTGCTTAATTGCAATTTGCAATGCATATGGAAAATTTTTAATTTTTATTTAGGCACTTTAATTTAACACAGTTTGAATTATAATTTAAATTGGCGCATGATGTTTGTCAATTGAATTCAAATAAAAATGGTCAATTTGATATAAAACGAACACCATCTGAATAATTGTATGATTTAAAAACGCCGAAATTTAATTAGATAGCTACAATTTATAGCCATCCTTTATCAAACTTGTGAATTTTGTACGAAATAACACAAATTAAGGTGTTCAAATGAATTTATCACTCTAAACGTCAAAATTAATATAATAAAATTTTAAACGATATTTAACGATAACTTGCGCTTTGATGGTCAACTTCATCCAATTAATCTAAGCTTCAAAATGTGTGATGTTGAACGGGAGGGTTACTTTTACTTACCATATTGAACTATGCGAATTATTTCACGAATTGAATCAGAGCCTTCTAGAGTATAGAGCCATAATCATTATGACGTATTTTTTTAAGCTTTTTTAGTGGTATAACTTTTCACTGATTTCCATAGGAATCCATAGTAAAAATAGTGTTTTTTAGCTTGAAGTTTTTCAATGAAAAAAGCAAAAATGTTACAAAATGTTTATACAAAAGTGTTCTACATATCTTTAGCAGCAATATACAAGAAGGGTATATTGGTATTAAGTAAATATCAATTACAGAAATATTAAAATAAAATTATTTCTAAAATATATCATATTTTTCGAAATTTCATTTTGAAAAATATATCAAAGTTGGCTCTGACGAATTAAAATAACACTTGCTATATTTATCTGTAGTTTTACTAATGCACGTTAGATGTCTAAATTTGTACAGAAAAATACGAAAAAAAATTATTTAATCCCAAAATTATGACACGTTCTTAATATTTTGAGAATTTGTTTTGGTTTTCCTACAATTTTTGAACTTGAAATTTCCCCAGGTGACAATTTTTGGTACGATTTTTCAAAATTGTTAATGTCATCACTGCCATCTATGTAATGTATATTGACTTAATGCACACGATTTGTAGTAAGCTTTTCTTTTTAATTTGACCAGAATGCGGTTGTTATGAACTTTTTTTTTATATTTTGGTTTAAATAAATCAAATATGTATTACAAGAAAATGAAAACGATTTACTTAAACGAGATTTATGCACGTTGAAATTCAAACATTTATGAAAATATTTCAAAAATCTTAATTAAGAATTTGCAACGTTTTCATTTACAAATTTGTCTTAGGAAAAAAGTGATTTCCCATATGTTTTGTGTGTTTTACCAGAGCCTACTGTATAAATAAGAGCCTCCAGTATCGACTGTATTTTTTACTAAGCTTAAAAAAAGGTACAAACAATTTTTTCTTTATTATGAACTTATATGGGAAAACGGTTATTTTCATTTACAGTTTTAGTTTATTAGAAATATGAGCTTTTGTTTTGTTTTTGTATGAAAATGTTCCTGAAACATGTAATATTATTTGATTGAAAAATCAAGTCTTGAAAATGTTTATTTCTTAGTGAAAATCGTCATGAAAAATAAGGTACTTTTGAAATTTTAAATATTGTTGTTTTTGTAATATATACGTCATCAACATAACTCGAAATTTATAAACAAAACAATAATCATCTCTTTCATTGCCTCCATTCCAATTTGAATTCGAATATGTTTCTATAGTTATTTTGAATTTGCAAAGCATGCTAGATTGTTTTGATTTTTTATTTTTTTCGCACTCATTGTATTGATTTAATTTATTCTGTTTGGCTCTTTTTGATTTTTTTTAAATTTTGATTGTTGAGCGGAGACGTGTTGTCTTTTTTCTTACCATTGGGTTTAGATGTGGAGATATGATGTCGTCATTAAACTGAATTTTCTCTTTTTAATACACATTGTTGTTGTTGTAGAATGTTGTTTAATTTAATTTCCCTTATTTTCTTTTGATTATTGCTGGAAAATATGGAAATTTGAGAATCTGTGTTTTAAATGAGTAAAGTCTGATTTACATTCAAAGATTTTTGCAGATGCAGATGTCAAATTAAAAATTCGTTTTTTTTACACATTAAAAAATAAAGTTAAACAAAAAATGTCATAAACCAATACAAATGATTGGTTTTCTTGTTTATGTAAGCTTATTATAGTTATTTATTCACGCATTGACGATTTTACAGAAAAAAGATGAAACTCGACATCTGCAAAAAACAGCAGACGACGACTTTTGGGTTTGTTTCTCGGGTTTCAATTGACTTTTTTAAGCAGATGATTATTTTTTCTCTTTTTGTTTTTGCTGTTTTTCATATGTTGTGTTTCAACTTTTTTGCGGACGTCGAAAGTCGTTGAATGTAAATCAGCTATAAGACATTGAGTTGTTTGTTAGCGATTTCTTAAAAAATTATTTAACTGGGTTTAACTTTTAATTCATATTTTATCGTCAATCGAAATCGCGTTTTTTCATACAAACACTATGAAAATAAATGAATTTTTAGTGTTTCTACTCGTATATCCCTTATTTTAAGTTCATTTTTCACATGCCGGCTCTATTCACATCAAGATGGTTCTGGTTTTACTATGGAAATTTTGGTTTTTTCCTCGTTTCTAATTCTCTTATAAAAGCTTTGCTTGAATTCCATTTCTTCTGATGCCGTTGGATTGGATGGTATTTCTAAGATTTATTAAAATTTTGTTTTATTATGTTGGTACGTACATATTAAATATTTTCAATTACATTATCATGTAATCTACTTTCCCCCAAGATTGAAAAAGATCAAAATTAATTACGGTTCCTAAACTATCAAATGTGAGTAGCGTGAGTCAGTATTTGGTCGCCGCTTTCAAAATTTGTCGATCATAGCAATCGTAGTACGCTGCTGTGCTGAAAATATACGCAGAAGTGCCGATGTCAATTGTGGTTCCATTTTGGTTCTATACAGGGAGAGAAGCTGTAGTTCTTTGTAATAATTCATTTTTAGGTTGGCGCAGTTTGTATTTTGGAGTGTCTCAAGGAAGGGTTTTAGGGCCTCTCTCATATTTAACTTATGTTAGTGTTATATCATCATCATTACTAATGTAACTTATTGCAACTGCCATATTTTTGCAGAAGATGTTCAGATTTATTTGTATCCTTCTAATGGAAGCTTTGTCGAGTTTGTAAGTAAAATAAAAGAAGACATACGTCGGATTTCGGATCTGTCTAATGTAAATAAAATTAAGTTAAACGCAAATAAAACCCATTCACTGTTGATTTACAGAAATAAAGTTTGCTGATTAATGTCGACGAGGTTACTGTGGAATATTTTAATTTTTTTAAATACCTTGGAATAATTATTAACGATGCTCTCACTTTAGCATTAGCTAGACCAGGGTCGTTCTCGTCCTGGCCAAAACTACTTTTTGTAATTTTTTCCGAAGGTTGCTCGGTATGCAATTAAAAAAAAATATTACTTTCTTTCCGGGCAAAAAAATTATTATTTCTTGAATAAGGATGCCTAAAGATAATCCATGAAGTATTTAAGATTTTTTTATTGATAATTGTTGATTTTATAGCGCAAAAATGAAAATGACCCTGATTCATGGAATCAAGGTGCCTAAAATATCTTCATGGATTGAGGGTTAATTAGGTACATTTTTGGATTAAAAAAATAGGATCACATTCCTATTTAAACACCATTAGTGATGGGTTGTGAACTAAATGAACATTATGATTTTAGAATTTGTTTCAGTATTTTTAAAACTCTGCATAATAAAAATTTAATTTACAATTATAAGAAATTTAAGCGAGCATGATCTCAAGAACCGGGGTACTTCTTTTATCACCCAATAAACATAATTTCTTTATTCTTCGTTCGCGGTTCCACTTTGTGTAATTGTTTGTAAAATAAACACTCAAAACAAAAATGTGTTTTTAAAAGTATTTCCTTATCAACCCGTTGATCCAAACATAACTAATAGAAGTTGTTTTTCAAACAAACACAATGCAAAAAGTGTTTGGGATCCGCAAATAAAGTGAGGAAATTAAAATTAACCATAAAAATTGGTTTGCAAATATTTTGTTCTTATAAAAATGGCTTACTTGCTGAACTAATTGCCCCTACCACAAAGCAACGAATCTCGATACCTCCTCATACGTTTAACGTTTAACAACCTCAGATGATTTCCCCTCTCTAGGAAATGATTGAATAAGTAGTAGCAATATGGAAGGTTTTGAATGTTTGCGGGCTTGATGTTTGCTCAGCCAAACAGAGGATTATTGTATGCCGGTTTTAGTCGATCGATTGAAACGTTATGGATTTACCATTAATCGATACAATGAAATGTTTTCCTAATCTAAGTATAACTTTATACGGGCCTTCATTGGGAGGAGTTAATCCCGTGCGAACCTTTTCTGTTCTAATGAAAACCAAATCGCAGCTGTATAGCAATTTCGGAGCAAAAACGTCATCTTGTTTGAATTGCCCGAAGTGGTTTGGATATAAGATTCTGCATGGTTTGTCGCAGTTGGTCGATGACTGTGTCGGTAGTTGGGAGTGGTGAAAGAGGATTTGCGATGAATAACTCACCGGGTATCTTGATGGTTTGACCATAAATCATTTCAGTTGATGAGCACTCTAGATCTTTCAATGATGCTCGGATTCCAAGAAGTACGATTGATATTTCTGAGATCCAATTAGTTGTAATGCTTCTGGTCATTAGCGCGGCTTTGAGTTGCCGTTGGAAGCGTTCGACCACTACATTGGCTTACGGATGGTAAACCGTTGTACGAGTCCAATGTGATTCGAGGAGTTTTATTAACTCTGTGAAAAGTTTTGACTGGAATTGAGTCCCCTGATCCGCTGTGATGTGAAGAGGCACGCTGAATCGTGATACGTAATTATTGACAAATGTTGTGGCAATGGTTGCAGCTAACATGTTGATCAGTATGCTTCAATCCAGCGAGTGAAGCGATCGACATAGGTGAGTAAGTAGTATGAATATCCATTAGATGTAGGAAGTGGTTCTACGATGTCTAAGTGAATGTGTTATGTGTTCATATCGACCAGGCGGAGTCTCGCATTATTAATGAGGCGATTTAATGTGTCGTTGGACTTTAGCATGTTGGCATGATAAACAAGACTGAGCCCAATTCCCTACGTCTTTGTTATGATCCAACAGTAACGAGCAGTAATCAATTTACGAGTGGCACGGACTGAACGATGCGAAATGTTGATCAAGGTATTTCTGCGATGTATACGTCGTGTTTTGGCGATTGTACCCAGTTGATGTTTCGTAGACGATTTCGATGCCAGGTAGTTTAAAAAGCTCTAGTTTCATTAATGAACTAGTGTGACATTCGGAACCAGAAAGGAAATTCTGAAGTTCTAGGTCAGCTTTTTGTGTGTTTGCTAGTTTTTTAATTCGAAATGCGTTTCGACTGAGGACGTGCGGGATTGCGTGTCCGCGACTCCCTTGTCATGTCCGTGAACATATTGGATGTCCGTTGTGAATTGTCATTCGCATTTAAAATTTCACTGTAGTGTGTAGTTTGTGTATTATTTGAAATAATTAGTACTTTTCTTTTTTTAAGAACTTTACCTCATTCTTTAAAAATTTGAAAATAAAAATATTTTACTGAACTCAATTTTCTGTACATTGCTAACCAAATTTGTAAAATAAATTAAGGTGGATTTACATATCCGATGATTTTTCTGCGCCGAACATCATGTGACACATTCAACCAATTAGAAACAACTGCTTTGCCGAATTTTCGGCACGGCGAAGACATGAACAAAATTTATCTTTTTGGCGCGACGACACAGATTCATACATACATTTTTTTTAGCATCCTCTGTTTTTCTTTTTTTCGTTTTTCGATTTGTACTATTCCTACAAGTAGGTTGTGTTTTTATTTATAAATTATGTGTCAAAATATTGTTTATGTATGTTTGTGTGAAAAAACTGCGCCGAAAATTCGTCGAACATGTAAATCATCGGTAATACAGCGCAGCGTTCGCCGAATTTCCTGCGGCAGGCAGCCGCGCCGAAAAATCGTCAGATATCTAAATCCACCTTTATGCTAATGAAACTTGTTCTTCATTTAAAAGTATGTATATTCAGTTTAATTTGAACTATGTATAGTCACGAATGTGTGGTTCAAACAAATTAAGATATCCTGCTACACCAATTTGCTTTTGTTACAGCGAAAAATGTAAAGTTGGTGGGAAGGATAATTTATACAGCTAAAACATTTAATTATTGTACAAATAATTAGGTAATATTGTTACACCGATAAAATGTATAATTAATGAGACATAATTTCAGGTATACCTTTTTACACTTTGTACCGTTAAACATTTTATTATCTAATTAAATTTCTAAATAACCACTGAGCCACGAAAAAACATCCCAAAGCAACACTCATTTTTGTTGTTAATTATTTTTATAATATTTTTACTATCTGCGTTGTTGTAGTTACACAAGCTGGCACATATATACATACATTCTTTGATGTTCAGTTCAATATGGCAACATTTGAATTTAGATTATGCACATTCTAAAATATATGAGAACAACAGCAACAAATAATTACATTTTCCATTAATTTTCAAACAAAAATAATGCCAACAACAAAAGTAGCAACAAAACATCAAAACAAATTTTCTTCAATATATAAAGTGATACATATGCGTTATTTACAAAATGTTTTATTTTGCACGATCCCAGCTTTTTATTTTGGAAAACCTATAAAAGTACAAACTTGAATTATTCACATGTTTTTTTTTTGTTTGTTTCATTTTGTATTTTATCTTCAATAAATTCTATATATTCTTTATGTTGGCTATGTTTAAAAAATAAACGAAACATAAAAAATAGTGTGAGGTTTAATAGTTAGTTGTGTAACACGGTTGGGTCCGGTGGGTGGTTTTATTTATTTTTTTCACTCAATTTATCTTTCAGAGTTTGTCTGTCCATTTGTCTCTCTATTTCGATAAATAATACGCATTCATCATTTTTGATACATGAAATTTTCGTTAAAAAAAATGTTTGTATATGAAATGTTGTTATTTTTATATTTCCTATCTATCTATTTTTATAGCGCCATCACATATGGAAATAGATGTGTTACACATAAAGGCTATCACCAAGTGGACTGGGCAGAAAATTTATTTAAAAAATAAACTTATAAAAAATTCGCGACTATATGCAATATTTTTTATATTTTTTGGCTGAAATGAAAATTTCGCATGTTCATAAAGAGGCAAAAACCGTTTCGTTTCAAACCTCCAATGGCAAAAAAAAGCTGTACATATTTTTTTTTTATTTTATAAATTTTTGGTAGGTCGTTTTATTAAAAAAAAATATATTCTCCGTTGTTTGTTCACAGGGTAATAAAAAAAAAATTAAACGCCTTGTAGTTTAATCTAAAACTACAGCAGTTCTCAGCAAAATGGTATAACTAGCATACTACATATCACCTTTTTTGTTCGTTACCAACGAATATAACCATTTCCCCCGTCACATGGCACTTTTTGGTACTCTTCGGTCTTGGATGTCCGTCTATATATCAATCGAATGTGTGTTTATACGGATTTTAATTTTCACTGTTATTTGAATCTCCGAAACACAAAACTCGTGAACAAAATAGAAATATTTATTGAAATATAACTCATGATTTCGACGTTGGAGAAGAGTTTTATAAATATGGGTATTTTTGTTTTTTTTAATTGAATGGACTTGCACCTATATTTAATTTTTATTCTTAAGTTTGTTCCGGTATTGTTTTTTTTATTGCTTTTACGATTACATTAGAAAAGGTGGAAGTGAGATAGTGGTCTTTATTACGATTACTGCTTATAATGTACAGTTAAGCTAAGTTAAAGATGATTCGAAGTGAATTATTAGTCGGAAACGATACAATAATTGGAATTTTCGTTTAGAGAATCGTTTTTCAAAAAATTGAGGACTACCACAAAAAAAAAAGCGCTGACTCCAGTACAACAAATTTTACTATGCCTTCATTGGCTTGGCAATGAATGTCAATATCATGGTGTGGGTACCATGCATGGCGTTACAAAGGGGACATTGTGCATATTGCGTTTGTGATGCAATATTGAAACATTTATTTCCAAATATTGTGTGTTGCCTGGAAAGCGTTGCGGATATTGCTCCTAATTTCTATAACAAAGGCGGGTTTCCAAATGTTTGTGGCTGGTGTTGATGGCACAATCATCAATATTGATGCACCATCAAATTATGAAGCAATATTTGTGAATAGACACGGAAACCATTCACTAAATATAATGACGATTTGCGGACCGAGCAATTTATTTTATGTTGTCAACGCCAATTGGCCCGGAATCGTGCATGATTTTCGAGTTTTGCGTAATCCAGCAATATTTAACAAGTTAATAATTTAAAAAAAAAATATAGTGATCTTATTTATATTGATTCTTTGGATTGACAGATTTGTGGTTGGAGAACCTTTGAAGGTGCAGTTATTTTAGGCGATAGTGCATATCCACTCAAAAATTGGTTGATTCCACCTATAGATCGAAATTCTGAAGATTCCGCTGTCCAAAAGTTTAATAAAGCACATAAAAAAACTCGTCGTCTCGTTGAAGACAGTTTTTGAATTCTGAAGGAAACTTTCCCTTGCCTAAATCCCATAACTGCAGCAAAAGTTGTACTTGCATACATAACAACAATACATAATATTGCTGGTACGATATTTCAAGAAGATAGGAGTGATGATTTATGGTTTGCTGATGGTACTCAAGATGCAAGAAAGAATAATAATTTATTACTGGAAGTAGAATCTGAACCCGAAATGAACCAAAGTGGGGTCGAGAGACTAAACAATATTTAAAGTTTTTTTAGGTTTGTAATTTTATATTATAATAAAATACGAAAATTTAA
The DNA here is from genome assembly GCA_963556165.1 of Tipula helvola. Taxonomy (NCBI): domain Eukaryota; kingdom Metazoa; phylum Arthropoda; class Insecta; order Diptera; family Tipulidae; genus Tipula; species Tipula helvola. Next base: position 198,965,388 of record OY744481.1, on the reverse strand, counting down.
TTTTAAACCACAAAGTAATAATAATCTGATTATTGACTTATAAAACCTCAATTATAATTTCAGAATTGATATTTATTATATCTGGAGATATTGCACCTTGCTCGTACAAGAACTAAGTTGCATGTTATTTCCGATGGCGTTAAACTAAGTGCCCTTTCTAATTTTAAACACTGTAACCGTCGATGGTAAATTTCAAATTTCATGAGCTTGAGTTTAATTTGACGCTCTTCATTTTGAAAGTTATATGAGTATTTTTTTTTCTTAGTTTGTATTTCTGCAATGTCATTATGTTTCCATAGTTCGCATCCATAACTGTCGTATTGTATTGTCGCCCCGATGCGGTGGCATAGTGGTCAGCATGCTTGCTTTAAGCTCTGGAGGTCCCGGGTTCGATTCCCGGCGGGTGATGAAAAAATTACGGCTGGTTAATGTAGGATCAATGAACTAATTATTCATTATCCGTTGAAAATAATGATTACGAAACTTCATAATGAAGCGGCCAAATCCCTCTATGGGATGCAGCGCCAGTGAAAAAAAAATATAGATATATTTCCATAGTTGGCATCCATAGCTGTCGTATTGTATTGCCGCCCCGATGGCACAGTGGTTAACATGCTTGCTTTGAGCTCCGGAGGTTCCGGGTTCGATTCCCGGCGGGTGATGAAAAATTACGGCTGTTTAATGTAGGATCAATGAATTAATCATTCATTATCCATTAAAAATAATGATTACGAAACTTCATAATGAAGCGGCCCTTTATTGGATGTAGCGCCAGCGAAAAAAAATATATATTTCCATAGTTGGCATCATTGAGCTACCCGTCTCACCATGAATTTCCGGAATGTTTAAACCTTTTACCACTTCAGAAGCTCAGCCCCCTCCCCCCCCTTCGTTCCGGTTTTATTAGCGTTATCTCGCTTTGCATATATTAATTAATTAAAATTTAATTCGTTATATAATTCTATAAATAGATTTTTACCAATGTTCTACTTTTCCACAAGCCAAACAGATTATTTTTAGAATATTTCCAATCTTTATCAACTGATGCTAATTGTAAAGAATGGGCGACAGTTAATACTTCTTTCCATGCTGTAGTACAGTTGCTAGTAAAACTACCAGAAAGAACATTTTTTCTCTTTTTGATTTCTTCCAATAAAGCCAGTTTTCGCTTAATCAAAACATTACGTTTATTCATGTTCAGATGCAATTTTGTTTTAATAATCCTATCTACGTATAAGTTTCACAGTATTTTACATTAAAAGAATTCTGTATCATGAAACAAGCAAATGAATAAGAAAATAATTTAAATAAAATTAAGAACACTTTGTTTTTATTGTGAATCGAATAATAGTATATTATTCAACGAGCATTTATACCTTATCTTGACGGTATAATTAATTGGAGCATAATTTGATTTAGCAGTGTAATATTACACAGCAAATGTAAAATACGAACATAATTTCACCGGTTTTTGTACATTTTAGTATGTACTATAGTTAATTATCCTAAATACCCATAATTAATTGGAACATACTTCTATTTCTCGGAAAATACGGGTGGATCGCATCATTACTTAATAAATAAATAGCAACAGTGTATGCAAATAACAACAGCAAATGCATGCAGGTGTAGATTCAGTCATTAGTTTCGAGAAATTGTCTACATAGTATTGTGTCAGTGTTGTGAATCAAAAATGTAAAATACTATAAGAAAATTAATATTATGATGGCACAGCTCTCAGGTGAGGAGTACATTGATATCCATTTTGTTTACGGATGTTGCGATGGTAATGCATCACGAGCTCGCAATGAATATCAACGCAGATTCCCAATGCGTCGCGTTCCTAACGGAAGAGTATTTACAAATATTCATAGAAGACTGCGAGATATCGTAACAACATCAAATACCCGGGCGGAGCCCCATTCAGTCTCACCAAATCATTTGGATGTCGACGAAGAAATAATTCGTAATGTAACAGCAAATCCTTCTATTAGCATAAGGAGGCTCGCTTTGCAATTGTACGTCTCTCGCTACCGAATTCATCTAGTATTGCATAAGGAGAATCTTCATCCATACCATATAACACCTGTTCAAGAACTATTATCGATAAACTACAATAAAAGATTGGAGTTCTTTAATTGGTTAATGGAAAGGAATTTGAACAATGATAGTTTTGTGAAACGTATTCTATGGATGGATGAATTTAAACAAAAGAAGAACTAATACAACTAATACACAACAGCACAACACATAAGGGAATTATTACCAAGAATTGGAATAACCAAAGGCATACTTAAACGAATATTTGCCTGTATTCAATCACAAGGAGGATATTTTGAGCATCTTCTATAACTCCTCGAACCTCGACCCAAACTTGGTATTAGGGGATTGTAGGGGAGATGATGGCGAGTTAAAATTAAATAAAACAAAAGAAAAATTATAACGGTTTTTTTTTTGAGAAAAACTCAATTTTATAAAAAAAAAAATTTTTTTTTTACTTTGAAGCACTCAAACGGATGCAGATGCACTTAAATCACAGAAAAGAATGAACAGATATGGAAGTTCCATGTCAAGTATTTACATTGAAATATTCAATCTAAGAAATTTATTCCTGCTCTAATCTAGCCAGTTACGACAAGGACAATATAATACAACATTACATATTTCGCTTCTCTTCTTTTTGTTTTTACAAAAATTGTGCATACAAAACAAAAAAGAAGAGAAGCGAAATATGTAATATTGTATTATATTGTCCCTGTCGTAACTGGCTAGATTAGAGCAGGAATAAATTTCTTATATTGAATATTTCAATGTAAATACTTGATATGGAACTTCCATATCTGTCCATTCTTTTCTGTGCTTAAATCTTAATAATAGCGTATACAATTACCATTCAAATAAGACTAAGTTGGTTGCTCTCCGATAAATATTTTGGAAGTTACAGTTTAATATTTGGGTGTACTTTTTTTCTGAACCAAATTTTTTAAACACCTTTTATCTCAAAGGATATCAAAAATGGACCCCCTCATCCCATACGATTTTTTCCTCAGAATGAACCAAGGAATCACCCCTTAACGGATTAGCATCCCAAACCCGGACACCCTGTATATGCTTGAATGCTACTCTAAGCTTATTGCCCTGTGACGGATTGTTAAACAATAAATTGTCTACAAAAGGCCAATTTACATCGGTCGTCTGCATTTAAATCTCACATTTCAATATTTTCAAGTTTCGCGCTTTCTGAATTTTCACGCGATATTTTTGGAAATAGTGTTCTAAAAGATTGTAGTATCAAATAACAGTACCAGAAATGATAAAGAATTCCTTTCTGAAAGCTTAATTTTGTATACCACAAACTGTAAAAACAATGTTTTAATGATTTTTTGGCTTTTTGTATCTTGTGCCCTTTTCTTTTTCGGCGATATGGATGTGGGAGGTGTGTTCTAATTATTTTTTATGGTGATTGCTATTTTCAGTGGCCTATAAACTATATGTTTCATATAACGGAATATTTAAATATGCATCTTTGAATTTATAGTATACAGTTCTATACTAAGTTCGGTTTCGCCTTGCGAAACGCATATAATTTCTTAATGGCGAGTTCGTTTTACGGATTTTCGCTTTACGTATATAGCGGGCGATTGCTTCATTTTTAATAGATCCAAAAAAATTGAAACTATGTTTAGGTTTCCAGGAGCCTCAGTATACAAATGTTCACCGTCATTTTATATATTTATGATTTAAAAAATCTTACATAAAAGTTTATAGTGATTCACTCATGCAATCAATTTATTGCATTCGTTTATCCCTACAATTACAATTATCCGGTATGCAACACATTTCGGCTATAAAATATAATTGTATTATTTGAACAACATTTTTCAGCATAGTAGTGACAACTACAGAGTATATTGACGCACTAATAACACTCTGTTGGTTTGGTACTAAATAATATCTTAAATATCACAGACACATTTAGTACAACAATACACCACCTGCTGTAAATGTAAACAACAACCATTTTAGCAAATACATTTTCTTTGCTCATTGTTATTATTGTATGCCACTAGTGCTACACACTTCAAGCTAGATTTTTGGTTTTGTTATGCGGTCTAAAGTCTAATAAAAAACACATACTTATGTATGTACATACACACTGAGTTGAAATCAATCTTTGTGTAGCGATACAGCATACAGCATCATTCATTCCTTCTTTCTTTTTGGTGACATAAAAAAACTTCTTTTTATTAAAATAATTAAATTCGGGAATAAATTGTAAAATAATAAACCGGGTCGCGAGTATTATATTTACCCTTAATTAAATTAATAATTACCATCTAATTAGTGAAATTCAAATACGTGGTGGTGGATATTAATCCACATAATTATAACGTTTGTTTTGGAATTTAGAAATAAATACGGTACACGAAAAAGTAAATTGTGTAGCCGTTCAAACAAATTTAAGTGATTTTTATTTTGGAGATTCAATGAGTTTTTCGTGATAACGCCCGGCGAATTTACATCGCGATAATACCGCAACCCCAACAAGTTCGATTATGCGGTTAATTCAGTAAATAAAAATTAAGAACGCAGATTTTTCTTACATGCTTTCACGCTAGAGATAAATCTTACTTTAGGCAAATTGATATTTTCAATATTTGTACTATAATTCATCTAAAGATGCTGAAATTCAAGCGGACTCAAAAGGTGACCAGAGTAGGGTAAACCGGTAATTTGTTTCGAGAGGGCAATCTCATTTTACACAGTTGGGGCAACTAGCGAATGCCAAAGTAACATACAATATTGTGCATTCAAAATGTAGGGTCATACGAGACGTGTAGTTTATGGAGGACAGCGATGCTGAAGAGCCTGATTTACTGATAGAGGACACAGACCATGCAGACTTGACATCCGATGGTGCCTCCCTAAAAAATCGCATATGTCAACGATTTGTTTTAATTCCAATTGATGTATTCAAATGTTTGTCTTTAAACGTCATTAAACATTCATAAAATGTAATTCTTTAATCAAATGTAATTTATTCAAAAGTATAATGTTGTTTTTATTTATAGAAGGCTACTGTCGCTATAATGCCCCGCCATGATTGTATTAGAAGATGTGAAGTTTGCCGAAATATTTTCAATAGCAACTATATAGCGCTCCGTGAAATATATTTTCGCCTTTCTATACTTCTTAGTATTTGCTTAGAGATTTTTCCCCCTTTTCTACGCTCGTCTTTCATAACTAACAACTTCAGGGATTTTGACGTGGATTTTAAGTAGATCGTAAAATGTAGCAACGGCCCTTATTTCTGGGGATTCTTTGACAATATCATTAACAACATCGTGGTAAGTCAGAATTTGTTATTGTTACCCGATGAATCGTTGTGTAGCTTTTTTTTATTTTGGCGGACGAAGCTCTTCCACTTGTTTTTTGTCTGGTCCTAAGTGAGGTTCAAATGACATCCTTTTAGTTGCTTCCCAATTTTTTAGAAAATATGTCTTTTAATACCCGACGATAAGTGCTCATAGTTTACACAAATTAAATTTATAATGCTTTTAGTCAATCCATGAGACCATTTAAAAGCTGAAATACATATACATATACGAGAAAATTAGCAACAAATAAACAATAATTAAAGTAACACACGCAGCAAAATTTATAAACTATATGTACTTATTTTATAATGGTATAGTTTTATTAACAGGTCTTACCATATTTTCCAGTACTTTATATATAATATCGTTAGTCTTATTTTTAATATTATTGGGGTTGTGTTTTGCTTCTTCTCCACACTAACATTCATTTCAGAGTATGATGCTCAATTCACATTCAAAAATACAGTGTAATATTACGCTGGTTGAATAAAAAAACGCACTGCATATTTTTGACAGCGCATTGCTCGTTCCAAATTTTGTTTATCAAATTTTTAACGAAAATATTTGTAGTTACATGTAGACATAAAAACAAATTTTCCTCTTAAATATTTCAGTGGAATACGTTTTGTCAAAGCACGCTGCACAGAAGGAAGAGTGAAGAATGTAGGATTGATTTCATAATATGTACTACAAAATTCACCCTTTTAAAGTCAAACTGTTTAAAATAAATAAGGTTGTTTGACCTGCAAAATTTAATACTATAATTTGGCGTTTTTTTAGTACCATTATCACCACTGCGAACAAGGAATCTTTATTATTATTGGCCTCAACATAAATAGCACTTGCTGTTGATTTGCCAATAATCTGGTAAAAGAACCCTTCCAAAAGATAGTATGTGGCAAGACTGACCAACTTAATCTAAGGCAAAAACTTATGCATTTGGTCGGAACTGATTGACAACTACAACATTGAATGGGTTGGTGGCATTTTAACAGGGACATTGATGCAAAGTGTTGATTGAGGGTTCCACATATGTGTGTTAATAAGTTTATGACTTTCCCGTAAGTGTTTTTCTAATATTAAATTAAAATGCGAAAATGAAAATGTGTTTAAAGTAGGCCATCATTCCGGATCTCCCCTGTTTATGTAGGTGTTTACGCCGTTACTTTGAAAGCTGTTGCGGATAATCGTATAATAAAATTGTTTGGCAACTCGGACTAACATCATGAAAATTTGAAAAGTTGAAATTGTGAAACTTTGTGGAACAAAAATAATGGACCAAATGAAACTCCAGGTAATTCACCTGGTAATCAAGTAGGAATATTGCAACCATTTTGGCTTATCAAATTCCGTGATTTGAATTTTAAGATAAGCGGTGATTATAGAAATCATTTACATCAACATTCCAGTGACAATTTAACAAATATGTTTGCTTTAAAAATGATTTGTTTAATTGATAACTTTTCTTGTTTTTATTAACTTAATTATATACAAGTTAGTGTAAACATCAATTGATATTTTTTATTATAAAATAAAATATTTACGTTAAAATAAAATCATTATTACACTATCATTATTATCATATCAAAATGTTTTTTGTGACTAAATAATTTAAATTTATGAAGTTATTATAAATATCCTTTCTAAATATATTCGCACACACACACACAAACTTTAGAGCGACCATCCATCATCATCATCATTATTATCATTATTATTATTATTATTATTATTATTATCATCATCCTGATCTCATCATCGTCGTTGTCATCGTCATCGTCGTAGTTTGCTAATAATTACTCTATGTATACATTATAATGTACGTTTTGGATACCTTGGCTCTGTTATATTATGTATATAATATAAGTATGTACGTATGCACACATTATAATAATAACAAACTAGAAACTAGAAAAACTATCACTCCCAATATTATAGTTATAGAATTATAACATTATTGAATATGAGGTGGTTAGATGTTATAACTTAAACTCGATTGTATAATTAATTTAGTATTGTGTTCAATTTAAATTAGTCCTTTTTCTCTATGTTCTACTAGATACACCGACATAATTTTTGCTTCCTCGAGAGTTTTGTGTATACGCTTGTAGAGACAGTTTTTAGTCACAAAAAAAAATAAGTCTCTATGTAATTTATTAAATTATTATTTATTATTATTATACGATGTGTATGTTATGTACATACATAATATTGCATATACATTTATTATGGCTATCAATATCATTAGTATCATCATGATTGTCATTATTATGTAAATACTACAAATTTTTGATGCTTCTGTTGAATTATTATCATTATTTTTCCTACTAAATTTGTTACTGTTTCTGTTATTTTACTCATACGGTACCGTACGTATACATACATGGAGGATAGTTTAAAAAAAATCTTAATTTTTTTTTTTAGTATTATAACCTAAACGTTTTCTGCTAAATGGCTGGGAAATACAGGAAATACAGTATGTTCCACAAGAAAATATGACAAAGAAAACAATAAGTAAACTAATTGATATTTATTTCTCATAATCAACATTATAAATTTAATTTCGCAATTATATTAGTATGCCATTGTTATCTATTAGGAACTGACATCTCCTAGTGCAATTTTTAAAAAAGCGGATAATCTGTTGTGTGGTGGCTGTCCTTTTTTCTCTAAGCTACGTCTTCTTGGACGATAGAGAAGCGAGCTTTTATGGGTGTTTAACGGTTCGTTGCACAAATCTGCGACCTTTCGTTGTCCAGGCTTCCCGCCTCACGTGGTCCTTTGGGGTGGGTAACTAAGAAGACCACTCAAACTGAACTAAAAACAAAAGTTAACGCGGAAAAGTAATAGAGTGCAAAGATTAAATTGAGTTACTTTCTTGTGGAATATACTGTATGTTGATAATTTTAAATAAGAAAGGTTGATGCAGGATATTCAAAATATTAGACAAACATAACATCGGAATATTTGTGCACTAAAATATTGAAATAAATATAAATATTTTAGTATGGCAGCGGATATATTTTTTAGAGTAGTTCAAAGTTAAATGCGGAATAAAATTAAGCTAATTTTGTATTGCTCCAATCACTATTCTGATATATCTCAAGTATGTGGTACCCAAACAACGTTTCATCTAAATTTTTTAACCAAATTGAATTATTGAGCATTGAATATACAAAAATGTAGAAGGTTTTACGAAAACCCCAATTACAAAAAAAAAATTCAAATCTTGTGTCTAGTTATGCATCCACTGCCTTACAAAACTTTCCAAATATATTTTAATTGCAAAATATGTATGTGCGAGTATATTCTAAATCAGCAACAATGAAAACAGCTCAAGATAAAAAAATAAAATCCATTAAACCTAATATTATATTATTCTTTACAAAACATAGATAAAATATAAGTTCACTTTTCAATTTAGAGATAAAGACCAACTAAAAACTACGTTTATGGAAAAAATAAAGATTAGCGATAAAAATCGGATTTTTTTGCTGTTTCCCGATTTTTCATTTTAGTTCTACAAAAATTGAAATTTATCGCGCAACTAATAGAGGAAAAAATGTCTCGACCGATGAATAAACGAAAGTTGTAATTTTAGTGTTGAGATTTATATCTGCTCGAGTACCAATTTGATTCTATCTAACACTTTTATTTTATTTTTTTTTTTTTTCAGGATGTTGAACGTGACAATGAAAGTCCGTCTAATAGTCCAGCCCGTCCAATAAGCAGGTGTTCCACTAGTGATATATATTCTAATATACGTGACCGTTGCGAAATTAGAATGCATTCACAATCACCATCGCCGCCACCTCCATCGTTATCACAACATCATCACCATTCTGAGAGTAAAAATGCGGCAGCGGCAGCTGCATCAGCGGCTGCGGCACAAGCACATTTCAATGGAACTAGTGAGTACATATCGAAATTTATTTCGACATTTTTTTTAATACAATTTTTTAAAAAAAATATATTTTTTTTATTTCTTTCAATGTGCTCAAAATTTTCCGATTTAAACTAAATTATAGTGCAGGGAATATTAAATTTACAAAAGCTACAACAAAATATTGCATCTATGACGCAACCAGCACAGCAGCAGTCAACGCCACAAATGCCAATAATGCCTGGTATGTCCGCTTTGAATTCACCGCTAAATTTAAGTGTTGGCGGTGGACCATCGCTCGGTGGTCAAGGTGGTTTACTGGGTGGATTAAATTTAAATACAAGTCAAATGCCACAATTAATATTAGCATCAGGACAATTAGTACAAGGTATACAAGGCGCTCAACTACTGATTCCGACATCGCAGGGTATCGCAACACAGACCATCTTAACGATACCGGTTAGTCAGCAGGTAAACGCAAATGAGCAATTAGTGCAAAGTTTGGCAGCAATGAACGGGATTGGTGGAAGTCCGGGTATCACAAATAATATTAATAGCAATAGTTTAGGTAACCAAGGTGGAATTTTATCACCGCATCTATTAGCGAGCAGTGTACAACAATTACTATCCGCAATCAATCCAGTGCAGCAGCAATCGTTGAATCCTAACCAAACAATGCCAACGATACCCGGATCACCGCCAAATGTAACGTTAGGTGGTGGTCACCTATCTCGTGCCCATACACCAAAATCTAGTCCACCACGAATTGCGTCAGCGTCATCTATTTCATCTGTTGGTTCGTCCCAACATCATGAACTAATAAATCCACCCATAATCCAATCGACATGCCTGTCCACTACATCATCGTCCTCCTCATCGTCACTATCGTCGGCAATGTCACAACGGCATCATCCGTATGATAAAAATAATGCCACAACTACAACATCCACAGCAACATTGCATTCACAATCACAAACACCAAGCTATTCCATCAATGGCCATAGTCAATTAGCATCAAGCCCAAATCATTTACAGCATCGGTTACATCATTCGGCCGATCCTCATCATCATCCACATCATCATATGTCATCGCATCAGAGCGCACCGACGATACCATCATCACAGCAGAATTTATCGAATCGTGGCCATTCACCAACATCACTAGCAATAAGTAATATAAATCGGTAAGTGGATTATAAATTTGTTACTACAGAAACATCATATAAATTTATACCATTACACAAACAATTTTTTTTTTAGACTAACATCAACAAACGGCGAATTAACAATAACAAAATCGCACGGACCATCGCCTAGTTTAGGTTCATCCAATTCAAGTTCAAGTCATCCCAGTGGGAATGTTCAGCTGGTGCCACAAATCAAATTAAGTCCATCATCAATGCAAATGTCACCAACCGGTTCGGATTGTTCACGAAACGATTTGCTTGATGATAATCCAAGTATGTATATATAACAATATTTAATTATTATGTATATTATAACCAAACAATATATATAGGCATGGAAGGTGGCGAGGAATGGTATGGAGAGAATACAATTTAAATTTTCTTTAGGAAAAATTAATTTTCTGTTAGCCTAAATTGATTTTTCATGTTTTTCAATTTTTATTTTATTTTATCTTTTAGTTTGATTTAAATAACTAAAAGTTCATACCTAAAAAAATACTTCGACAAAATATATAATTTATACATTAAATGGTAATTAGGAACATTAATAAAAGAAAATGTTACCTAGGATGCACAAATTTTGTCATATGACATTTTTTGTACATTATATTGTACTCGCATGTACAATAGTTCAATAGATCAATATCGATAGTAATTTTATTTGGATTGAATTTTTTCTAATTAGAATTTTTCGTTTTAGTTTTTTAGTGAACTAATTAAGTATACAAAGAAAACTAATAAAAAAATATAATTATTATTTTATTATTATGTATTTTTGTGTTCTTATAATCATAGATTATAATCGAAATATACTATACGTACCTAAAATAAAGGAAATTTAAAAAAATGAAAATATATAATGGAAATTGGGGTTGAAGGGTATATAAATAATGAAACAATATAATTTTATATTTTAGATAATTATAAGTATAATTAAATAAAACACACAAAAGTGGATATAAATTATAATTATAAAATTACTACGGTTGAATTTTAGTGGTATTTCATAAAATTATGTTGGGTTATGTGTGCATGTGCTTGTAAAGGGGTGGCATTTCAAAGAATTTGCCTGATTAAAGAAATAAAATTAAATACTTGGTAATTACTACATGGGCTGAAATGTTTCCTGTATTGATAATAAAACACACTTTTTTTTGGCTATGATTCAATAAAATCTCCTTTTAACTCAATACCCATATAACGTTTTTTTTTTTTGAAAATATTGCTGTGAAATCGCCTTTTTGATAGTGAGCGAAAATGGCACCAGTCTTGTTTTAAGTTTTTCATATGCAAATTTCTTTGCAAGATACACACTTTCTAAGATACGTTCTTTTGAAATGTTGACGATGTACATAATGTCACTCAAATTTACTTTACGATTACTCAATACAGTACTATGGATTTTTCTCTCATTACTGGTGTTGCCACCTTTTTAGCTTCATCATCAAAAACAGTTTTGCGACCACGTTTAAATTCACTGACTCAAACACGTACAGCTTCATAGGATGGGGTAGGCTCGCTCAAAGTTAGATCCATATCCTTTTTTATATTAGTTGCTGATCAGCCTTTCAAATAAAAAATATAAAGGGCTGAAACCTCACAAGGTGATCAGAACTTTGGTCTTTGGTTTTTTCAATGAGGATTGCATTCACCTGTCACCTGTGTCATAAAGTTGGTGTGACAGTTTTGACAGTACTGATTTCTATTTTAACTAACATATATTTACTTATACATACAACAACAGCCAAACAGGTCTAAAGCTTTAGTAGCAGGGGTACAGGCATCCAATATAACACGAAAAATCGTATTTTAGAACTTTATACCGAAAGTAGTATACAAAATTATACTGATATTTCTAACCGTCTAGAGACAATATTCTAGAAGCTTAATCAAAAATCATTTTAGAATCCCATTTACAACGCACATGTCAAATTTCATCATAATCGGGTAAGGAATAACCAAGTACCATCCTACTTGGCCAGATTCCAGAATTTCATCCAAAACTCATTTTAGAATTCCATTTCCAATACACATATCGAACATCAAAATCGGTTGAGAAATGTGCCAGTTTCATCATACTTGGCCTTATTCCAGAACTTCATCCAAAAAACATGTTAGAATCCCATTTCCAACACACATGTCGAATTTCATCATACTCGGTTGAGAAATGGGCAAGTGCCACCTACTTGGCCATATTCCAGAACTTCATCCAAACAACATTTTAGAATCCCATTTTCAACGCACATGGCGAATTTCATCATAATCGGTTGAGAAATGGGCAAGTTCCATCATACTTGGCCATATTCTAGAAATTCATCCAAAATTCGTTGAATCCCATTTCTGACAAAAATGTCAAATTTCATCATAATCGGTTGAGAAATGGGCAAGTTCCATCATACTTGGCCATATTCTAGAAATTCATCCAAAATTCGTTTCAGAATCCCATTTCTGACACAAATGTCAAATTTCATCATAATCGGTTGAGAAATGGGCAAGTTCCATCATACTTAGCCATACTCCCGAACTTCATCCAAAACTCGTTTAAGAATCACATTTCCAACACACATATCAAATTTCATATTAATCGGTTGAGAAATGGGCAAGTGCCACCTACTTGGCTATATTCCAGAAATTCATCCCAACAACATTTTAGAATCCCATTTCCAATGCACATGTCGAATTTCATCGTAGTCGGTTGAGAAATGGCTAAGTTCCATCATATTTGGCCATATTCCAGAACTTCATCCAAAACAATTTTAGAATCCCATTTTCAACGCACATGTGATGAGAAATAGTCAAGTTCCATCATACTTGGCCATATTCCTACACTTTGTCCAAAAATCATTTTAGATTCCCATTTCCGACACACCATGTCAAATTTCATAATAATCGGTTGATAAATAGGCAAGCGCAAGTTACATCATATCGTCGTTATAGAAGAAAAAGTAATCATCTACATTTTTTTCAAAATTGAGGTTTTTATATTTTCTTAGACTATTTTTCATTACCTAACAAATACTGAAAACAAAATTTGTCTATACTTATTAATTACTGAGTTTTTTTTTTTAAAAAGTCACTAACTACAATTTTGCAAGAAAAACTAAGAAGAAAAAATCACCATCTACATACATACATGCATAATATCAGAATTTAGTTCATGCAAAACCAACACAAATGTCTTTAAACAAGCCATATTATTTCCGTGACGCACGCATATTATTAAATCCAAAACCTACTATTTTTGTTTAGTGTTAGTGATATTTTATACTGGCTTTGATACAAACTACAATTTAAAATCAAAGTATGTAAAGATTATACTGTATTATGACGCTAATACTTACAGAAATAGTAGGTTTTATTTTGTGTTTGTATATGGCAATAATATGGCTTGTATAAGACATTTGTGTTGGTTTTGCATGAACTAAATTCTGATATGCATGGATGTATGTAGATGGTGATTTTTTCTTCTTAGTTTTTCTTGCAAAATTGTAGTTAGTGACTTTTTAAAAAAAAAATTCTCAGTAATTAATAAGAAATAAAAAAATGAATTAAACTGTAAAACAGAAATATTATATCTTTTTTTATTCAATAAAATCATTAATATAAAGTTTTTGTATTTACTTAACGATAATCATTATCTATAATCGAACAAAATTATTTTGAAGAAAAACTCACTATCTACAAATTTAACAAAATTATATTGAAATTCTTACTTTTTATTGAAAACATCATTAGCATTAGATATGGCATTAAATAATATAAAAGATACAGTAATCAAACTATTTAATTTAAAAAAATTGGATTTTTAATAGAAAAGTTAATACTAAAACCCATATAACTCGAAATCATAAATATGTAGATGATTACTTTTTCTTCTATAACGACGATATAAAAAATTTGTTAACTACTCACTACATCCTAATGCAACCCCAACTCAACTCCAACTCAACTTCAACTCAACCCTCAAATTTACCCCTAACTCAACCTTCAAATCAATTCCCAATTCAATGCCCAATTCAATAATAATCAAACCAGCATACATAAAAAAATCGTAAATATTTATAAAACCAGGTATTTTGGGTCAATTCGTATGGCATGTGCCCCACCCTCTTGACGTACAGTCTCCAAAAGCTTTTCAAATCTCCGCCTTGACTTGAAGCCGTTCTCGAGATACCATGGGTCCAGACACACAGACATCCAGAGCCAGACAGACGGACGGAAACTTTTTTTTTTGCATTTTCAGACACAGGGACTTTCAAAACGTCGAGAAAAGTGGTTTTGGACCAACCAAATTTTTCGTCATTTTTGACAGGATTTCAATACTTTGGTCTTTTTAGATTTAGACCGAAGTAATAATGTATTACACCACGAATTTGAAATTTATTTGCCTGTGAAATACTTCCCAGAATAAAATCCCAAATTCTCCGTATACGTAAATATTTTATGTAAGTGGTGGTAATTTATTCGCCTAAACGCCATTTACAGAAATAAGATTTTTTAAATAATCTTCTTTTAGGAGAAATCCAAAATTCAATTTTGTTTAAAAGATCCCATTTGGGCAGCTTTTTTTAGTCAAAATGATTAAAGCAAAAACCGTACATTGGCTGTACATCTTGATGTTATGTAAAATTAAATAAATAACCGGCCCGTTTCAACATATTCCATACTGTCGGTTGCACAAAATTCAACGTCGAAATCCGTTCAACAAAAATCAAAAGATAGACATTCGAATATAGTTTCTGAGATGTCTATAGTATAAGCCTCATTGTAAAATATCATTTGGTCGATCCTTGTGGTCGGCGATATGAATAAAACGCAATAATGTATACGGAATGTTGCAGCATGTTTCAATGAAGAAATCTCTTCAACAAAAATCAAAAAACCAAAATGCCAATATGGTTTCTAGGATATCTGTTGTATTGACATTTTACTGGAAATTTCAAATAGAAGATCCCTGTGGTCGGGGATATGAATAACAGGCAATATTATATACGGAATGTTGCAGCATGTTTCAATGAAGATTGAATTGTCTGTGCAGATTTAGAGATTGTCTGGTTTGCCGGCTCTAGAACACGCAACGTATAATTGTCCAAGTGAGAAGCAATCTCTAAACCGCACAATTCTAAAGATTGACCCTGAGCTTTATTGATGGTGATTGTAAACGCCAATCGAATTGGGGATTCAACCTCTTAAATTGAAATGGCATTTCCGTTGGAATCATAGGAATGCGAGGAATGACAACATCTTCACCTTTGAATGGTCCTCGTCCTGTCAAGATTGTTGCTTCTACGACGTTGATTATTAATTTTTTTTACAGCAAGCCGCGTGCCGTTGCAAAGCTTTGGCTCGTTGATATTTCGCAACATGTAAATTAGCATGCCGATTTTCAATTGCAGTACGTGCGGTGGCATCTCTGGCACATCCAGTGAATTCAAAAATTTTAATGGATAATTAACCGCTTTATCTGCTTCCACAACAGTGTCGACCGACTGTATGTGACTGCCTCGTTTTGAGTTTTAGACTGAATAACATTGTTAAGTTCGTATAGACGTCTTTGTTCTTGGCGACAAGAATAGCTCATTCACTGAGCCAATCGTGATGCTTATAATTGGTCTGAATATTGGAAAATACTTTTTCAGCCAATTATTCTTTTTTTTTTTTTTTTCGCTGGCGCTACATCCCATAGAGCAGCGTTCTTCAAACTGGGTTCGACGGAACCCTAGTGTTCCGCTAGATGTTTCAGGGGTTCCGCGAAAAAATGTTATCCAAAAATATTTAATTTGACCATTCCTAATAAATTAATTATTGATAATCCAAATATACTAATTTTGAATATACGTACATACGTAAGTCCGTAATTTTGTTTAAAACGAAACTTTTTTAATTCGAAATCTATACTCAAATATTAGGCCGTATTCTGGGATTTAAAATTTTATGTTATGTTATGTTATTTTTTTTTTTTTCAATACAAACTCATATAGGAAGCAGGGAAATAAAATAACATAACATGGATTTTATGATGCCGGAATACGGGGCAATATCTATGTATACTCACTCTATACTCATCTCTCAATAATTTAAGTTGGGTCGACAATCCTTTTAATGAGTGCAGCGAAGTGGATACATTGTCAATAAAAGAAAGAGAACAACTTATATACGGACACCGCATCAAATTCTACATTCGGCCAGATTAGCATTGGCTCATTTTGGATAAAAATAATGGAAGAGTATCTGGGAATTTCCGAGCGCGCAATGAAAGAATTGATGCCTTTTGTAACAACCTACCTATGTGATAAATCCTTTTTCATATTCGTCGCTACGAAAACCAAATGCAAGAAATTGACTTGATGCAGAAAATGATATTCGTCTCCAACTAACACCAATACATCCGGATATTGATAGATTATGCTCTAATAAACAAACTCACACAAGTCATTAACTTTTTTGGGTAATCGGGCTCTACTGCACCATTTTTTGGGTCTAGCGAAAAATTATTTTTTCAGCCCATTTTAATGCAAAACAGAAAAGCAACGACAAAAAATAATTTTTCACCAGGCCCCAAAAATGGTACAATTGCGCCTCATCGATCAGTTTTTTAAAATTTGTGTTTTGTTTTTTATGTGTCCTTTGTGTTACATAATCTGTACCTACATTAAATGGAATAAAATGATTTGTTTTTTTTTTGACTGAATAAAAACCAATTTTTATCTTGTATACAGTTTTTAACATACGAGGGTTCCGTCGCAAATTTTATATAGAAAAAGGGTTCCTCGGGATGATAAAGTTTGAAGAACGCTGCCATAGAGGGATTTGGCCACTTCATAGTGAAGTTTCGTAATAATTTTTACAAAAGATAATGAATGATTAATTCATTGATCCTTACACTATTAACCAGCCGTGATTTTTTCATCACCCGCCGGGAATCGAACCCGGAACCTCTGGAGCTTAAAGCAAGCTGTGCCACCGGGGCGGCAATTATTCTTTTGACGTCACTAAATTGCAGAAGTTATGAGGCAATGAAATTCGTCCTGGGGTCAGATCAACCGGCACCTTTCCGTTCCCAATTTCCAGCAATTGATGTGAGAATATTTCAGCTGATCGATCGTTTTGCAGCTGGACACGCATATTTATAGTTAATTTCAGTGTCTTTACATGTCGCCACTAAGAAGAGTATTTCAGGCAAGCATTTATTTCGTCCGCTGGTATTGATCGAGGAATTACAAGTAATGTTTGCTCAAATGGTTTAATATATCCACGCAAATAATTTGCATTTCTGCAACACTTTTCCATGCCGCATGGTTTGAAAATGTTGCATTTGGGAGTCCATTTGAAATTTCCAGTACAAAGTAAATGTGACAGATATTCTAGAAACCATATACGCATGTCGGTTTTTTGAGTTTTTGTTCAAGAGATTTCTTCATTGATCATGCTGCAATATTCCGTATATATGTATATTGCCTGTTATTCATATCGCCGACCGCAAGGATCGATTATTTGTAATTTCCAGTATAAAGCCAAGACAACAGATATTCTAGAAATCATATTCGCATTTTGTTTTTTTGATTTTTGTTGAAGAGACGTGTTGCAACATTCCGTATATATTGCCTTTTTTCATATCGCCGCACCAATGATCCCCCGTTTGACATTTTTAATACAAAACCTAAACAGTAGGTATTTGAGAAGCCCTTATCGTATATGATTTTTTTGACTTTTGTTGAACAAATTTTTCGTTGAAATTTGGTGCATCATACATACATATATTGCCTGTTATCGATCATTTGGCATTTTTATTTCAAAACCTATAGGGTTGTTGGCATTTAGCTAACACTAATATTAATTTTTTTGTGATTCTTATTTTATAAGCAACTTTTTTGGGATTTATATGCAACTTTTGTTACACAAAATATCGCCTGAATGAATGCAATTTGCACAACCCCATACATACATATTTTTTGTTATTTGGGAAGAATTTCACATCGGTAAATTTATCCACTTTTGACAAAATGTAGAACATCAATTTTGTTGTTTGTGAAAAGAAATAAAAGATTTTATTTTCGAAATTTAATAATGATAACTTATTACAGCGCCATCTATAAGCGTATTTCCTTGACAAATTTACAATAACAAGTGCATAGGATGAATCCCCACAAGAATAACATTAACTAAAAAAAAAATTGGCTTTTAAACATAATTCTAATTTTTTGTTATGATTCCTGTCATCATACATATTAAATTTATATTTTATTTCGAAAAGTTGGTTTATGTCAATTAAATCAAATTGGCTATTATTTTGGGGAAAAAATAAACCCAAAATAATTCGAACTCAATTTTGGTCAACAAAATACGCTTTATGTGTGAATACAGGGAACTTTTCAGCCCATGTAGTATATTTGGTTGTGAAAATTTATGATTAATAACTCAATGCCGCCTTTCTATAAAATTAATGAATAATTTTTAGCCAAACGTTAAAAAATACAGAATCGAAATAGGATCAGAGTCAAACAGGAAACTTTAACATGTTTAACTAATGTATTCGTTTGCAGGATCATTCAACAGAAAAAAAATTATTCCATTAATAGGAAGTAAGAGCCTCTGTACAATAATGAAATGGAAAGGTTTCAGTTGGAGATTTACTAGGTTCAATATTCTTGTAAAATTCAAAGATTGTAGATAATGTTCTTTTCGAATTCCAATACTAAAGTTCTAAAACATCAGATCTTCTAGACCAGCGACGCCTAAAACTGGCCGGCGCGGCGGGCCCGCGAAATTATTTGGTTTTGATCCGCGAAACAAAATTAACTTCCAATTCGGCTTTATAATTTAAACCATTCTTTCAAACGTACAATACTAGAATAGTTTAACGTAGATTTTGAAACTTCAAATAAATATATTACAATGAACATACTGAAAAAAGTATACAGCCGAGAATGGATCCTTATGGTACCCAAGATGTTATTAAAACTTCAGCTGAGATCGTACCATGTATTTTAATCTTTTTGTCGTCTAGAACTTAACTATGGTTCAACATCTGATATTTGGGATCCTCGGCGATATTTAATGCGAATTTAAAATCCGGTATTGTAAGAGCTCTTGCTGGATTTGTGCCGATTGCTTCCAACGATAAACTTTTCGGTTAAATCGTAATCTAGAAGGGCTACAAATTCGGAAGATTGAGTTAACTACTTCAGCTTTACAATGAATTTGTGTATTGGCTTTCCTTGTTTTTATCTCGATTTAAAACATTTCAATCCGATCATAAGATCTAAGAACGATATATATATATATATAAACCGAAGGGTGTTGTAATGGCAGTTTTTGGAATGTCGGAAGGTTCGATCGGAATTTGATGTTACGCATGAACAAGGTCTAACGACGTAAATATTCTGCACCCTTCAAGCTGATACGAAAAGTCTTGAAGGTGTGGTATCGGATATCTGTCTGGTACCGTGATTCGATTTAACGCTCGATAATCCCCGCATGGGCGCCAAGTACCATTCTTTTTCATTACTAGATGTAATGGACTGGACCAAGCACTGTTACTGGGACGACATATCCCTTGTGACATCATTAATTCAAATCCATCCTTCGCTATCTTCAGTTTATCAGGTGCTAGTCGCCGTGTTTTACTAGATACTGGTTGTCCGTTGGTCTCTAATCGATGTGTTATCTTATGTTTAACATCTCTGGTACCTAAACCACTATTTGCGATCTCCGGAAATGATGCGAGCATGTTTGTAATTGATTGCGGTAAAATAGATTTATCAAGGATTGACAATGCTTGATCTGTAGTCGATGACATTACACCTTTGGCAAACAGAGAGGTTAATGGATCTATTATCCTTTGTCTCTGTATGTCCACTAGTAAACCTGTTTTTTTTTTAAAAATCGGACCCGATCATTGGTGTAGAAACATTGGCTATCACGAACTCCCAACTAAATTCCCTTCTAAGACCAAAATCTAATACTGTTCCAGTGAAACGTAGAATTGCTGATGATGACGGTTCTGCCTGCTGATGATGAATCCCTGTTGTTCTGAATTTTGGTTTTATCACTTTCATTCGCCAGAGCGCTTACCACGGGTGGGAACTATAATCTCTGACAATGAAAGGTAATTCTTGGTTGGCACTTTTTACTCGTGCGTGACCATAGAATGCTGCATTCGCTGGTTAGCTGTTCCGGCGATATACTTTGCCGTCGGCTATGTATACTGCTGTTTTTTTTCTTCTTTTTTTTCCTTAATGGCACTAACTGTATTGTGCTTGCTGTGTTTATGCTCCTTTTTGGGGCGTGTTGCGGTGAGTCTGCTCTTGCAGATCACGTCGGGGTCACCAATATAAAGGGGCCGATCCGTTTGTGTGGTATAAATCAAACACCCTTTATTTTTTTTTGGAAAAAACAATATTTGAAAAATTATATAAAGCAATAATATTGTTTTATCCGGCCACCAGGTTTTACAAAAAAAATAATTGTTTCCACATTTTATTCCTAGTTCATTGATCAAAATAAATATGGATAGAAAATAAATCATTCAATCGTTGCTGTATTCGTTTCGATAGAATATTGACATTTCGTACAAAAACAAGAACATATTATGTACAACCGACAGTTTGAAGCCACCACATATTCATCCGATATTACCAAAATGAAATTTGAAATAAAAATTAACACTCAGTTCAAAAGAGAAAAACATAAGATTTAAGATTAGGATAGACTCTGCAAAATATTTTAACTTGAAAAGAATGTTTGAAAATTATTTTCACGTGGAATTTTGACGTTTATTTTTGTGCTATAGATATACGACATCTTGTTCAACTTGTGGACTAACCGGTCCAGTTAAATTTCCGATTAACCCAACCGCTTTTGAGCTTATTCCACAGATACTGACGGGCTCCGTCTCAATCAGTTTTTTTAATGGTCCATTTGCTTTATCGAATAAGCTTCCAATCTTATCATTTCGGTAATTTTCCTAAGAAAAGTTGGCTTTAAAAAACACAAGCCCCGTTAACCCAAATGTAATTTGAAATTATAAGACCACCACCCATACGATAAAAAAAGTTATTAATTTAAAGTGCTACAGTTGCTCTTCTCAATATAATTTTAGCAATTTTAGATAAATTCAAAATAAAGTTAGATCTGTTAAAATCCGGTCTAAATAAAGTTATGATCAAAAGTTCGTGACATCAGGCGGCTGGAACATTGGTATTTGAAAGGTCTATAAACATTTTGAAGAATTTGCAACCAAAAAATTAAAACTGCTACAATCAGAATACCAGTAAAATATGGCGCATAACCGCAAAAGTTCCGTAACTACAAACACTACCCAAAATGAGAGGCTTGTTTTAGTTAAATTTTATATTTCATTTATTAAGCCGATTCTTTAAGTAGTTCGCAAACCATGGATTTCGTATAAACCATGGTTCAAATTCAAGAAATATTACAGAACATTGCCAATGATTTCTGTTCGATATAAATCAACAATTAGATTCGCCAAATTTAATTTTACATAAGTATTTAGAGGATTCAGATTATCTTCTCAGTCTCTAGCATCAAATAGAGCAAGCACATTTGTTGATGGATTTTAGTGAAATTTTATATCTGAAATATTTGGTAGATGCTTGAAATTATTTTTAGGATTTTATCTATTATTTCATGAGCTGAAGAATTTTTCGGCAAGAAGGTTGCGCTGAGATAAGAATTTTCAAAATAAAAAATGTATAACCCAACGGCAAGAAATATTTCGGAACACTACTTGTACTAATGGTATTATGGACGATACCATAAATCAAAAATTAGATTTGCCAATTCTTGTTTTCCATACTCGGATAATTTTCTCCGCATTCAGCACCAAGTGGAGCACATAACACATTTGTCAATATATTTTAGTAATAATAAAAAGTATTTTCACGGATGCTTCCAATGGTTTAAGAAATCAGAACATATCCGGAGAAAGCAGGACGTCTGGTCACACTCACAAAATGTGGTATTTCTACATACGACCCAATTTGGCATCCCATTTTGACAGCTTCTTTTTATTTTTACTTTACAATAATGCTACCTAGGTACGCATTCTGTTAGTTCTGCTTTGAGTATTGACAAAACTTTAATCGTTCATTTTTTGCTTACCATGAAATATAATTCACGCCTGAAAGAAAATCGGGTGGACACAATCCAATTTGGTTGGTTAGTGGGACGACTGGCAGAAATTTCCATCTGACACATCCAACTTAATTTTTACGTTTTTTTAATTTTTTGTCATGGCCGCCGCGTAAGCTCCACTAATGTGGTTAACAATCTCGGTGACATCAAACTTTTATTTTTGTTAACATATTGGGTTGTTTAGAATTTAGATAATAAAAATCGTTTAGGTAAACGGTATGTAGTAGAAACCAACTATTGTTTCCATTCCAATGAAAAAAAAAACAGATTAATTTTTACAATTAATCGAGTATTTATTTTTTAAAAAAAACTTATGAAATTGGAAGTTTGGCTAAAGATTTGTTTTCGGTCTACAGATTTTCTAAAAATTAGTTAATTTTGAATTTATTTAAAAAAACCAAAAGGCTTATACTCAATAATACCTGTTCTGTTCCATTCGTTTTCAACTATTCCGCCTTTTCCGTTTCGTTTACTGCAAAATATAGAATTTGCTCTGTTGAGTGGGACATTCATTTTTTCCCCTTCGTTCTTAATATTGAAGTTTCTGCCTTTCATTGAAAATGTTAATTTCTCGGTAATTCATACACAAAATTGTTTCAAAAATTATAAGCCTTACAACATCACAGATATGAGTAATGAAATGGGATCTGTTTTGATATTGTAGTAATCACATGAAACCAGCATCATTAATCATTAAACTGAATAGGCAAAATAGGAGGCAAAAAACTGGCTAATTGAGCATGAAATAATTAGTCAAATGATCTTAGCAAAAGCATTGCGTATATAGTAATGACAAATGTCTAATATTATATTCAACCGTGCTGATTACATTCCAAACGAGCTGATTTGGTCGGGCGGCTGGTTACAATTAAAGTTAAATTTTTAGAATTACCGAGCTTTAAATTATAGAAGAAATTAAATCGCCTCATTCCATGCATCAGGTCAACAATTAGTATTCTTAAAAGTCCTATTCATCTATATTCCTTCAATAACATATACTTGTGGTAGTAGAATTCATTATTCGAAATGTCCAGAAGGGTGGATTGAGGGATTATTCGTGGTAGATCGTAACAGAAAAAATTGGGGTCGCGTCTTGAATAAGTTTAGAACTCCTGATATAATTTAAGGTTAATCTTAAGGCCGAGCAGATTGATTGACTTATTGATTACAATACATGACCAAGCCTTTAGCAAGTCTGTGTCTGTCGACATTCGACAATATAGCGGAAGGAAAAAAATGTTAAAATTATAAACTTGACCCGGTTACAGACACCTAACTAGTCACTAGTTATGTTGTATTATTAATGCTATGTAAGATAAAGTTTAAGGTTAACAAAAGACGACACAATTTGAAATGTTTGTTTTCACATGAAATGAATTCACATTAGAATTGAAAAACCAATGAACGAATGCACAATCTCTATAAGGCGATTTGAACAAAATCGATCATTTAACCTAATCTTCTTTTCGAGTTAAAAAGATTTGGTTGGGTCGGTTTCGAACATCAATAGTTAAAACCATACGAGGTGATCGGAAGTTTGGTTCAGAAAACCTCTCGTGTATACTCGTAACCAATCCAATGTCAACCCAATCCAACCCCAAAATAACCCTCATACCAATTCCTAAATGAACTCCTTAATTCACTGCTTAATCTCAACTCTACCCCAGTTTAAATCCCAACTCGGCCCCAAACTTAGCCCTCAACTCAACCACAAATTCAATACTGGTTTGAAAAAATACATACATACTCATACATGAACTCAATTAAAGCTAACTTCCAACTCAACGGTGCGAAAAACTACGTGCGATCATGAACCCTACCCAAGTCCACCCAATTCAATCCCCAAGCCAATAACCAAAACCCCAAAATCGATCCCAAACAAATTCGAATTAAATTTCTCTTTGACCCGCCAGTCAACTCCAAACTCGACATTCAACTCAACCCCCAAATCAATGCTCAACTCAATCCCTAAACCAGAACGGCTCCAACTCAATCCTAACTCAACCCCAACGCAACCCGACCAAAACGGTCCAAAAAGAGCACCGACTCAATTTTAACTCAACCCGCTATCAATCACCAAACTTAAAGCCAAACTGAATCATCAAATCTACGCGGTGCCAAAAACCACATGCTTGCTTGAGCTCAATTTAAAACGATTCCAGTCAACTTACAACTCAACCCTCAACAAAACCCCAAACAAATTACCAACCGAACTTCAATTCTACCTCAACCCAACGCTAACTTAACACCAACTCAATCCCAACACATTCCGAAAACTCAAGCCAACTCCAACTCAACCCTCAGATTGGCCTCCAACTCAAAGCCTCAAACTAGCATAAACAAAAATTTGGTTAGTGGATCGAAAACTACATGGCAATAGCACGTATTAATAAATATGCGGTTTTGTGTCAAACCTATGACCTAAGTCTTCGATACTCTTGCCATATATTCTTCAAAGAAACAGATTCGAGAAAGAAATGTAATTAAGGAGATTCCCGCCGGGTTCGGTTTCCCAAATAAATGAAAAGTCACCGTACCGGAGCGTGTTCAGGTTCGATTGGAAACCCTGATAATAACTTTGGTACATACGGCTGAAGTTAAATATAAAAACATAGTACTATAATACCGTTACGCTGACTTTGCCGTCAGCAACACGGAACATCTGGTTGACCTTGATATGGTTAAAAATAAAAATAGGACATATGATCGCCTTTCCCACTATGGATTCTAACCTTTTTTATAAAAATAAAATACAACACACCACATTCCAGAAAATTCCAGAACTTCATCCAAAACTCACTTTAGATTCCCATTTCCAATACACATGTCAAATTTCATCATAATCGGATGAGAAATGGGCAATACTTGGCCATATTGCAGAACTTCATCCAACCAAAATTTTAGAATCTTATTTCCAACAAACTTCTCAAATTTCATAATAATCGGTTGATAAATAGGCAACTTCCATCATACTTGGCCATATTCCAGAACTTTATCCAAAAATTAATTTAGATTCCTATTTCCGACACACATGTCAAATTTCATAATAATCGGGTGATAAATAGACAAGTTCCATCATATAAAAAATGTATTAACTAATTAATTCATCCTAACCCAACCCCAACTCAACTCCAACTCAACCCGCAAATTGACCCCTAGCCTAACCTTCAAATCAATTCCCAATTCAATGCCCAATTCAATAATAATCAAACCAGCACATTATATAAAAAAATTGGAAATATAATATAAAACCAGGCGTTTGGGGTCAATTCGTATGGCAGGTACCTCACCCTCTTGACGTACAGTCAACAAAAGCTTTTCAAATCTCCGCCTTGACCATAGAAACAGATTGGCGAAAAAAAATTCAAAATCAGACAAACCGTTCTCGTGATACCACTGGTACA
Source organism: Tipula helvola (assembly GCA_963556165.1). Lineage (NCBI taxonomy): Eukaryota > Metazoa > Arthropoda > Insecta > Diptera > Tipulidae > Tipula > Tipula helvola. The sequence goes on along the minus strand of OY744481.1, from coordinate 198,939,380 downwards.
GACATCCAGACAGACGGACGGACATTTTTTTTTGTTGCTTTTTCGGACTCAGGGACTTTAAAAACGTCGAGAAAAATCGTTTTGTACCAACCAAATTTTTCGTCATTTTTGACAGGATGTCAATACTTTGGTCTTTTTAGACCGAAGTAAAAATCGTGTGATATTCTAAGTTAGGGACCAATCAAAAAATTAAAATTACAAAAAAAAAATGGAAACCAATTACCTCACGTTAAAATTTTAATTTCAACGTGTACAAAACCCAACAACACAACAAACCACCAACCTTTTAGAACCAAAAACCGAATTAAACCAAAAACACGGCAAAATTAATAAAATTAACGAGCGAATGAAAACACGTCTTCACACACTGACTATGTCTAATCGACCGTTAATCTTAATTATGTAAGTTCGAGTAGAGCGTAAAAATTATGACCACAACATGTGCAAGATTTGAAATATTCAGAAATTTTGTCTTCAACATTCCTGGTTCATTTTTCGCCCGATTCTGCATAAATCCTGAAAGCTTCTTTGAAAACAGCTCTACTATTGCTTCGACGTTAATTTTCGATGAAATATTTACTATTTCTTTCCCTTTTCTTCCTTTGAATAGCCGTCTCTAAATATCAAGGATCACTAAATTCTGAGGTGGACTTCATTTTTCACATCATAAATCTTAAGTTTCTGATTTCTCACATCATAAATCTTTAATAATTTACAATTGTTTCTGTGCTTAAATCATTTTTAATATTTGAATCAAATTAAATGTTTACAATGTGGTAAGCTTAAAATCTACAAATGAGCTTATTTCTGTACAGTACACGTACACATAAATATGTATATCTACATATTTGGATAAACTTATATAAAATAGCTTATCTAATTATAACATAATGAACAAAAGCTCGCAATTAAAAGCTAATTACATATAACATCCCTTTTTATTAGTACATATTATAATTTTAATTTTAAAAGTGTTGTTTCTATGTTTGAACAAAAACGGTATGTAAACACACATACTGAAGTGGTAATACAAAAGAATGATGAAAAGGTTATCTCACCTATTCTCTATACGACGAGGTTTCACCCCCAAAATTAAATAAAGCAACAATAAACATTTGGTGTGTACATATTATAAAAATGACCTAATCAACTTCATATTATTATTATTTTTTTATTCTAATTATTTGTTACACAAAAAATAAATGAAAATATAAAAATTAATATAAAAACGGAAAATTATAGAATACCAACAACAACAATAATTATATTACAATAAAAAAATGAGACTTCATCGAAAAATAGCTAAATAGGAAACGGACTGTAGAAGTGTTGAATACAAACAGCACTAGATGTTGAATGTGAATGAGGAATAAAAAAAAGGTCAAATGATAATAATATTAATGAAAATTAGTGTACTAAAGGTGTTATTATTTTTACATAAAACATAATTATGTTGTTTTCTTTTTCGTCTTTGTTCACCACCACCATCTCTGCCACCTTCCTGTGTCCATTGGGTGGTTTCATTATACATATATCCATATATTCTAGGTTTTATTACATTATGATTATTATTAATTTCTATTTGTCCTCTAAAATGTAATTAAGAATTTTTTTAGTTTTGTGTTTTAATGAAGTTAATTGATCCTTTTTTATTTTTTTCGATATTTTCATTTTTAAATAAATTAATATTATGTAATTTGTGATTTTGGGACACGCGATTTTATATAATTTTACATCAATGTTTTTTTTTTTTGTTATAGATGAGCCCACCATAAACCAAACAAACGTAAATGTTGTCGATGGTATTGATTTAGATGAAATTAAGGAGTTTGCCAAGGCATTTAAATTGAGGCGATTGTCACTGGGTTTAACACAGACACAAGTCGGACAAGCGTTATCGGTAACGGAGGGACCAGCATACAGTCAAAGTGCGATATGCAGGTAAGACACATTTTTAGTGTAATTATTAAATTATATGTTGACGATAATATTTCGATGATAAAAAATTGTATATCTTGATAAACTGTTAATTATGATTGCAGTTTATATATTTTCCAAACATTTATATCTAATTAATTTACCTTGATGTTTTTTATTTAGGAAAAAACAAAGTCTAATAAGAAATTATTTAAGCAAAGTTGAAATATCGTGTTGTATTTCATTATTTTCCGAGCGACATTCCAAATTTTAATTTAAATCAAGAAATAAATAAATCTGTGGCTATAACCCAAAACAACATAACTCGATCATAAATTAAGTTATGTAGTTTTTCAAATTTATTAAAATTATATATTTGTTCTGAATTTTAATAAATTTGAAAAACTATATAACTTAATTTATGTTCGAGCTATATCATTTTGGGTATTTGCCATAGAAATGCCCAAAATATTATTTCAATCTCTTTCAAGATATGAACAAAAATTTAAATCGACAAATTTTAACTTTCCAATTGTCCTTTTAGATTTATTAAAAATTACAACGATAAACTTTCTAAAGAATAATTTATAAAATATTTAATTTTCAAAAATATTTAATAATACAAATAATTAACTTTTAATTCAATCGTTATACCAAAAAATTGATTAATTGGGCTACACTTATTTATACCTTGGGGTTATGACGCATTTGTAAAATGTGAAGCAACAGTTGAATATTAAAGAAACTTAAATTGTTTCTTATTTTTGTTATCTTAATTTTCATTTTAAATTATTGCAACTCCTTGAGATTTTAGGCATTAAACTGTAACTCTTTAAGAAAGTAAGCTTGGTATTTAGGTGCAGTTTTCATTTGAATTACATACATAATTAATTCGTATAAAAATTAAAGTTAGGGCGTATGCTCAGTGAGCAGTTGAGCACATATCTCTGCACATGCATTTCATTAGAAACTTGCTTAATCAGCGAGGGGTAGAAGCCAAGCAGAGCGGAGATCAAAGATGATTACAAAACGCAATGTAAGAAAGTTGATTTTGCCTAGTTTTCCTGCGTGTGGCATTGAATCTATTTCATTCTGACTTTCTTACAATTTTTATTTGATTAGAAAGTATTTTTCTGTATTGAAGTCCGTTCTTTCAAATTTAATGGATATGTTGAAAATTAGTTTTCAATAACAAATGAACAGATAAATCTTAGGCGGTTACCGGTATTGTCTATCCAATTATTTGGTCGATTCGTTTTTACAGCTAGAAGTATATGTGATTTTGTCAAAATGATAAGCTTGACAAATCGTATCAACAAGCCGACGAATCTATCGATCCACAACCGATCAAACTGGCTGGATGTACTGCAAGTTTTACAATAGAATTTTAGCATACCATACTACGGAATGATACGACCGCATCGTATTGTACTACAGCCCCATACAAACGATGCAACTTTCCTTCAATCAGTGGAAGCAACAAGCAACTAAAGCCATATGACTTGTTGTACGACCAAAAATATAGAAATAAGGCAAATTCCACACCAAGTAACTAAATTTGATAAACTTTTCACGTTTCTCTTAATTAATACACATTTAAAATGGCGTCAAACGTAAAATTGTTCAATACGTTATTACGCTTAGCTTAATCGAATACCGAAATCCCTTTTTGTCGCCTTGACCGTTTATTTAATAAACTTTGTTGTTGTATGTAATTCTCTGTCGAACAAACGTTGAGTGTGTTAATCTCAACGGTAAATCGTCAAATCTCATTGATTTTAATTCCTGTTAATTTTATGTGGTTTTATTTAGAGTTTAGACACACAAGTTTCAAAAAATACTATAACTGTATGTTGTATGAAACTACCGGGTTAATCTTTTCTAAAAGAATGAGGCAAAGAGGCTGGTAAATTTCATGAGCACTGGATAACTAATCTTTCAGCGAAAATTGCTCTACATTTGCTTCTGATCAGTTTGTATTTATGTCAGATCCAGTGTAGTGTACTGCGATTGAACTTATAATATTTATAAGATTCTTGATTTCAAAGTCCTTAAAGGCATCCCCAATCATCAGTGACCAACTCTTAAATTTATACATGTTTTGGATGCGTTCAACACTTTTTATAATTTCAGAATATTCAAATTTGCTTATATCAAATGCGATTTCCAGCAACAATCCGGATTTTGCCTCTTTATTATTTAAAAATGAGAATGATAAAAGAGCCAGAGTAAAAAGCTGTTAAGTTCCTGTTCTCAAAAATCCAAGATCACATAAATAAAGTGAAATGAATGATAAATAAATTCAAGTGTGACACAATATAATTCATTACAGAATGTCCTCAGTGCGATTCTCGTCTGACTTCGGATAGACACCATTTTATAATAAAAACATTCGAGACATTATCCTTTTATGATCCGCTCTTTAAAAATTGGTTTGAATCTGACCGGCAATGCTGAGTTTGTTTCATCCAACTTCTAGAAAACCAATCTCACAAACCGTCATCACTAAGTAAAGTTGTATCACTTTTGCTCAGTTTTGTGACAACTAGTTGTAGAGGCTCCAATTCCATGCATTATCATGATTTTTACCATTAATCGATACGACAAATTGTTTTCGAAGGCGTCGAATGACTTTAAATGGACCTTCGTAGGGAGGAGATAATCCCGTGCGAACCTTGTCTGTTCTAATGACAACAAAATCACAGTTATCGAGTGATTTCGGAACAAAAACGTTTGTGAACAAAAAAAAAATATCAAACCGATTTTAAAGATGGTGGTTTTCCGTTAAAACAATGTTGTACGGTATATTAGGCTCTTTCAATTTATCAATGTTTCGCTCACGGTGTGCGGGAAGCCGAAAAAAGTTGGTCTAAAATGCCGAAAAAAACTAGCATCATGTATAAATACAGCATGCTCTACCTACAGTGTCAAAATCCATTAAACAGAAAATCGTACCTGATCATTTAACAAAGAAATCACGAAAAAACGCGATATTTTTAATTTTAATGGAAAATGTCATTTCGGCGGCCAATTTAGAAAGGAAGAAATTAAAGAAAGGGGAAAGAAATTTGACAAACATTTTTGAGTTGGTAACGTGGAGGAGAACTGGCTTCAAACGGTTTTTGGAGGAATCGATAGACAATCGCCAATCTTCGGAATTATATGCATGGTGCATTGTGGAAACGAAATCAGTGCAAAAAGCGAGTGAATTATTCTCAATTGATTTGAAAAAATTCGTAAAATTACGACGATTTATTGCTCCATACAACCGAACATTTGGAGCCAAAATGTTCACTTGTTTTAAATCCTTTGATAAAAGAATGGATTGCCACTGCGATAGTTTCAGGCGTCGTACCATAATATCCAAACGATTTTACGAGATTTCAATGGCATAACCCAAATTAATTCAATACCTATTGTTTATTAGGGCACCTAAGCTTGAATTCAAACAGGTAGATTTGTGACACATCAAGTTAACATTTATGCATTTTGGAGCGTTTGCTACATCACAAGTAGATATTGAAATAAGTCATAAACCGTAGTTAAAAGATGGTTTTGTTTTGGACCGAATCTTATTAATGGCAAAACCATTTACCAAGGTGTTGTTGTTAAACCTAGAGTAGGTTGTAAGCCATTTTTTGTTCAATTTTGTAAGGCATCAGGTTAACAGCTCTGTCTATTATTGATTTAATTCTAAACTCGAAAGTGGCGTGTGCTATTCTCATATGAAACCACAGGTAAATCGCTTTTAATATTAACATTTTAAAACCAAAATGTATAAGTGATAAACTGAACAGGATTCGTATACTCTTTCGAGATCATCCTCTTACTGTACCGAGGGAAATTCATACGGCTGAGGACATTGTGCTGTTAATAGTAATATATAATTGTTCGACCATGTCATTGTTCAGCTCTTTCATGTGAATCAATTTCAGTGTTACAGCCTGTTTTACAAAGAGAGTAATAACGTAAATGGCTTAAGGCGTTTCTTGTCCAATAATTTTTACTAGTTTTTCGCAGCAAATATCCATCAACATTACTTGCTTATTACCCGAATAATTAAAATTTGTTTAGAGACATAAATTACAAATTATTTCTAAAAAAAGAATAAACTTAATTTTTCTAGCCAGGATTATTAAATTATAATTTAACATATTATTAATTATATTTAATTATTAAACAAACAAAAATTAAACAAAACACAATTTTATTATTTTTTTTTTTAATTTCGATGGCAGTGCCCTGGCCGCGCAGATGTATGCCGCTCAACTGTCATCTCAGCAACAGGCTATGTACGTTTATATAAATTTTTTATGTTATAAATAATAATAATTTACTAAAAAAAATTATTAATGGTTTGTGGAATTTAGTTTTATTTCTTATAATTTTTTTTTAGTAATAAGGATATATTATTTATTTATTATTTTGATATAACTAAAACAAAAAATTGTATATAAAATCATAAAGAAAAATTTAATTAATTTATAAAAGGTAAAGTAGAGAAATAAGAGTTTGCTTTTATATTTTACGTTTGATGAATTTAATATACAATTTTAATTATTATTAGGTTTAATTTTTTATTAATATTATAATTTAACATATTTTTTTTAGATAATTTAGTAATATGTATATGAAACTACTAATTATATTATTCATACTCTGGGCCAGGGCATTGTCATTTTAAATTAGTAATTGTTTTTATTAATTATATATTTTTTAAATTTAAATTGATATTTTGTTTTAAATTAAAAATTGTATATCATGATTATATCAAACAATAATAAATGTCCTGGCTTTTGAGATTTGAAAACAAAAAAATATTATTTGTTAAAATTTAAGATACTAATTTAATTTCGATTATTTCTGTTATACGAATTAGGTTTGAGAAGTTGGATATCACTCCCAAAAGTGCACAAAAAATTAAACCGGTGTTGGAACGATGGATGAAAGAAGCTGAGGAGAGGTAATTAATCTTAAAATATTTTTTTTTTCTAATTTTAACATTCTAATTGAAAAGTTACCGACATAGGTATAAAAGCGGTCAAAATCATTTAACGGAATTCATTGGTGTCGAGCCATCGAAGAAACGTAAACGGAGAACCTCATTTACACCACAGGCGCTAGAACTGCTGAATGCACATTTTGAACGGAACACACATCCATCTGGTAAGTAAATCACAATTTTTGATAATAAATTAGAATAAAATTCTAAAACAAAATTTTATTTTAGGTACTGAAATTACTGGGCTAGCACATCAATTAGGGTACGAACGGGAAGTTATACGAATATGGTTTTGTAATAAAAGGCAAGCTCTTAAAAACACTGTACGTATGATGTCAAAAAGTATGGTTTAAAACTCGCCAACAAAAAATTATTTACACGAACAGCAAGCAAGTAATTTTAATTAAATAAGTTTTAGTATACGATTTAATTAGCTATTTTAATTATATATATTAAATATTTTACACACAAAAACAAGCATCTCTGTAAATAATTTATAATTATCTGTAAGTAAACAAGAAAAAATCACAAATTAATTAATTTTTAAATTTGGTAATAAGATTGTTTGGTGCCATACATTTTTAAATAATAAATAATTATTAATTATAGTTTTTAAATAAACGCATAATTTTGTGTCATAATGTTTAAATTTTAATTTGATTAGTTTTACAATTTATAATAATTGAAACGTACATAATATGTATAAGTATATTTAAAAATGAATAATAATAAATAAATAAAAATCTTCGAAACCAAAGTTCCTATAAATGTTTTTAAATTATAATATGTAATTAAATATAAATGAAAAGCAAAAAAACATAAATAAAACATATAATATTAATAAAAATATTTTTTTTTTAATATGTATAAACAAAAAAATTTAAAAATATATTATATTACATTTAAAATATTATTAATGTAGACAAAAACAAATGTTTAATTATAATTTTACTTAACTATATAAAAAAATTTCTAAACGTAATAATAATTAATTAAATTAATTATTATTTAAAATTGAAAATAAAAATTTAATATTTAAACAAATTAAAACACAATCTTAATTAAATATATATATTTATATATATAGTATATATATAGTTGCGAACAAAACAAAATGCAAATAAATAATACAAAGTGATATAAATTTAAATTTAAAAACGCATTCAAAACTATTTTTTTATAATTTTTTAATTTAAACTTATTGTTATTACATAATAAAAGTCTTTTAATTCCATTTCATTTAATAAAAATTACAAAATTTTCAATTCCATTAACATTTCAATAATAACAAAACATTTGCAACTTCAGTAACAAAATTCTTGAGTTTAAATTTTTTAAGAAAAATTTCAATACTTTATTGAATAACCTCTATTTTTTATAACGGGAAGGCATCTTGTTGACATTTTCCTAATTAAATGATTCACGTTGGAATATTTTCCCAATTCTGCTGTGCCACTGAAAATATTGCCTCAAATTGGATTGAGATCGGGACTTTGAGAGGGCCATTTTACTGTTGTTATATAATTATCATATAACCACATCTGTACTAAACGCGACGTATATTTAGGGTCATTGTCGTGTTGAAAGGCAATGGCATTCCTTATTCAGTATACGGCAACATTCCCGTTTCCTTGTATTTTGTTGCGGACATTGTATTTTTAATTTTAATTATGGGACCGACGCCCTCAGCGGTAAAACAACCCCAAATCATCAAATGTCCACCGCCAAATTTAACTGATTTTCGCGTTTACTTAGGGTCAAAGCTTGTCTTACCAGTTTTGTATTATCGGACCCACATAAATTTACTTTTGTTTCATCACAGAAGAGTACTGTTCTCCATTTCTGAACTGACCAGTTTTTATGAGATTTAGTAAACTGTAATCGAGCTTTTATATGAGTGCGACATAGCTTTTGCTTTTTCGTAGGTCGATAGCTACCTAAATCAGCTTCAATGTCCCTTTTCAAAGTATAGTCATAAGGCTAGCATTTGTTTTCATCTCAAATTTAATTTGTTTGGCCGAAATTTCTGGATCTTTTTTAATCATTCGTACAATTAATCGATCTTCATTCTGAGTAGCCACTCGTTTCGTTTTCTACCACATCTATGTACCGTATATATGCTTTCATTTGTCCGAAATTTCTTAATAGTCCTGGATACAGTCGATTTATGGATTCGTTTTTTTGGCAGATACCTTTTTGACTTACGCCTTCTTTAAAATAATTCACAATTAGTGTTTTTGTTGTATCATTATATTTATTTCCACCCATTTGTGCAATTCACAAATTAAAAATTATTTTTGAATGAAAACTTATGTAAATCTCTTTATGTATATCTCTTTAGATTAATTATCCTCGTTCTGCGATTATTTCAAATACAACTAACTGAAATAAATATAGGTAATAAAATGAAGAAAATAAACACTTTACCTTGAATTAATTACAGTTGCAAATGTTTTGTTTTCGCTCTTTTTCATTATTTTTTTTTTTTCGGGCTAGTAAAATAAAACGTGCATATTTGTATATTGTTTTTGTACACCAACAAAACAGCATAAGCAGAATCTTATTGGATGTTTTGTTTTTTAAATTAAAGCCAAATACGTAGGCAATTGTTATGCAACAGTTGCAAATGTTTTGTTCGCAACTGGAAAAAGAGGAGAAAGTTTGGATACCCCTAGAAAGCTCGCGGAGCTGCGTCAAAAAATAATTAACAAAGATAAATCTTAGGTAATTTTCAACAAGGAATTTAATGGTGATTTTAGATGTCACCTTGAGCCTCATCTTCAAGTCATTTTGAGGTCAAGGTCACTTTTTAAATTGAACCCCACATTTTTGGTGCCAGAATAGAAAAGAGCGAGAAATTGTTTGTACGAATATGAATTTTTCATGACTACCCAAGCTCATCTGTAGGAATATAAATACATTGTAAGGAACAAGTAAGGAAACCTCTAGAAATTTCACGGAATTCGATTTAAAAAAATTAACAAGGTTAAATCTTAGGTAATTTTCAGTAAGCAATTCAATCGTGAGCTTGAATCTGACATTGAACCTCATAATCAAGCTCATGTTGGGGTCAAGGTCATTTTTTAAATGGAAACCCTTATTTTACGTCCGATTGTATTTGCCATGACCTTCTAATTTCACCTGAAGGAATATATTTTAGTTATAAACTTATCATTTGCCATGAAAATAAAAAAAATTATAAATAACAGAACATTGTAAATGATTAAACTGTGGCACAGTTCTTAGCATGCTTGCTTTAAGCTCCTGAGGTCCCGGGTTAAAATAACGGCTGGTTAAAGTAAGGATCAATGAATTAATCACTCATTATCCGTTGAAAAAATGATTACGAAACTTCACCATGAAGCAGCCAAATCTGTTTAAATGATGTAGCGCCAGCGAATAAAAAAAATATATACATATATATATAATATAAATAATTATAATAATATTTATAATAAATTACTATTAAATTTAATTTATATATATATTATTATTAAATAAAAAACATTAAGTAAATATATATTATAAATAATAAAATATTAAATTAAACACTAAATACAATACAACAAAATGTATTAATTATGTCAAAATTAATTAATTATATAGTAATTATAAATTGTATAAAAAAATAATTATAAAACCTTAAAAAACATAATTTGAAGTATAAAATTAAAATTAAAGAAAAATTTAAAACACACTTTGCAGACAAAAATTATCAAAAGAAATGGACACATTTTAATAATTGAAATTTAAAAATTAATGAAAAAGAAACAAAATATTAATAATAATATTATTGCATAAACAAAAAAGAAACAAAATTATAATTAAAAATTAATATTACAGAAAAAATGATGAATAAAATGAAATGAAAATTAATAATATTTAGTTTGAATCATTTAAGTTTCGGTCTTAGGTGGAGGTAATACACCGCCGCTATCTACAAATACTCTCACTCACATGATTATACTTTATATAATAAGTAAGTTTATCGTTCAGTACAAATTTATAATTTCAATTCTTAAAACTTCATGTTACGGAGAATTTAGGAATTAGGTACGCTTATCTAAAGAATTTACGAAGTCAGATTTTATAGAATCTTGGGATTTTGCAAATTTAAATTAAGGAAAGTGGAAATTTAATAATTTCAAAAAAATATTCAACGGATATTTGGGGATTTAGCTGGATTGGGCGTAATTTTTGATTATTTTTGCAAGAGGATTTCCGACGAAAAAATAAATGGCAAACGACATTTTGACAAAGTTACGTTTCATCAAACTATCTTTGGAAAATTTGCATATTTGACAAATATCATTTGACAAAACAAATTGAATGGCAAATGTATGTTTGTACAAAAAATCTATTATAAATTTAACAGGTACGATGTAAATGGAATTTTTAAATGATGTTGGATACAATAAGCGTATTTTGTTGACCAAAAATTTAATTCGAATTATTTTGGTTTTATTTTGTTCCCAAGAAAATAGCCAATTTGATTTAATTTTCAAAAGCCAACCTTTCGAAATAAAATATAAATTTAACATGTATTATGACATCTGGCGGCTTCTAACGCTAAGAACGAAAACTAAAAAATGGGATAAGATTTAAATAATCCCAAACAAAATTTGGGATTATTTAATCCCTCTCGGGATTATTTAGTGCAATTGTTGTTGTAAATGTCTCAAGTAAATACGCTATATTTTGGAATATAACTACCTAGCTGTTTCTTAATTTATTGTGATTAAATTTAACAGGTACGGTGAAAATAGGATTGTTAATTGATTTTTGGGTGCTTTTTTGGAATATCGCAAATTAACTTGGCCATTTATTTCGAAATTATGATACATTTTGACGCGTACGGTGGAAATGGGAGTGTTAAATGATTTTTAGATGAAGTTTTTGAATATGCCCAATTAGCTTGTAACTTGGCTATTTCTTTACCGATTATGATGAAGTTCTACAGGTATGATGAAAATGGGATGTTCAAATGAATTTTGGATAGACTTTCGGAATATGGCCAATTAGCCTGTAATTTGGATATTTCTGAACTGATTGTGGTGAAATTTGGCAGGTAAGACGCGCGCTGGAATTAATAAAAATATTTTTGCTTGAAAACGGAGATTTAGAATTATCTAGAAAATAGAGAATTATTAGTAAAATTAGAATGAAAATCTCCATTTTCCAGTATATTTCAAAATAAATTCTGGAAAAGGAAGATTAAATCTTCATTTTCCAGAATTTAAATTTTCATTTTGAAGCAAAAATATTTTTATTAATTCAGGCGCGGCACGCGGAAATTGTTATCGAAGCCGTTAGCCTCTTCAATTTTATGTTAAATTAGGGGTTGGCCACGTATCACTAATACGTTTCATTAATAGATTCTATATAATCCGTTCCTACGTGCGGCGCGCAGTGCGACATTTTTAAACATACTGCATGTACTCCCGAGTTTGTACAAAAGCTAGTCAATTATAGTTTCTATAAAAACTATCCTGATATTTATACTCTTACAGTAAACTATCCGTACTCTTAGGCATACTCGACATACTCTTAGACATACTCAATATACTCTTATACGTACTCGGCGTATACTCTTGGACGTACTCGACGTACTCTTAGACGTATTCTTAGTCTTACTTTTAGACGTATCCCAGTAACAAATTTAAGAGATTCGCAAATACATAATTTGATATAACGCAAAACAAGGTCGAGTTGCTTAATTTTTCCGAAAACCACATACAATTTTTTTATAAAAAAAAAATTGTATTCCCATGAATTTGCCCAATTTATTATTTTTGCTGGCAATAAACTAATTTTGATGACAATTTTTGTCACCATTTTATTTTATTTGGTTCCTCAAAGAATATTTTTTGTATATCCATTTGGAATCATACAAAAATTTTATTTGATATTTATTTATTATTTTTGTTCCTAATGGTTGCCTCTCAAAACCTTTATTTCGATGCCCAAAAATAATTGTTTGTGTTCCCTTCCAATAGTGTCAAAAAATTGTAAATGTTGCCAAATTATTATATTTTGTTCCAAAAAATTAATTTTATGATGCCAAGAAATGTTTGTTTGTTGCTCATTAATTTATGCCGTTTTATTCATTTTTTGTATCTCAAATATTAATTATTTGTGTGCCACTTTATTGCCAGCCAAAAAAATCTTAGCTGCACATATCCGGTTACTGGAAATTGGTTGTCTTGGCTGTGTAACGATTGTATCTGCTGAGGCTCTCACTAGATAATTTTTTTTCTTTGGAACATTCTCGTACAATAGCAGAAAGAAAAAAAATTATGACTAACAATCGAATACCACGGGGAGAGGGTGTTAAATACAGTTGAATGTAGGTAATGTACTGTTATTGATGATACTGCTTGACCCTCTTTTTCGTATGTTACATCTCCCGTTGGTAACCCGTAATTGTTGCCCGTTTACTCTTGATATATACGGTATGCGATTGATTGTAAATAATTACAGACGTTAACTCGTGGCGATTCTATACAAAAAAAGTAAAAAAACAAAAAAAAAACGTAGTACTTCCTCCAGGATATAAAAACAATATGTGGTCGTAACACAAGATAACGTACCATTTACCTAGTCTAGTACGATGTACGATGCTTCTTACTAGGTTCTCAAAATGAAAATCACACCAGAAAAAAATCACGATTCACTGACACATCACTTGCATTGCAGTAATAGCGTAACACACGCTTTAACAAATGCACCAAGGAAATTCACCTTTGGCATTGAAAATCACCAAAAACAACTCAAATATCAAATAAAAAAAAACTGTAGGCTTTGCTTGATTATTTTTTTTTTTGTTGTTTTCTTTTTATCAGAAGAATTTTTTTTATTTTTTATTTATTTTATTCATTTTTAACTACTTATACGAGAAAAAATCTTATAATAAATAAAAATCCTGGGATGGATTTTTTCGCTCTAGTAAAAAGTCTGGGATGGATTTGAAAGTTTGTACACTTCAATAGTGTAGAAAAATAAGTCTGGGGTGAGTTTTTACGCTTGTGTTGTCGGAGGTAATTTTAAATTTTCCTGGGATGAAAGTCTGGGATAACTTCAAGGTGATTTGTTCGAGTGGGCTTAAGGGAACTTGCGAGTTCGGACCACCACCAGTTGTAAAAATTTTTCCTTTGTTTATGGCTATTTTATGTTTCATATTTCTTTTAAAATCATTCCAAACCTATATGATGTCTAAACAAATATTGAAATAATACTAACAATAAAAGACACTTTATGTTCCTGGTTCTAAATAAAATTTAGTTCGTGATTGTAAAAGTAGGTAGAGTGGTAGGGAGAAGTGGAGAAAAAGATGTTGGTAGACGATGCGAGGAGAAGAAAAGAGGCAGTCAGTTGTTGGTGGTTGAAATAAAAAGAGCTCAAACGAATTCAGTTTTGAGGATCAATTTATTTTTTTTTGTTAATAAGAAAAACAACTTGTGTGATACAAACTATTTAATATAGGATAACTTAAGTTCTAATCATATAGTTTTTTTTTTAATTGTTAACAATAACAATTATATTGTGAATTAATTTAATATTGGAAAAAGTTGACGATTATTTTGTTTTGACCAATAAATGGTGACACCACAACAATAAATTGGAAGAGAATGAGAAATTATTTTAATAAAAACAATTAATAGCTAATAATGTTAATTATTACTTGGTTTTAAAATTATTGAAGTTTAATTCAATTCATATAAATAATCTACAAAGTAATCCAGTATTAACTTTAATACCAGCAACACAATAGTTAAATTATTATAATTTATCACAACTCCTAAAATAAAAAAAAACGAAAGAATTAAATTAATTACCAGTCAATTGGAAAGTGGGCTCATCATTTAAGTGATAGGATACTTTACAGCTGATCCAGCTCAACCGCAGCGCTACTATCTCGTCGATATTCCTAACATATTTATACATTGTATCAAAAATAGTTATTAGATTTATTATATTCTTTATTTATACTTTTGATTTTAATTAAGATTTAATTATATAATTTTGGTGACAGTAAACATGGTTCTGCCAGGTCACTGCCTTTTTGGGGAGCATGCGAGAAGGCTGGGGATACAGACGAATGACTTTTGTAGAAGTTGCATGGACGAAGAGGAGGAGGAGACTTTGGAACACTTCCTATGCTCATGTCCGGCGCTATCATACAGAAGGCATAAGTATTTGGGTGTGTACGGTATGGACAGCCTTTCGGAACTCGCGGACTGTGGAGTGCGAGATTTATTACGCTATATAAATAGCTCTGGTTGGTTTCAACGGGAGTAATGGGGAGATGGGATCCTGTGGTATCACAACGGGCCATTGCTGGCCTAAGTGTGCGATAGCAGCCACTTCAACCTAACCTAACCTAACCTAAACATGGTTCTGTTAATTTAATTTTTGTGAGACAAGCCAAATTTTTGGTGTGAGACCCAAATGAACTTGTCCGTTCGCTCGTTTTGTTTAGCACTTCAACATTTTCTGTTTGTACGTCGGATTATCATATGTGATGATTATTGTTGAACCTGCCAATCCGGAAGATGTTACCCAGGCATGGGAAGTGCATCATCACACGTTGGTACGACCAACGCCGAGAGTTACAAACACATATATTTTATAAAAACTGGCCTTTCTCCATTCGGTGGATTCTTTTACCGGGGGACCTAAACCAAGTCCTTCCAAAATTCGTTGATTGAACGCTTAGTTTTCCCCAAATCTGGAAAACCTCTTGCGATGTCGGGATTTTGTTCCATTTTTTCAACCAATTTTACAAATTGGTTATGGTTTGTAATTTTTATTTTTTGCCTAAAAATATGTAAAACAAAAATAATTATTTATAAAAAATAATAATAAAATAAAAATAATTACATACCGCGTATTTTTGCCGTCCATCTTGTTTTGTAAAATAGCTTGCTAAGAAAAATAATAGATAATTTACTATGGACTCTCTCAAAAATAGTTGGTGAGCATTTTAGACATTAGACTCACTCACTGCGAGAACCATAATTGCAAATTTTAAATTTGGGGAGTAAAGTCGCCGAGTGACTCAAATGTGAGAACCATAATAGGGGCTTTAGTAAATACCAGTTTTCTCAATCAGTTCAAACGGCAAGCGAGAAATTGTTTATAAATAATAAAAATCATAATTGTAAAAACACAAGCCATAATTATAAAGCTTGATGCATAGAAGCAGAGCCTTCTAGAGTACAAACAAAGCAACCTTGATTATACAAGCCATAATCTAAAAAACGAAACTTTTATAAGGGAATTAGAAACGAGGAAAAAACCAAAATTTCCATAGTAAAACCATAGACATTCATAATAGATTTCTCATTTCATAGTAACTAAAGGAAAGAAACAAAAACTTCTGATAATTCCAATGTATCGTTGTATTGTGTATTTTATAAGGCAATGATTTTAGAATGCGTTGCAAATATAATACGTATATGCAATACACCGATAATATTTGAATGGAAAATTTTTGTTTTAATTTTTTGTTTTTAGTCAAATGAGAGATCTATTATAATTGTCTATGGTAAAACCTTAGACAATCATAATAGATCTCTCATTTGACTAAAAACAGAAAATAAAAACAAAAATTTTCCATTCAAATATTATCGGTGTATTGCATATACGTATTATATTTGCAACGCATTCTAAAATCATTGCCTTATAAAATACACAACACAACGATACATTGGAATTATCAGAAGTTTTTGTTTTTTTCCTTTAGTTACTATGAAATGAGAAATCTAGTATGAATGTCTATGGTAAAACACACAAAACATATGGGAAATCACTTTTTTTCCTAAGACAAATTTGTAAATGAAAACGTTGCAAATTCTTAATTATGATTTCTGAAATATTTTCATAAATGTTTGAATTTCAACATATATAAATCTCGTTTAAGTAAATCGTTTTCATTTTCTTGTAATAATTGATTTATTTAAACCAAAATTTAAAAAAAAGTTCATAACAACAGCATTCTGGTCAAATTAAAAAGAAAAGCTTACTACAAGTCGTGTGCATTAAGTCAATAATGGCAGTGGGCAGTAAACATTTTGAAAAATCGTAGCAAAAACTGTCACCTGGGGAAATTTGTGTTCAAAAATTGTAGGAAAAGCAAAACAAATTCAGAAAACGTGTCATAATTGTGTGATTAAATAATTATTTTCGTATTTCTCTGCCAACAATTATAGACATCTAATGTACATTAGTAAAACTAAAGATAAATTTAGCAAGTATTATTTTAATTTGTCAGACAGAGCCAACTTTGATGTATTTTTCAAAAAGAAAGTTCGAAAAATACATTTTAGAAATAATTTAATTTTAAAATTTCTGCAATTAATATTTTCACCAATATACCCTTCTTATATATTGCTGCTAAAGATATGTAGAACACTTTTGAATAAACATTTTGTAACATTTTTGCTGTTTTCATTGAAAAACTTGAAGCTAAAAAACACCGTTTTTACTATGGATTCCTATGGAAATCAGTGAAAAGTTATACCACTAAAAAAGCTTCTAAAAAATACGTCATAATGATTATGGCTCTATACTCTAGAAGGCTCTGGTATAGAGCCATAATCATTATGGCGTATTATTTTGAAGCTTTTTTAGTGGTATAACTTTTCACTGATTTCCATAGGAATCCATAGTAAAAACGGTGTTTTTTAGCTTCAAGTTTTACAATGAAAAAAGCAAAATGTTACAAAATGTTTATACAAAAGTGTTCTACATATCTTTAGCAGTAATATATAAGAAGGGTATATTGGTATTAAGTAAATATTAATTGCAGAAATATTAAAGTTAAATTATTTCTAAAATATATTTTTCGAACTTTCTTTTTGAAAAATACATCAAAGTTGGCTTGGCGCTGACGAATTAAAATAATACTTGCTAAATTCATATTTAGTTTTACTAGTGTACGTTAGATGTCTATAATTTATTGTTGGCAGAGAAATACGAAAATAATTATAGAAAGAGAAGTTTAGTTGTCTGTATTAAATCAATAAGATTCTTTCGGCTTTTTATAGACACAATATATTAATAATAATGGCATTCACAACATTTTCGACTTGTCAATCAGAAAAATGAAGAGGCCAGTCATTTATAATATATCTACCAAAAAAAGTAGAAATATCAAAATCCCCCCCGTACTTTAACCCCAGAGTTAATACAAAATGTATTTTGACTCTAAAAAAGAAAACCTTTCCTTGCGTTTTCGTGGGTAGTTTGGTTTCGTACTGATAATCTCAAAACAAAAAGTTCGATCTACTCATCAGGTAGCTACGAAAAAACTACAAAAATACAATTCCAACTCCATACTTTAAGTATGAAGCAAGAGTGTAGTTGACTTAGCGAATTATAAATAAATTCACCAAATCAAAAAACACAAGGAAAACTTTTCATTTCTGTGTGTTTTATGCCAACACGAATAATAGAAAGAGAAGTTTAGTTGTCTGTATTAAATCAATAAGATTCTTTCGGCTTTTTATAGACACAATATATTAATAATAATGGCATTCACAACATTTTCGACTTGTCAATCAGAAAAATGAAGAGGCCAGTCATTTATAATATATCTACCAAAAAAAGTAGAAATATCAAAATCCCCCCCGTACTTTAACCCCAGAGTTAATACAAAATGTATTTTGACTCTAAAAAAGAAAACCTTTCCTTGCGTTTTCGTGGGTAGTTTGGTTTCGTACTGATAATCTCAAAATGTGTCTACAAAAAGCCGAAAGAATCTTATTGATTTAATACAGACAACTAAACTTCTCTTTCTATTATTCGTGTTGGCATAAAACACACAGAAATGAAAAGTTTTCCTTGTGTTTTTTGATTTGGTGAATTTATTTATAATTCGCTAAGTCAACTACACTCTTGCTTCACACTTAAAGTATGGAGTTGGAATTGTATTTTTGTAGTTTGGTCGTAGCTACCTGATGAGTAGATCGAACTTTTTGTTTTGAGATTATCAGTACGAAACCAAACTACCCACGAAAACGCAAGGAAAGGTTTTCTTTTTTAGAGTCAAAATACATTTTGTATTAACTCTGGGGTTAAAGTACGGGGGGGATTTTGATATTTCTACTTTTTTTGGTAGATATATTATAAATGACTGGCCTCTTCATTTTTCTGATTGACAAGTCGAAAATGTTGTGAATGCCATTATTATTAATATATTGTGTCTATAAAAAGCCGAAAGAATCTTATTGAAAATAATTATTTAATCACACAATTATGACACGTTCATAACATTTTGTGAATTTGTTTTGTTTTCCTTCCATTTTTGTACTCAAATTTCCACAGGTGGCAATTTTTGGTACGATTTTTCAAAATGTTTACTGCCCACTGCCATCTATGTGTATTGACTTAATGCACACGATTTGTAGTAAGCTTTTCTTTTTAATTTGACCAGAATGCTGTTGTTATGAACTTTTTTTTAATTTTGGTTTGAATAAATCAATTATTACAAGAAAATGAAAACGATTTACTTAAACGAGATTTATATATGTTGAAATTCAAACATTTATGAAAATATTTCAGAAATCATAATTAAGAATTTGCAACGTTTTCATTTACAAATTTGTCTTAGGAAAAAAAGTGATTTCCCATATGTTTTGTGTGTTTTACCATAGACGTTCATACTAGATTTCTCATTTCATAGTAACTAAAGGAAAAAAACAAAAACTTCTGATAATTCCAATGTATCGTTGTGTTGTGTATTTTATAAGGCAATGATTTTAGAATGCGTTGCAAATATAATACGTATACGCAATACACCGATAAAATTTGAATGGAAAATTTTTGTTTTTATTTTCTGTTTTTAGTCAAATGAGAGATCTATTATGAATGTCTATGGTTTTACTATGGAAATTTTGGTTTTTTCCTCGTTTCTTATTCCCTTATAAAAGCTTCGTTTTATAGATTATGGCTTGTATAATCAAGGTTGCTTTGATAGAAGACGATGATCGACAGTGTCAAAAGCTTTAGATATATCAACAAATAAACTAGCTGTACATTTTTCTTATCTATTCCACAGTTTAACAAATTTAAAAACTTTATCAAAGCAATAGAGCATCTTCAGTGCAATGTCCAGTACGAAAACCAAATTGCATTGCCAAATTTTTAACTAATTTTTTAAATACTTCTGTGAACACTGCCGTCAAAGAAATTGGTCTATAATTCTTTAATACTGTTTTTGGACCCTTTTTATGTAGAGGAAGCACTATGTAGCATTTAAGCGAGTCAGAGAAAACACCGAAAAAATTAAAAAATTAAATAAATGTGACAGAATATCTTCTTCTTCTTCCGCTGGCGCTACATCCCATGAAGGGATTTGGCCGCCTCAACGATGCTCCTAAAAATAATCCGATCCGCCACAAGAGAACGCCAGACACGGTGACCGAGTGTGTATAGGTCCCTCTCAACGTCGTCCATCCATCGGGTAGGTGGTCTCCCACGAGGTCCTACTTTCGCTGGTGCCGACTCCAAGGCCTGTTTAGTGGTCCGATTTTGTGAATGTAGTACGTGCCCAAGCCATCTCAGCCTTGACGATTTTATGAATCCTATGATGTTGACTTTATCGAGATCATTTCTGATCTCGTGATTCATTCGCATTCTGTACGTGGCTCCCTCTTTAATGGGACCGAGAATTCTTCTTATCATCTTACGCTCAGTTACAGCGATTTTCTGGATGTTTTGCGCTGTTAGTGTCCAAGACTCGCAACCGAAGGTGACAACTGGTCTTATCAGCGCCTTGTATATGTCCAATTTTATTTTGCGCGATATATGGGGAGACTTGAAAATTTTGATATTGGCGTAAAATGCTCGGTAGCCTGCTGCGATCCTCGATGAAACGTCCACAGAAACGGAGTTTTGCTCAGTGATCAGTGATCCTAGGTATTTAAACTCATTCACCTTTTCATATTGAGTATCTCCTGAAATGAAGTCCCCACGAGTCTGCCTTCTCGCGGTCACCATGTATTTGGTCTTCGCTTCATTGATCTGAAGGCCTATTTGTTGAGCTGTTAATTCCAATGGGAGGAGGACCTCTTTCAGAGAGATGATGTTGCGACCAAGAATGCAAATATCGTCAGCGTATGCTAATAGCTGGGTTGATTTATAATACAGGCAGCTACGCTGCGCTATATTAAGCTGACGAATGACATACTCTAATGATAGATTGAATAGAGTTTGAGCTATTGGGTCTCCTTGCCGCACTCCAGATGTTATCTCGAAGGCATCCGAAATTTTGCCTTCTATTAGCACCTAACATATTGAGCCATCCATTAAAAGCTGGCACATTGAAACCAATTTTGACGGTATGCCCAGATAGGACAGTACGTTCCATAACGTGTTCCTCTTAATGCTGTCATACGCCTGTTGAAAATCTATGAATAGGCTGTGTACAGGGATGTCCTTTTCATAGCATTTCTCTAGCACAATCCTCAGCGTGAAAGTTTGATCGGTCGTTGATCTATTTGGCCGAAAACCACATTGATAATCACTCAAGATCCTCTCGCTATAAGTTGATAACTTTGCTGCGACTACGTTAGCCAAAACCTTGTAGCCCGTGTTCAGCAAAGCTATACCGCGATAGTTGTTGCAGTTTAATCGATCTCCCTTTTTATGAAGTGGACATATTAGAGCCGTCTTCCACTCTACTGGGATTTCTTCTCTAGACCAAATTGTTGATATTAGCTCAAACATGCGGCAGAACAGATAATCACCGCCATATTTGAGCATTTCGTTGCAGATACCATCCTCACCAGGTGTCTTGTAATTTTTCATCTGCGATATCACGTTCCGTACTTCATCATATGATGGAGAAGGTGGTGGTGTCATCTCGACGTTAATATCGCGTTGAAGCAAGAGAGGTTGTTGCTCGGAAGGTGGTGCCTGTTTATTTAAAAGCGAGGAGAAGTAATTTCGCCACACTTCGAGGACGGTTTTGGTGTCCATTTCCAACTCGCCTGATTTGTTGCGAATAGCGCTGCTACGTGGATGAAAGTCCGTAGCTAATTCTCTTATGCAACGATATCTATCTCTCAGGCTAGAATTTTGGATGTTGCGTGCCTGTTGTTCATGCCATTCCCGTTTCTTCCGTCTACATAGCCGATTAGCGATTCTCCTCGCAGTCATGTAGGCGTTATGGGATTGCCTTGTTCTTTGCGATAGATCTCGTTGTCGTGCGCGATCTTTTTCCCGAATAGCACCAATACAATCATCATCAATCCAGAGATTTTTAGGCCTTGACGGATTTTGGCCTATGGTGGACTTTGAGGCATCGGTTACCGCCGTTTTGATAATGTCCCACTGTTCTTGAACGGAGTCTGGAAGTGGTTTATTTTCCAAGATTTCTGATACAGTCATCCCGAAGGTGGTTCTGGTAACTTGGTCGTTCAATGCCGCAGTGTTCCAACGAGTGATGCGCTGGAAGCGATGATTATATGTGGTTGATAGACGAAATTTTAATTCAGCAACTACCAGGAAATGGTCTGAATCAATGTTAGCTCCACGTTTAGTTTTGATGTTTTTAAGGCTAGAAAAATGTCTCTTGGACAAGAGGATGTGGTCGATTTGGTTGACCGTTGTCCCGTCGTTTGATTTCCATGTGGCTTTATGAATGCGCTTATGTGGGAAGTATGTGCTGGCAACCACCAAGTTGTACAGTAAAGCTAGCTCGATGGTGCGCATCCCGTTGTTGTTTGATGTATGGTGCAAGGAGTTTGGGCCGATAGTGCTTCGATATGTACTGCCAGCACTGCCAATTTGAGCATTGAAGTCACCCAAAACAATTTTAATGTCATGTTGCGGAATTTTGCTCAGGACGGTTTCGAGCTGGTCGTAGAAAGCGTCTTTGATTTGATCAGGCTTCTCCTCGGTGGGGGCATGAATGTTCACAAATGTGATGTTAAAGTGACGTCCATGAAACCTGAGTGTACAAATCCGATTACTGACAGGCATGAAGTCAGTCATAAATTGACGGCATCGATTGCTAATCAAGAAACCAACGCCCAATTCATGTTTATCCATGTTATTGCTATGACAGAGAGTTAGTGCGAAGCGACTATAATCGGTGATGTCATTGCCGATTAGTCTTGTTTCCTGTAACGCTACGAGGTCGAGTTTATACGTAGATGCTTGTTCGAAGAGTTGATGGAGGCTCTCCGGGCGGTTTAGGCTGAGTACGTTCCATGTTCCAAATTTAAAATCGTTGTCCTTATATCGTGTCCGAGGTCGTTGTTGTGAATCTAAAAATATCCGAGGCTCATGTTGAGGTTTCGTAACAAAAAATGTTTACAGGTTGGGCTGTTAACCCAACGCCAACCTTCTGTAGAAGGACCACAGTCCTCACACTTTAGCCTACTCCTTTAACAGAGTAGTTTCTAGTAGCCGCCACGAAGAGGCAGTGTGAGCACTTGCTGAAGTTGCATGCAGTTACGGCACATGAAGCGAGTCTTGTGTTTATCCCCCTGCATACACAGCAGCCTGACAGAATATCAGCAATGTTAAAATTATTTGTTTCAAGCAAAAACTACTAATTCCTGATACATCCCTTAAACGCTTATTTTTAAGTGAGGTAATAATTTTGATGATTTCAAGGGAGCTGATTGGAATAAAACGAAAACTATTGGAAAACCCAGGATTAATTAGAGCGATGTCTATATCATTCATTTCTGGATTATTAAAAAACTGCGAACGTAAATTGATGTCAACATTTGAAAAATAATTATTAAACGCGTTAGCCACTTGTACAGGATCATTTACGGATTGATCATCGATATTTAATGAAAATTGATTAGGCATGTCAATAGTTGAACCTAAGACTTCATTAACAAGGGACCATTTTTTCCTAATATCATTGTTGTTCAAAACAAATTGATTATTATAATACATTTCTCGAGTTGTAGATACTTCTAAGTGCATTTTCGACGAATACTTTTGTGAAAATTTGGCAAGCTTGCGATAGTTAGGATGTTTTTTGACAAGGTTATTAATATTTTTCCTTTTGTTAATCTTAGTTAGATTAGTATCTTACGGATCCTACGAATCTTACGGATTGTAGGAAATTCAGGGTTTTAATTTTGTAGGGACTTTTACTGTTTTCCAGTCTGTACATTTATGAATAAGTTGCGATAAAATTGAAAAAAATACCAAATTTTTTGGATGCATTAGTTTCAGAATAAACCCGATTCCAATCCTCAAACAGTAAAGTATTATTCAGTTCCACATAATTAATGACTTTAAATGTTTTTGATTTACTATGACTGGATGATTTTGAATTTACCTAAGTAGTATTGATTGAACAAGAAATGAACGTATGATCAGAAATTCCCAAATGTTGTATAAAACATTTAACAATATTGTACAGTTTATTCTGTCGCAAGAAAATATGATCGATGCATGATGATGAACAATTTTGAATTCTAGTAGACTCCTTAGTAATATTTTCAAGACCAAAGCTAGACAATAAAGATAAATAATCATCAATGATTGAGGTGACTTTTAACACGTCGATATTAATGTCCCCCAACAAAATTAAATTTTTTATTTTGATTTTATCTAATAAATTACTTAGTTCTAATGTGAATACTGGGGAGCTAATCCAGTGGAAGCGATATATACAAATAAAACTATACCTTTCATTGCCATGAATAAAGTCGAGCTTGAAAGCATAAAAGTAGAAAAAGAATTAGAATTGTGAACGAGAACGGCAGCGCCCCCGGAACGATATGAGTTATTATAATTTGCAAACAGTTTATAATTCGGAATATTAAAACCCAAATTTCTGTCATAAAAATAAGTTGCGAAATATAGTTTAGCGCAGAAATATGAGCTAGGCATACATCAAAGTTTTTCCTTAAGCTGCGTATGTTTTGCTGGATGAAAGAGAGGCACTGATATCAGAATATGTTTCATTCAGGTAGATGGTTGAAACATTTTCCACGATTGAGCTACCTACAAGAGAAGAAGAAAAAAGTGAATCATTAGTAACAGCTGATGATAAATTGTGAGAGTTAGTTGATGAAGACATTAAAAAACAAAAATAAAATTAATTAAAAGACTCTAAATAACAGCTCTCAGATCAACAGCTGATTTAATTAGTAACGGCTTATCTCCATCCATGATACGTATAAAAATCAAGTAATTTCTGGTCTACACATGTTGAATTTCCCTTGCTTTCTTCTCAGCTCTCGGCAAATTAAAAATGTTCCGATTATGTGCTGATAAAACATCATTGAAAAACAATCTATCTTTCCCAGCCGCACAAACAGCTGTTGTAATCAGTGTTTAAATGCATTTTTTCGTTCTCTTTTTTTCTCTCTTTGAGAAAGAAAACAAAAAATATTTTTGTTTGTTTCTTGCCCCGGGAACGAAATCGAAAAAAGTAAAATATCTCTCCTCATATAAAACACAAAAGATAGGAGAGGAGAGATATTTTATTTTGTTGGATTTCGTTCCGGAGGAAAGAAACAAAACAAAATATTTTTTCTCTTCTTTCGCAAAAAGAGAATAAATGAATCACTTAATTGAGAAACCCGATATAACCATCATATGGGTTTTTTGACATTTTATGAAATATCCGTTTTTAATAGCAAGGCGCATCGCTTGAGTTATAAACCCTATAAATCATTAACATTTATCAATGGCTAAACTAAAAAAACTTACAACTTTCAATAGACTGACAGTTTTTTTTTTTATTTTCTCAGAACCATGTTTATGAGACTTATCTGGTTTCTCAAATAAGTGATTCAAATAAAGGAACGACATTTGGATTTAAACACTGGTTGTAATATATTGTTTTGCTTTAATTTTGTTTCGCACTGCATTCATCACATTGTCTTTCTATAATCCAGATAAAAACCGAACACATACAATATTTAACCTGTAATCTTCTTTCGAACGACCTCGATGAAAACAAAAGTCAATGTCGGACGAAGCTAACGATATGCCTGCACCAACATTTACAATTTTAACAATTGAATCTGTTAAAGTTCCCGAATCAATGAACGGAACACCAGAATTATCTATGGAATTACGATTAGCAGTATTTTCGGAATTGTCTAGTTTAAGTTTAATTACATACATCCAATTCTTTCAGGAAATCATCATTTTTATTCACCGGACTCTCAATTTTGGATAATGCAGCGTCATACGACTTTAACTTTGACTCGATGTTATCAAGGCGAACATTCATTTCATTTCTAAATGAAATGACAAGGTCATGAATGACTTTAACAGCAGCATGTAAAGTTGTTTATTCTTCCAAAATATAAAGCGCTAGGTTCAGACGGTCAATTATTTGGTTTTGATGCACTGTTTGGTTTTAATAATATAGGTGCGGCCACTAAACCCTTGGATTGAGTTGCTTTCTTCTTATTGAGACAGGTATCGCAAGTATATGACTGCTTACTATTATGAAGAAATTCAACACCATTAGGCAGCATATCTTCACACGAAGCATGATAAAACTTGATACACACAACACAATCAATAACGTCAAGGATTTTTTTTATTATTTTTTTGAAAAGTAAACAAACAAATTTTTATCAATTAATTTTTATTTATTATTTTTTAATTTTTTTTATTATTTTTATTATTTTAAACACGACTGTTCTGTACAAAGAGTGAAACTCTTATACATATATATCCCTTTATTGTATTAAAATTGTATGTTTTCAGATGTTAAATTAAGCAAATAAATGAATAAATAGTTAATAAAAAAAGCCATAATTAATAATATAATTATTTGTTATTTTATTTATTTTTATTTGTTAAATCTCTACATTTTGACGGTACATCCCATCATCGTCAGGAAAAATTAATTATAAATAAAAAAAATTTCATAACGAATTTGGAAACGTAATCTCAAAAAACTCATGTGCGAGGGAAACTAAAATGTTTCCGTAAAATAGAAAGTATAGTACTCGTATATTCATAAATTAAATAAGAAACGTCTCGAAAAGAAATTTTTCGTAAAACAAATCAGCCATTTAATTTTATTATACAAAAATTATGACACAACAACATTTTTAGAGCAATCTCTACACTAAATCAAAACTCTACAAATTATCATTGACACTTTTAGTCAAGAAACAAACTAAATGTTGCTATAATTTTTTATAGCGGCGTACAGAGTCATCTACCAAAATTCGTTTATACTTTGAACTGTAACATAAAGAGACATCATATGGGATTATTTGCAACGAACACTTTTTTGTTAAAGTCTACACACATATAGCGCGTCATCTTCGGGTATTAAAGAAAAACACGTGTAACCAGTTTTCAAACCACACTTAAAATCAGTTTTATTATTTTTCGGGCTCAACAAGTTCGAATTGTCTACGCTCTAAAATGTTTTTATCTTTTTTTTCTAAAATTTCAATACCACCATAACCAGCCATTCCCACTAACATCACGCATAAAATGGCCGTTAATTTAGTTGACGTACAAAAGTGCGGACTTGAAGCATATGTAATAACAGAACCAGTTGCTTCCCACAATCGAAAATTACTAAAAGCCGCTTCTTCTTTTCCCGGAAAAAGGATTCCACTCAATGCTATAAACATAGAAATGGGTCTTAGATAAATAACAGTTGCAATTGGTAAATGGTATAATTTTCGAAATTTTAACTAACCATTGACTTGAACCAACCATACACCATCGGCCATGCCCCACAATGCTGCCATAATGCAGTACGTTAGATAATCATCCTCGACAGCTATCCATTGTTTCATCCAAATTATTAGAGAAGCATGAATAATCATAACGCCAATCATCACAGGAACACGCCCGGCTAACTTTGCCAAACCACCCGCTAATCCAGCCGCAAATGCATTTGCAACTCCGAAACAAATCATAACAAACCCAATTTTGGAAATACCCCATCCACAAGCAACGAATGATGCTGTGAAATCTACAGCAACGAATGCTTGTTCGGCACCAATAAACATGGTTATTGGTAATAAAAGTAGTTGATACTTGTGTCCTAGTTGTTTTACAGTTACTGCGAGTAATCTTAATCCAGATAGACCGGCACCGGATCCACTTCGCCCAGTTTCATATCTTTAACGAAATAAAATATTTTCATTTGTTTGAACTGATCAAATAAAACTAATAAAAGCTTACCGTTTTAAAGAATCGACAAAAAAGGCAACTGTTAATACAGCGACTAACATACAAGCCAAAAATATTGACATAAGTATTTGAATTTTTCGTGGATCGGGCGGTTGAAGATTTGGATTTTCAGCTGCAGTCACACCTGGACAAAAGTTAGCTCCACAAATTTCCCCAACATCCTTCGCAGTTGTATTCATAAATATTGTTATGGTTTTGTTCACAGATTCTGGGTCCGGTATACTTGAGAGTATCGTCGATGATATCAAATTGCCCCAAACTTGAGCTAATTGATAAAAAATGAAAAAGAAACCGAAAAATCGTACGACCAATACATCTTTTTTAATCGTCCCTCGCGTTACCGCACTATACACTTCCGATACAACAGATAAATAAGTACATTTTGCACACCATAATGGTCCACCGCCAAAACCTACCGCCATGCCAGCCGGCAGGAGCGTAAAAAATCGTGGAAAGAACTGAGCCGCAATAAACGGCATATACGTGATAAAAGAAAATGCTATGGCCCATTTACAACCAAGCCATTTAATAACGATCACGGGTAAAAATATATTCGACAATATCAAACTGCCGTACATCGCCGCCAGTGTAATTGTCCCTAGTGATTCATCTGAATTCACTGAACTCTGCAGGTTTGAAGTTCCATGAAAAGCTGTGAAATGTATCATAAAAGCAAATCCAATAATGAATACATTCTTGATGATTCGGTAACGTTCGTCTGATGAAAATTTTGCTAAAGATTCTTCCCGCTCTTTTGTTACAAAGTCTGGTGCTGATTCTGCCATTTGTATCTTTTATATATTTATATTATCTGAAAAAGATGAAAAAAAAAACAAAATAAAAAAATTAAATTCCAAGACTTTAATCTGAAAATTCAATTCCACTCAGTCACGAATAACGTGATAAATAAGAATTACAATTGAAAATCGCACGTTCTATATCTCAAACTTATGTAATTAAAGACGTGAATGTCAAACTGAGTTCTATGAAACTAATGAATACACATAATACAATTTGAATAACTCAAAATATGTGTTGCATAATTTAGGTTTCGAGTTTATCATATTTGTGATAATGCTTTTTTTTTTTTTAGTAGTTTTTCCTGTAAGTAAACTTTAGTTTGATTATTACAAGCTGGTGTTTTTTGTTATTGTAGATTAATATAATTGTTTGTTTAATTTACTGACTGAACGTGTCATTAAATTTTTTTGGACAATTGCTGTTTACATTAAATTTTTAAAATACGGAAATGAATCAAAACAAAATTAATCTTCGACATTAATTTACTTTAAGGTGAGTTAAAACTATCACCCCTATTATGATTTCGATCGACGATCGACATCGACACGACTCTGTGTTGCCTTTTCTTTTTTCGTATTGTTTTTATCAAATGAGAAAAAGAAAACGCAATATAGAGTAGTGTCGATTGTCGATCGACACGACAATCATGATATCTCGCTGAAAAAACGTACTCTTTTATTCTCCAGTACAACAACAACAAAAATTTAATTTGTTGTTGAATTTACCCGAGAACGAAAGGATAAGAATTTTCAGCGAAATATTGTTTTAACTACAGCTATGTATGAGTATGAATAGTGAAAGTCATTTCATGTTGCAAATGTCCGAATTTTAAATTATTTTAGTAAACATAGACAATGTAATTGATAATCAAGTTTGAAGCTATATAAGTTAAACTTGTGATATTACTTTCACAGACCAAACTGAACAATCGTTAAAGTAATATCATCTGGATCGAGCGGTGTCCAATTGAAATTCCAACAAATTAGGATTTGTGTTGAAAGTAAGCACTCTTAAATTAATGAATTTTTTTATTTGTGATAAAATACTGAATATTTTTTATCTTATAGTGATAATTTAAAATTTTATATTTCATAAATATACACGGGCTAGTTTCGAGTAACCAAGCTAATTGTCAACAGTCTTAAATATACTAAATTTTAATGTTGAAGGTTTGCCCTATTTATAATAACACTCAAAAATATTCAAAAAACAGAAATAGTTCAAGCCATAAATATAATCAAAGTAATAACTTCACAGAATTATTTCACACACAAACGCCATTACTACAAGCAAACAGAGGGTCTACCCATGGGTAATCCATTATCGGACACACTTGCTCAAATATTTGTTAGTAATCTGGAAGAAAAATTCATTAATAAATAAGTGATAAAAGTGCACACACAAATGGATCTCCTCCAAAACAGTGTAACTCCTCTTAAAGTCCAGAGTCATCGCAAATTGCAAAGTTATATCGTCGCTATAGAATTATTTTTGCTAAGCGACTTTTATTTGGATAAATTGCGTTATATACGCTCAGCACCACTAATTTGACTACGAGAAATTCGTTTTTGTTGTTAAAAATCGATTATCTTCAATTCTTCCCTAGATATTTAGTAATGATTTTGTCTAAATCAATAAATTTTCTCAATCAATTAAAATTATAATAGTTGTCTATGCCTATTGGAAACACTTGCATTTCAATTTCATTCAAAAAATTTAAAACACTTTAGCCTATTGACAATAGTAAAAGAAGGGAAAACGCCTGTCGCGGTTAAAATTTAAATTGAACTGGATACATAAATTAAAAAAAAATGTGCAAAAAATCGAATTAACGTCTAGATTATGCAAGAGCTAACCAGATTATGTATTTACACAAAACAACCTAAATTATAAGGAAACAAATCTGTACACACAATCAACACGAAAAAATCTGTATCCACCTCAGTTGAAACATTTTCCGCTAAGTGGAATCCGTGATGCTCCAATCGTCAATTGGCGAGTTTTTTTATTACATCGGAGAGACCAGAGAGATCAGACAGACAAATTATCTGAAATATCCGATAATGTTTAATCTGAAAAGACCTTTTTCGGATTTTTAGCGCTTAACTATTTAAATTGGCTAACCACGGTTTTGTAACACATTATGACCAAGAAAATTGTTTTCCTACGATTAATTAATGCATAAAAATAAAATTAAACATTAATAAACAAGAAACCGTTAAAACTATCTACAATATACTTTAAAAAATGAATTTTCGATTGTTGTTATCTCAGTCTATAGTGTTCACCATTTTGAACGTCAGAATATGTAATTCTCTGTACTATCTGAAATAAATTTCAGATCGAAAAACAGCAATCTGTGATTTTTCGGATTTAATAAAAAAACGCTAAAAAAACTATCGGATCGATCTGAGAAAATAAAAAACGCAAAAGGTTTTTTTATATCTCTCTGGTCTCTCCGATGTAATAAAAAAATACGCCAAATATCTCCTCCTTTTTTACTATTAACGATTGGAGCATCACGGATTCCACCTAGTGTAAAAATTTTAAACTGAGCTACCTGATAATTTCTAATTCAGATCGTCTGTGAGTTAACATCGAATAATTAAATTAAATTATAATATAAATAAATATAAATTATTCTTTTAATATTTTGCAAACTTGTAACTCGTTTCTTGTTACTGTATTTTGTGCATTGTGATTAAATTGATTCTAAAACTATTAAGGCTCTGTAATATAGTGTAAGTGTTTTTGGTTTATAATTGCTTTGTGAATGTATGAAATTTTCTTGGTATGCTAAACTGTTAAATCGCTTAATACCTAATTCTTTATACATATCTAGTGCAAGCATAAATTGAAGTGAACTCTCATATTGTATCAGTGAACAGTAAAATACTAGTTTTTGTAAACTGTTCAAATTACTAACGCCTGTTTTGAGTTGTGTATTTATATACGTGATTGTATAATAAAATTGCTGTGTGCAATAAAACTGTTGACATAAAATTGATAACCGTTTTCTGTGTGACCTTGTAGCAGTTGTATTAATGTGGCATATCATCAATTGATCATTTATATATCAACACTTCTCACAACGTAATTTGATTTATTTCATCGTTTACATTTTGTGCATCGTTACCTGTGTCGTAGCTCACTACTACATATCATCGAACATTTAAGTTACAAATAAGTTAGTGCTTTATCTTTATTTTTATAATGACGTGTAACAGCTGTTCAAAGATATTTGCCGCTACTTTTATGGATATTGTAAGCTGTAATTTTTGTTGCAATCAATACCATTACGATTGTAGTGGAATAGATCGTGCGGCCATCAACTCAATTAAAAAATTCGTGAACATTGCATATTACTGTAATAGCTGTAAGCAGTGGTTCGCGGATAACAAATTAACAAAAATGTTGAAAAAAATTTATGCTGTTGCGGATAGAGTGGCGGAGGTTGTTGTTTTAAAAAAATTAGAAATGGAAGTGGCCAAGAACAAAAAGTTAATTATTGCATTAATGGAGAAAGCAACCGATGTATCGGAATTGTATTATCGGTCACCCTATAATAATGATGTAAACCGTACTACTAACGCTTCTGGATTGATGTTACCTTCCTCTAGTCAGGGCATTACCTGGACGGGGCAGCCTCTAAATACATTAATTCCAGCTGTTGTACAGGAAAAGATGTACGTTAGTAGGATACATCCCTCGGTTAAACAGGAATCAATAAAAACTTACGTTTGCTCCAAACTACCGGACTGCATAGCTGACCAAGTGGATTGTAAATCATTTCTGGCAAATGATCGTGTTGCGGATAGTTCTCTGGCGTTTGTTTCTTTTAAAATTGGTTTGAAGCAGGAGCATTATAATAAATTAAATAATTCAGACATGTGGCCTCCAGGTGTTCTAATTCGACCTTTTATGGGTATCCGGTTAGATCAGTACCACCGTTAAATTCTTCTACCTTATCGTCATCACATCTAGTTAATTCATCCCTTCGTAGTTCAGCTCTAAATATTTATTATCATAACGCGAGCGGTATACGCTCCAAATCGAGGAATCTGTATTTAACTTTACTTGAGGAAGAATATGATGTTGTCTGTGTATCGGAAACATGGCTGACATCTAATTTTAAGACTGAAGAATATTTTCCAACATCATACATTGTCCATCGCCGAGACAGGCATCTTCTTGAGGACACATATGCAAAAGGTGGTGGTGTGCTAATTGCTGTTTCGGAGAAATTTTCAACTGTACCATTATCATTCACTAATTGCGATTTGAACATAATCGCAGTACGAATCAGGTGTCACTCGTTTTCACTAATTGTTTGTGTCACGTATATTCCATGCGAGTCTAACTTTGGAGTGTATAATAAATTCATTGATATTATCAAGTCCAGCATAGCATCCATTTTGCAACCAGAGGATCGTTTATATATATTTGGTGATTTCAACTTACCAAATGTTAATTGGCTTCGAGTTGATGATTTTTTAACTCTGTATGATAACTTTATGACCGGATTATTTTCGATGGGTCTCAAACAATGTGTGGATGTTAAGAATAATTGTGGGAATGTTTTGGACCGGGTATTTTTGTCGTTGGATCAAGAATTTATTGTCGATACGTGTGACGATTTAGCAGAATCGTCCAGCATTTACCATTTTCATTTAAAAGTATCACTGCCTTTTATGGTATGTGAAAGTGTCAAGGATGAGTCAATTGTTGAAAATTTTAATTTGAAAATTGGGGACTATGATTCCCTTAATGCTTTTCTTGACAAATATAATTGGAGTGCCTTTGAAGGTAACGATCATTTAGATGTAGTGTTGGATGCATTTTATAATGTTTTAAATGTAGGAATGGAGAAATTTATTCCTAAATTTAAATCCCCGCATAAGAAAAAGGAACCGTGGCATAATAAACAGCTTATTAATCTGAAAACCCGTAAAGACAAGGCTAGTAAGAGATTTAAACTTTTCCCTACTTCTGATAGGTACGCTGTTTTTGAATCTTTGGGAAATGAATTCCAAATATTGAATAAACTTCTTTACAACAATTACATTTTGGAGATTGAATCGAACATAAAAGGTAGACCTGACAGTTTCTGAAAATTCGTTGATTCTAAAAGGAAAACAAATGGATATCCGTCTACTATGTTTTTGGATGTTCGTGTGGGTCATAATTTGAATGAGAATTGTAACTTGTTCGCCGACTTTTTTGAGTGTTTATGTAAAGAAACCGCTAACGACAGATTCGACATCGAGCTATTGTCCTGTGGCTGGAAATATATTTTCCTGACAATTAGATATTGAGACTGGGTTGGGTACGTTTCTCCAAAAATCGTTTCCCCAAAAACATTTGCCCAAAATTGTTTCCCCAAAAATCATTTCCACAAATAATATTTTCCCAAACATCGTTTTGTCAAATATCGTTTGGCCAAAAATTATTTCCCCAAAAATCCTTTGCCCAAAAAGATCCCCAAAAATCCCAAAATGGTGGATTGGGCATTTCGCGCGCGCGAAATGCCCAATCCACCATTTTGGGATTTTTGGGGATCTTTTAGTTGTACATTTTTTAACAACTATGTTCGTGATTATTATCGTTACAGAGTTAAAGTAGAAGAAATACTTGCATTGCATTTTTAGCAAAAATACCTGCATTGCTCAAACTATGATAATACTCGTATGCATAAAGTAGTCTGTTTAATGTTAAATGCAAAATGATTACAGAATGCGTTTGTTTGCAGTTCGGTTTTATTTCATCTATTGTTCGTGAATGTGTCATAATTAGCTGATGTTTTCTCCGTTTATTGTATAAAATACAACAAAATGGCACAAATAAATATAGTGAGGTCCAGCAAAGGCAAAGATTTATTGTGTCATGTAGGATATAGCTACTACATGGATGTGAAAGCAGGCCAGCAAAATCGATATTATTGGGGTTGCGTGGAACGTCGCAACCATCAATGCAATGCACGGATTACAACGAAATTTGAAAATGGTGAACATCTTATAGTCAAGGGCCCTTCAACGCACGTGCATTGTACAACAGCGAGCGACTTACCAGTACGCTGCGTCAACAATAAATTGAAGGAGACCGCTAAAACTACCAACGTACATCCAGCTGCGATCATAAGAGATAGTATTGTCAACTGTCCAATAATGTTAAGGATGTATTTACCACAAAAAGAAGCCCAGAAGGCTAAGATAAAACGAATTCGAGAGACTACTATTAAAGAGCCAACTAGCATCCGTGCCATCAGTATTCCAGAACATCTCAGAATAGTAGATGGTGAAATTTTTATTTTAGCAGAAGAACGGTTTGACAATGAGTGTATCATCCTTATGGGAACTGTTAAGACTCTGCGAATGTTAGAAAAAACAGACTGTTGGACCATGGATGGCACATTTGATGTTGTTCCATCTATATTTCGTCAATTATTTACAATTTTCGCGAAGATTGACCTCGTTACCATACCGGCACTTTTATGTTTGATGACGTCAAAGTCGCGGAAGTGTTATGATCAACTGATTAACGAAATATTGAAAGTTTCTTGCGAACATTTCGTGGATTTGAAGCCCAGTTTAGTACTGGCTGATTTTGAAAACACCTCAACCTCTGCTTTTAAGGCTGTGTTTCCGGATACACGGTTTCGTGGTTGCTATTTTCATTTGGGCCAAATTATTTGGCGCCGCGTACAAAAAGAAGGTTTGACAAGTATTTGCGGTACAAACGAAACTTTGGCACTTAATATTCGAATGATTCGGGCCTTAGCGTTCATTCATCCTGACGAAATTCCAGGCTTTTTTAAAGAACTATTAAAGCACGTTGATGCACTCACACGAAAGATTGTTGTCTGGTTTGGGAATAACTATGTTCTGCCTGACAAGCGAACCAACAAACCTCCGCGCTATGAACCACATTTTTGGTCTGTCTATGACCAAACTTGTGAAGGTCTGCCGCGGACCAGTAACAACGCCGAAGCATGGCATCGACGACTTCAGGTAATCACTGGAAAATCACACGTCGGAATATACTGCCTAATTGGGCACCTACGGAAAGAACACATGTATGCTGCCTTTCAGGTTGACAAGCATGCAGCTGGTCATACTTGGCCAACGAAGAATTCTCTGGTTCAACGTGAGAAGAAAATCAGGACAATCATGGCCAGAAAACATAATTATTCTAAGATGGACTACCTGCGCTCAATCGCATATAATTTGTCAGTACATATATTAGATTAATTAATCGACATTTTAGTTAAATTTTGAAAGGGTGATTAAGATGTAATATCTTATGTTATTACGTAATCAATAATCATAAATAATATAAATATAATAAATTTAATATAAAATGTTTTCGGCTTTTTTATAGACAACATACTATTTGTAATGACATACTCATTATTTTTGATTTGGCAAATCAGAAAAATAATGGAGTCATACTCCTAATATATCTACCAGCAAAAGTAGAAAATATTCATCCCCTCCCCCTTTTCTTTCCCGCAGAGTCAATACAAAGTGTATCACCTCTCAAAAATGAGAAATCTCTTTGAGATTTTGTGTTGGTAATTCGGTTTCGTACAGAAAAATAAGGTCTACTCATCAGGTAGCTACGACCGAACTACAAAAATTCAACTCTCGCAAAATACATTAAGTATTTAACTAGAGGGCATAGAGTTAGCGAATTATATTCACTAACTCGAACTCAAAATCCCAAGCAGAAATCTCATTTGTGTGCGTATAATGCCCGCACTAATATTTACGATGTTAAAAATTGTCTGATTTAATATAAAATGTTTTCGGCTTTTTTATAGACAACATACTATTTGTAATGACATACTCATTATTTTCGATTTGGCAAATCAGAAAAATAATGGAGTCATATTAGGAGTAGGACTCCATTATTTTTCTGATTTGCCAAATCGAAAATAATGAGTATGTCATTACAAATAGTATGTTGTCTATAAAAAAGCCGAAAACATTTTATATTAAATCAGACAATTTTTAACATCGTAAATAATAAATTTAAATGGAATTAAATGTAGTAATATCTGTTTGAATTTCCAATAATAAACCATATTTTCTCTGACCAAATAAAATACATACTTATACTATATTTTTGAGTAATTGACGGTTGGGGTTATGAATTTGAGCAAACGCTTTTTTGGGAAAACGCGTTTTGGGGAAAGGCTTTTTGGGGAAGTGTTTTTTGGGAATTTTATTTTATATGTTTTGGGGAAAAGAATTTTGGTAAACATATCTCTCCCATTGAGACTGTCTTGAATGAACTACTATCGCTCGATACTAATCAAAGTGCAGGTTTCGATTCTATTCCTCCCTTGGTTCTTAGGATGACAGGGAAACTTTTTGGAAAATTAGTCAAGGATTTTATTTTTTTTTATATATACTCGTAGGTTTATTTCATCTTAGCAACATGGATTCCTTCCTGGCAGATCAACTGTTATTAATTTGTTTTTACTGACCAATTTTATTTCAACTGCTTTCGAATTGGGGAAGGATGTACAGGTTGTATATTCAGATTTTAGCAAGGCCTTTCACAAACTTGATCACAAAGTACTGTTGGATAAATTAGAGTCTTTGGATTGTAATAGTCTACCTATTAGGTGGATTAAGTCGTACTTAGATTGTAGAACTCAAATCGTTAAGATTGGGAATTACACATCTAGATTGATTCAAGTAACGTCAGGGACTCCCCAGGGAAGCCATTTGGGTCCCCTTTTATTCATTTGATTTATTAATGACGTGATTGACTGTATTAAGTATTCTGAAATTCTCATATATGCTGACGATATTAAAATTTTTAAAACTATTTCGAATATTCAGCATGCAGTGGATTTACAATCTGATTTATCGAATTTTACAAATTGGTGTACTTGTCATAGTTTATTATTGAATACTATAAGAAGTGTAAAACAATGCGATTTTCCCGTAGAAGGAATGATTTGAACTTTAACTATGAATTGCTTCTTAATAACCATAGAATTGAGAAAGTGGACACTTTCAAGGATTTGGGTATCACTTTTGCTTCTAATTTATCATTCCACATTCATATATAGGGCATTGTTTCTAAGGCGTTTTCTAAGTAGAGTTTATTAAACGATTCTCTAAAGGCTGGGATCCTTATGCGATAGAATCTTGTATATTTCGTTAGTGCGTTCGCAATTGGAGTATGGTGTATTATTTGGGACCCATTTTATCAAGAATCTTCGGATCTTATTGAAAGGGTTCAAAAACAGTTTATAAATATGCCTTGCGTAGATTACAGAGGGACAATAATATTCTCAATTATATTCTTCCTCCTTATAGGGGAAGATGTAAACTTTTAAGATTGGAACCTCTCTTTATTCATAGAATTGCAACGTGTACCACTTTTGTTCGTGATCTTCTCGTTTGTAGGATTGATTGTAGTGCGATTCTCTAGATTGGTTTTCTATTTACGTTCCAACACGTATGTTACGATCGAGCGGGGCTTTTATTCTTAAATTGCCAATACGGAAGAGTAATTTATCTAGGAATGAACCTGTTTATATTGTCTCGGTTGCTTTTAATAAAGTACGATCGATTTTGATTTTAATTTGTCAAGAGAATCGTTTAAGGTTTTGATGTCTGATTTTCTTTGTGATTTTTGGTAAACTGTTTAATTTTTGTATTTTTAACTTGTAATGTAATTAAGTAATATTTTAAATTGTAAGCAGATTTTTTTAAAGTTGGTAAATAAATAAATAAAATAAAAAATTTGAAGTTTGAAATTATTGTAAACAGTTCCAATGTT
Source organism: Tipula helvola (assembly GCA_963556165.1). Classification (NCBI taxonomy): domain Eukaryota; kingdom Metazoa; phylum Arthropoda; class Insecta; order Diptera; family Tipulidae; genus Tipula; species Tipula helvola. The sequence goes on along the minus strand of OY744481.1, from coordinate 198,900,700 downwards.
GAACTGTAAAAATAATTTATACTTACCGGATTGCTAATAATTGTAAATAATTCCAATTTTGGACTATAAAAAGCATTTTTAACTATCGCATTGCCAAATTTTCTTTCGTCGCATTTGTGACAAATGTCATTTTATCAGGTGCATCATTTTAACTTTTTTCTTCGAGAGGCGCTTTCTCTACTTTTACAATCGTCAATATGACGATAAATGATACACCTGATAAAATGACATTTGTCACAAATGCGACGCAAGAAAATTTAGCAATGAAGTAATTAAAATTTGTTTTTATATTCCAAAATTGGAATTATTAGCAATCCGGTAAGTAAAAATTGTGTTTACACTTCAAAATTGGAATTGTTTACAATAATTTCGAACGTTAAATTATCAGGTAGCTCAGTTTAAAAATCGTCCACTAGGTGGAATCCGTGATGCTCCAATCGTCAATAGTGATGAAAAGAAATAGTTATTTAGAAATAAATAATAATTAATTAAGTTAAAATTAAAAAAAATTAAAATCAATTTTAAAAACAAAACATTATTGTTACATAAGTTAGAAAAATGTTTTCTTTCTTTTATCGTAATATACAGTTAAAAACTTTATAGACCGGTTTCGAGCTTCGCTCTTCGTCAATAAATTTTACAACTAAATATTTTTTTGTCAACATTTTGATGAAATTATTTACCTATTGCCATAATCATGTCATATAATTGATTAGTTTTAAAGTTAGTTTGATCATTAAGAAGTAATGAATGGGTTGGGGCGCCATTAAATCGTCGTATCTTTAAAGTTGCCCTTGCTAAATCTGTGTAGAATTTTTAGGTTGGTGTCTTGATTAGTGTATGTGTGGCCATCTTTCGCTAAATGTTGTTCATAATTTGATTTATATTTATATCGCGCCTGTTTAAGTTCGTTTGTGTTCTCTTTAAATCGTACTGTATGCGTTAAAGTATGATTTAAAGAGCCAACAGACGAACTTAAAGAGGCGCGGAATAAATATAGATCAAATTATACACAACATTTAGCGGAAGATGGCCACACATACACTAATCAAGACACCAACCTACAAATTCTTTACAGATTTAGCTAGGGCAACTTTATGGATAGAATGGCAGAATTTGGAATATATCAACAGCGCCGCAATCCATGATGAATGATCAAACTAACCTTAAAAATAATAAATTACGTATGACATGATTAAGGAAATAGGAAAATAATTTCATCGCAATTTTTACAAAAAAATAATTTGTTGTATAATTCAAAGCACCTAGGTATGGGGAATTCCATATTAGTCATCGGGACATTTTTCATTTTATTAATTTAACCCACAAAGAATTTTTTGTTTTGGAAAGTGTCTAGCCGCAGTAAGTTAGGTTGGTACCTCTTACATCAATTAGAAATATTTTCAACTTACAATAATCGATACTGTCAAAATAAATGGCATTTTATGTTGTACAAAACGTTGTTACACGTATATTACACGTTAGCTACATGTAAGTTACACGTAGGAATTCTTTACGAAAACAAATCAAGAAACTTTAAATACATTATGTACTTCAAGATGTTTAATTACAAATTAGTTTACTTCAGGTACGGTTTTTGTTTTAACATTTTTCCCCATTTTTGACAAATAAATTACAATGTCTAAAAAGAATTTAACAAATATAAATATTAAATTAAAGTATTGCAACTGGAATTTGTTTTAATTTTGCCGTAAAAGCCACCGAAATCTCCGTTTCACTTTAATTATTTAAAATAGTGAAAAACTCGTAATTTGGGAAATCTGTAAAGATTGGTCCATCTTTCCTCCAAATAAATTTTATTTTGCATAATTTCTTTCTTCTTTTTTTAAGAAATGATTTAGAATGTTAAGGGGTCGGAAAAGAGGAAACTTTTAGATTTTAAAGCTGTTTCTGTAAATATTGTTTGGGTTTCAATTTACGTGGAATTCTCCATATATGTATAAGCCCCATATTCTATGATTTCCTATTTATCGACGTTTTTTTTAACAAAAAATTACTTTAATTTTATGGTACACTTGAGGATATTTTGATGCTTAAATAAATCTATCTAAATCAAAAGTTTATGAAACTTATTACTTTCCATATAATAATTTAACGGTTTCCCTAGAAGTCATTTATTTAAATCGCTGAAAGAATTATCATATTAACATTTTTAGTTTACCATATTGATGTTATGTGTTAACTTTTAAATAATTATAAAAAAAGAAACACGAACGAAATGTATGAAATGTATGACGTCATGAGATAAAGATGTGTTTGAAAATAAAGGAATTTTAGCAAAACATTAATTAAATATCTATAAACAAGATTTTATTAATTGATTTTCAAATCATTTATAGATATTCGCAACGCATTTTAAAATTATTGCCTTATAAAATACACCAATACAACGATAACATTATGGAAATATCAGTATATTTGTATTTTCGTTTAGTATAATGGAATGAGACATCTAGTATGAATGTCTATGACTTAAGTAATAATAAAGTTTTGTTATTAAAATTAATTTTAAATTATTTTATTTTTTTTTTTTAATTTTAACATTATCACTTGATAAAAACATAGTAATACCAAATAATAATATATCACTATTCACTACTATTATTATAATGAAAATTAATTCAGGTTCTAAAAAAGGACATTTATGTATAATAAATTAATTTACTAAAAAATAAAAACAAAATTTTATAACGGTTTAGAATTTAAAACTTTCAGATTAAGTCAGAATAGGAGTATGTAATAATATACATACGTAAGAGAAAGAGTTTAGAGCTCTGAATAAGTCAAAAAATTCTTTTGAATTAAAAGAAACATTAAAAATAAATTTGCTAAATGAATTTAGCGAACCCAGGAATGACAAATACAGATTGAAATAGTTGATTGATAATCAACTATATCAAGTCAAAACGCGGAAAACATGTTGTTTGCTCGGCATAGTGGTTTAAAAGGCTCAGAAAAATAAAACAGCATATATAAACAGTGCCACTTGTAGATTTCAATGTACCTACCTACGGCAATAATTAGCAAGACTGAACGGGATAATCTTAATCGTAACTTTTGGCGTTTAAATCTTAACCAAAAAATCACTTTTATTCTAAATTTGTGCAGAACATAAATATTCGCCGAATTCGTACCAACAAACAAAAGTCGACGTGGTAACCCCTTTAAATATTTTTATCAAAGTAATAATAATCGCCGCCCCGGTGGCACAGTGGTTAGCATGCTTGCTTTAAGCTCCGGAGGTCCCGGGTTCGATCCCCGGCGGGTGATGAAAAAATCACGGCTGGTTAATGTTGGATCAATGAATTAATCACTCATTATCGGCCAAATCCCTCCATAGGATGTAGCGCCAGCGAAAAAAAAAAAAATAATAATAATCAAATGGTTCAGGAGAGTCAGGAATATTTTATGAATATTTTAAACAATAATCTTTTTAAACATAATTTAAATCCGTCGGTTCTCAAAACACCGTTAAAGGGAAAATTCCCAAAAAAAGAAAATATAAGAATCCGAGGTTTTTATAATAAACTAAATCAATTAAAAAAATCATATTTACACATATTGATTCACATTATTGATCTTCGTCATCGAAAAGTTAGCTTGATCCGGCTTTAATTGTTCCACGCATGTATTACCTTTTCTTAGAAAAATATCCCAATTCAACTGTAAAATTCTGGAAATACAGGACATCTTCAACACAACATTTAATTTAGGTTTTTACATACTCAAAAAGGATTTGTGTGGCAAGTGCGAGCTATTGAAAATGGTAACTAATCCTTCTGACTCTGAAATAATCGAAAAATAATTTAATAAGGCATACAAACTTCAAGCAAAATTTGAGAGGAATGGTGATATATTATTATTATTATTATTATTATTATACATATATACAAAGTGTAAGCCAAAGCTTTTGTACTTCGAGCACACAAAAAAAAAAAAAAAACCAAGAAAATGAAAATGTCGCTAATCATATATACATAATACATAAAATTAATAAACATAGATAATTATATAAAGCAATATGACGTACAATTAAATTAATTGTTCCTAGAAAGAACAAAATTATACCAAAGTTTTTTTTAAAAATATTTAGCAAATTAACACCTTTAAGATCGGATGGTAAGCCATTCCAAACAGTAATTGCATTTACCAAAACCGAACCATTATATACATCACTTTTGTTAACCGGCAAGTTAATATTTCTTGTGCGCAGAGACCTGGAAAAACTCAACTTCTCATGTAAATACAACGGTAAACCTGAATAATTGTCACCTCAAGTAATCGCGATGAAGTACTGTCACAATTACCATAAATTACATCACAATATGTAAAAATTGGCAAAATCAAGCTTTTAATTAAGTATATGCGTAACTGAACAGAACAACATTTTTTTATCAATCTCAACGAATATAAACTATAGTTAACCCGAACAAATAATATCTTATCATCCTCCAAAACAAGTGTCGGAGTGATATAGTGTGAATTCTTTTTTGACAGCAGCAATGCTTTACTTTTACTTGGGTTAATCGCAAGAGAATTATGTTTAGCCCATAATGAAATACCCCTAAGGTCGGCGTTCAGGTTAATAATACCCTCATCGAATTTTGAATAATCAATATGTATATATAATTGTAAATCATCAGCGTATAAATGAAAGCAACAATGACGAATTCGCCATGGAAGATCATTTATAAACAAAGAGAAAAGCAAAGGACCAAGAATGGATCCCTGAGGTACACCAGCAACTACATCACTAATGTCAGAGCGATCATAACCGTGCTCGATAAACTGCTTACGATTTTGCAAATAAGAATGCAGAAGAGTAATTGCAGAATTAGAAAATCTATAATACAAATAGAGTTTCTGAAGCAAAAGAGTGTGGTTAACGCAATCAAATACACTAGAAAAATCAAGCAAAACCAATATTGCAAGTGAGTTTTGTTTGTCTAACATTGAGGCTAGATCATCCACTATATGAACTAGAGCAGTCGTTGTGCTGTGTCCAGACTTATACCCCGATTGGTATTTACATAACAGATTAAAGCTATCCAAGTGTTGAATCATTTGAGATTGCATAATTTTTTCTAGAACTTTTGAAAGAGCTGGTAAAATACTTATTGGACGAATATCACCAATATTGACAACTATATCTTTCTTGGGAATTGGTATAATTGAAGCAACTTTCCATATATTTGGGAAAACTGACTTTAATAAACATTGATTAATAATGTAGGTTATATGTATGTGGCAAAAAAAGATCAACAAAAAATTTTAATATTTTAAAGTCAATCATGTCATATGCAACAGCATCTGATTTAATAGCTCGGATAGCACCCAGTACAAACAAATGCAAAAACATTACACCCAGAATTTGTATTAAAATTTGTATCTGGTAGAGGAAGAACAATGACCGACTCACGAAATTTAGAAATTCCTTTCAAAATATCATCAGCAGAAAATTTAATTTCAACTTCACCTACAGAACAAGAAACACCAAGTTTTTTTAAATTATTCCATGTCATTTTGGAATTGTAAATATTCCCAAAAAAATGCTTATGCTTAGCGTGGTTGATGTATGTAGTTGTCTTATTTCTGAGCCTTTTATAATAGTTCAAATTAGTCTCCAAGCCAGACCTTTTATAAATATTATACACCGAATCTCTCTGTTTTATTAAATTAACTATCGTATGGTTTAACCATGGTGAAGTTGGACATTTATTAATGCTTACTTTACGAGGCACACAAACCGAATCCAAATATAATAAATTAGAATTAAAAATATGAACGACCGTATTTACATCAGAACAACAATAAAGTAATGACCAGTCTATCACAAAAAAACTAATCATGAAAAAATCATAATTAATTTGCTTGTAATTAGACACAGTGATATGAGTTATCTTATCTCTTGTGCGACAAAATTTATAAGAGGCAAAGATCAAATCATGATCTGAAATCGATGGGACAGAACACTGACCATAACTGATAACATTATGCTTATCTTGTTCAAACACAACAATTAAATCTAAAAGACTATTTAATCTTGTAGCACCGAAAGGTAAAAAATGCAGATTAAGTACACGAAAACACTCCCCCAACGAATTGATATTCAACATATTAAAATTGAAGTCACCTAAACAGATCACTTTTTCATATACTGGTAGGAATTTAGAAAAAATAGAATTAAGATTAGTAATGTCTACATCTGAAGCAGGAGGAGGATTATAAAAAACAATAATCAAAATTTTCCCAAATTTACCTAATAATTCAGACGCCATAAATTCAACTTTATCATAGAACCCGGCGGATAATACTTTAACATCTAAAGTGGATCGGTAGTATAATCCAATTCCACCACCTCGAGCATTCCGATCAGACCTAAGTAGTTTGTAATTATTAATGTTAACAGATTTGGTTGAAGTTTTATTATTTAACCAGGTCTCCGACACAGCAAGAAAATCAAACTCATATTGATGTAATAGAATTGTTAGTTCATCTAAATGTTTAGACACACTACGAACATTGAGATGACCAAAGTATAACATATTATCATTGGGCAAATGCAATTTCTTTGAAATATCTGGACTAGCAACATCTGAAATATTAATATTATTTACAAAATTATAATTTAAATCATTCCGGTTCTCACTGTAGCAGCACGTGCCCACAATTTGGCTCGTGGTGGCCGAGATGTACGAAAATTCGATGAATGAAATGGTCGAATTAATACTCCAGTCGGCCAGGTGTCTGGATTTAGTGCCTTTTCACGAAGTTCCTCATTAATACCCAATTTATAGCAAATGTATTCCAAATCGTTAATATCACTATTTTTTGGAATTAACTTACCAACCCTGCAACTATTAATTCCCAAACAAGCATTAGCCATAGATAAAATATCTTCCTCTTTAGTAACTGGGTCAAATTTGGAGAGGTGTATCCAAAACTTCGGAGCAATCGTTTTGATAGTAAGGTTAACCGGCAACTTATTGGTACCACAAATTGGTAATACTCGCATCTTCCGTGATTTAATTGCTACATCAGAGTTAGCAGATACATCAATTGCAGTAGATGGTATATCTAAACTATAGGTACCCGAAGGTACAGTTGCAAGAATGTCTGATAACAGTCTGGAATCCGAATTAACTATTGCAGGTGGGGTAGATGATGCCACACATGAAGCATATGTCAAGCCAGTTGAAATCATAGAAAATGGTAATGGTGTATCAATATATGTTAGTTATCATATTATTTGTCAAAATAACCGAAAGACGAAATTATTTAGTTTTTACATGCAAAATGTTTTGCAATTACTTGCAACTTAACCGGGAAATGTTGCGGATTTACAGAACTTTCTAACTCTATTTGGTAAGAAAGTTTGAATTAATATTCTAAATTAAATAAAACGTATAATGTATTTTATAGAAGAGAATCATAGTTTGCGCATTAATAGAATCATAGTTTGCGCATTAATAAAAATGGTTCATCGAGTTCTTAATTCACATCCGGATACAGAAAGAATTATAATCTGGACAGACAGTTGTGTATCGCAAAATCGGAATTGGATAATGACATTCCCTTCTTTTCAATTATAGGCTTTTCATACCAAAAATTATGTGTTTAATAATTTCTTAGCATAATTGTATCAGCAAAAAATAAATTTTAATGTATGATTTTAATATGGTCCGACTTCCGAAGAGTGTAGGTGAATTTAACCCAGTTTGAACTGATGAGTTTATGAGTATGTTAAAATCAATCTTCTCATCACGCCGTGGCGACTGGATTGATTATACCAATACAGCTAAATTCTCTTACAATCTTCTTCACGATATTCACACAGCTCTATTTTTGTGTAAGCTAATTTTATTTTAATTTTGAATGTTAATTAATTAATTCGTGTAATTTCTAATATGGTCTAATACGGTTGCATATTAGAAATTACACGAATTAATTAATTAACATTCAAAATTAAAGTAAAATTAGCTTACACAGAAATAGAGGTGTGTGAATATCGTGAAGAAGAAAAATTGTAAGAGGATTTGGCTGTATTAGTATAATTCGCTAATACAACCTGCACAGTATATTCTGAATAATATATAATGAACATAAATTGTGGTACAATCAGATCAAGATTGATTTTTTCATAATCATAAGCTCATCAGTTCGAAATTGGATCAAATTCTCTTACAATCTTCGGAACATATTAAAATCATATACATACATTAAAATTTATTTTTTGCTGATACAATTATGCTAAGAAATTATTAAACACATAATTTTTGGTATGAAAATAAGCCTATAATTTATTATGATTTTTTTTTTAAATTTAGCATGACGTTTCGGATCCTACTCGTAGCCATTTCAAAATGGCATTAGCAGCTCCGGATGCCTGAACCACCTCCGGAGGTGAGCGACTCATCTCCGTTCACAAAGAACTGGTGCAAAACCAAAGCTGCCACACTTCTACTTCTATGTCGTAATACCGATGATCCAAAACTCTTCAAATTCCTTTATAGTACAATAAAATAATAATTTGTGCAAATTATATTGTAGAATCGCTCCAAAATCAAACACAGACCTCACGCTACGTTCAGCGTTTATACGAGTACAAATAAGAGCACCATGCAAAAACCTGATTTGACCAGAAAATGTCTGCAATAAATTCATATACAATTATTTCGATTCGCCTAATTTCTAATTTAACTTATTATCTGTATGCACACAGTCACTCTAACAATGAAATATATATTTTTTATTTATAAACACCACGCCGTGTTTAAATTTTACACAAAGGTTAACATACGCAACCCGAAAATGCAGAATATTTATCCAGAAATGAGAAATTGTACGATTTGACCTTCACGGCAACAGTTGCATTGTTTAAATAAAAACAAAATTATTCAGCTAAGCCGAAAAAATTTAGACTTACGTCAACAATATTAAAACGCTTATATACAATTACTAAAGCGTAAAATTTCTTTGCTGTCAAAACAGTAATAAATTTGCGAGCCAATTATTACTAATATACTCCTACTTTCTCGAAGTCACACTTTCTTCTAGAAATGGCTTGGTCGAAAATATCGGTATCAGGCACAAGACATTAATCTCACATTTATAATATCAAAGTGTAATAAATCACATGTGTACATACATATATCAGACATTATAAATAAGTAAACATCTGAATTATTAGCTTTTAATAAAATCAAATATAAGAAATCTCAACTTTTTATTTTAGGACCGGTTTTAGAGCTTGAGTTGAAACATCATCTATACGTATTGGTAAATAGTTTAACAAATTTTTAAGTTCAAGGTAGGCAAGGTAAATCAAAATCGCGTGACTCGAAATATTTAGTATATACTTTGCTACACTGTAAGTTGAAGCAACACAATCTGTGAAAAAATATATCAAAAATGTTGTTTTGCAGACTACTAGAGAAAGCTTGGAATTGATCGTCTTAATCATCATAGTGGGTGAAAATAAGCGCAAGGTAAACAAGAAATTGTTAATGATTTTAAAAATTGGTATAATTTCACAATTTCTGTTTCATTTTCGGAATCATTTATCGTTCATGTTATTTATGTAAAACACTGTGTATTTATGAACACTAAAGTAGAGTTGATTTTATTAGTAATTTTATGTAGCAGATATTCTTTACATTTTCGTTGCCAGCATCAGTGAAGTAACTATTTGTTGTTTTGTTTTCAACCAAAATATTATGTTTTCTATCTTTTTGCTAAAGGTTTGTTTTGTCATGACAATGTTTCTGACGTTGGCTCAATTTGACAACCGTACGCATGTTTGGTAAATTTACCAATTGGACAAATATTATTCTACAGTTATTATAAGGATTATTTTTTTGAAATTTTGCATTACTACTTAAATCGAATTTTAATTTTGCTTTTGATGAGTTTACTACTGGTAACGCACCGATCATTATGGAGTTAGTAAGGTGTGTATCCCATGAATATTATATTAGACAATGAAAATGTTATGTACTTTAAGATAATAAAAATATAAATTCCAATTCTTTATGTATTAACGTGAATATTTACAACTGTACGAGTACGATTAAATAAAAATTTCCTATGTATTTTAACTGAAAAAATAAAATTGTAAAAATCGGAGCATTCAATTCTTCGTGCGCTTCAGCCAAAATATATTCTAAAAATGTAAAATTATAAAGTAATATAATAAATACTTATACATAAAAATTATAATAATAAATATAAAATTATAATTTATAAATATGTATAACCAAATAAAGTTCTATTAAAAATATAGCGAGTTTATTTATAAGTGCTTCGACTTTCTACTTAAATGAAAGATATGTCTTCGTCCAACATTATAAGCAAAAATGTCTAGGAATACTTCGGTTCTGGTAGGTCTTAACGGTTGACCATTTTTTATTCAGGTAAGATTGACCTGTTCGATTTACACAAATACATGTAAATTTGGTCCTACATACTAAGGATATCTTTCTAAGACATTTATTCGACCCCCTTAGGGGGTATTGAAATATAGCACAAATATAATCGTAGTTTGTGAAGATTAGTTTACAATAAAATGAGATGCGCCGAATATTATAATATTTCTATTAGTAAAGGTCTATTTTACGATTTTCAATTATTGCAATCAGATATATCCAAATTCAAAATAATTTTAATAAAATCAAAATTTTATCATCAAACAAATTTTGGACAAAATGGAAGTAAATTACACTACTCTTTTAAATTAAAACTTATGTGTACTTTTGGAACCAAATAAAGCCGGTAAATTATAGTTTTCGATCTAAAATTAAAATTTATCACCTTTCGTATCAGTTCTAACCGCTGGCATGCAATAGTGCAATGTACAAGTGGTCTACGCAAAAGTGATCTAGAGCCATGCATCCTTCATTTGCCTATTGCGTAAGCTGATGTTGAAAGAAAATTGCGAAAAAGGTAAAAGTCTCTCAGAATTAAAAAATCCATTATAAAACTTAAAACTTTGTCGCTATTGGCGTTTAAGCGCTTTGAAAGTAAAATTAAATACAGCTCCCCAATACAGCATCCGACTTGTTAATTTTCTGATATTATAAAACAATCTAGTCAATAAAAACAAACTCCTCACAATTTTGTGATTTAACACTGCCACTTTTTTAATTTTAGTATTAGAGCAGCATGAAAATCACTAATTTGTTTGATCCAAATCTAATGGGATCCAACAATGTTGATTCAGTAAATTTTGGATATCCTACTCGTCAGTATTTAGGTCAATAAATTAAAATGGATTAGAATAGAGGACAATATTTAAACAAAGAGCTATATTGAATCAGTTTTAAATGGAATCTATATTAGATGAGTTAGTTAAATTAAAGTTGTACTACAGGGAAAACCGAAAAATCCAATCTTAAAAAATTGAATTATTTTTAAAATAATATTTCGACCTTTCGAGTCATCAATCGGCACAATATGTATATTAAAAGTTATACATATAATAAAATAAAATAAAAATAAATTCAATCCATGTAATAATTTTTTTAAAAAATGTTGTGCGGCGACAGAAAATCAATAAAACGTACCGGCTAATGATGACCTGAAAGTTCAAAATATTTCAAGTGATATAAAGTAATTATATTATAATATATGAGCCGTTTATTTTGAAAGTGGGGCAAGTCCACATTTTGTTGAAACGAGAAAATGAAGGAATAGAGAAACAATAAATGCAAAAATATACGGGATTTTGAATTTTCTTATTTTTTGAACAAGTATAAAGGATTATTTTTTTTAATTTTGACTATAAATTGTTCACCGTTAGAAAGATTATACTTTTATTTGTCTATTGTTATCATTAACTTTAATTTTTGGAAAAATGGACTTGCACCACTTTCAAAATTAACGGCTCATATTAATATTTTAATTTAATTTCTTAAACTACACGCTGTAACAAGTATGCATTGAATATTTACTTGACTTATCATTTACACTATTCAATTTTGGTTGTTGCTTCGAAATAATTAAGGTACGGAAACAAATTTTGCACTAATATATTGAGAAACCGGATTCAACATATTCATCAATAATTGTTAAATAGGTGAAATGTGGAAGAAATATGGCAAGACATGTAAATTTGAGATTACTTGAAACATTTACGATAGATAGAAAATCTGACGACAGTCACATTACTTGAAACATTTACGATAGATAGAAAATCTGACACAGTGGTTCGGCAGATCCGGTGCTAGGTAGAAAGATTTTAATAATATTCAAAAATAATCCATCGCTCAGTGTTCGAGATGTCGCTAAAATGTAGCTGTTCATTAAATTATGTTCAAAAAATAAAAAAAGTAGTGGGCTTAACACGTATAAAGTGACTAAAACACCAGACAAAAATCTGAAACAATATGTTATGGCTAAAGCATGAGCGAGAAAACTATACGACAATTTGTTCACCAAAGTTGATTGAAATTTTCGTGAAGGGAGATTTTAATCAATGGCCAGTACATCAATTTTATGTTTCCAAAATCTCAGGGCGGTGTTGATAAAAACTTTAAAACTAAAAAAATTTCCAAATTCCCAAAGAAATTCTTAGTTTGGCAGGAAATTTGTTCTTGTTCTACAAAAGAGTAAAAATTTCGATACAACTGGAACCGTAAATAAAAATATTTATATAAAGCAGTGCCTGAAAAAAAGATTAAAGCTATTTCTTCTTACTCACAATGACTCAACTATATTTTGGTCCGATTTGGCAAGTGTCATTATGCCTCGGATATTTTGCGTTGGTACGAGGACAGTAACGTAATGGTTGTATCTAGAGACACAAACCTATCTAACTGCTCAGAGCTTTGTCCAGTTGAGCGGTACTGCACTATCGTTAAAAGACATTCCAAGCATTAGGAACCATTCATTTTATTTTCAAAATCTAAATAAAATGTCTTCGAAAGCAGCTCTTTTTCGCAAATTTGTGTTAAAAACGCTCTTCTCGGTTTATAAAATCTGTGAAATATCATTTAACAAAGGAATCCTGAGTTCTGGATTCTTTCGTAGCCAATATGTGGTTTATAGATGCAACCGTTCACAGCTAACTACATAGTGCTAAAAAATCTGGCGGAGGAGTACTCATTGCGATTGATGCATCATTATCGAATTAGTTGAAATATCCAACCTGTCCATCGAGCAATTGTGTGTTAAAATCGCAGTCAACGAAAAGTCAATTTTTATCTACGTTGCATATGTTCCGCCTGGCTCACCGATATCGTCTTACACCGCCACAATAATGGAAATAAACAATGCTGCTAATTCAACTGACACCATCTTGTTCACTTGGGATTTTAATTTTCCAACTATTAGCTGGTCATATGACGAAGAAATGAATGAAATTTTACAATTGAACGTGAGTTCTGAAATTGAGTGTCTGTTTATCGATTCTGATTTCGAATAAATCTTAGCCAAATCTGCGAGGTACAGAATGGTCTTGACCGAATTTTAGATCTGATTTTTACAAATGAACGGAATCTATTTAAAGTAAATGAATCACCATCACCATACGTTATTAATGATGTTAACCACAAAGCCCTAGAAATAATTTTTGAAAGCAAGGGCAGCCATGTTATTGATAATCATCAAAACAGAGAGCCGTATTACAACTTTAGAAAACCGACATAATAAATCTTCATCTTTATCTTGAGCAGATTAGCTGGGAGAATGAACTTATCAGTAGCAACATAGATGTTAACGTGGAGAAATTCTACAAAATTATATCTGAGGGCATTGCACTATTTGTTCCTACTACTGCTGTGGCTAAATCGAACAAATATCCACCATGGTACAACGATAAACTTATCAATCTTAAGAACAAGAAAGACAAAGCTTACAAAGCTAATCTCAAAATCAGTTCAGATGAAAGCAAACATAAATTCACTACGTGTAATCAAAATTTCGAGAGATAATTTGAGATAAAGTATAATAGTTACATATATAAGCAGTATTAAGGAAAAAATAAGAAACGATCCAAAACATTTTTGGAGATTTTTTAAAGAAAAACGTGAAACTAATGGTTACCCAGTGTGTATGACATTCAAAGAATGTAAATCCTGTGACCCGCACATACATGTTTGCGGAGTTTTTTCAATCAGTTTATAAACCGGAAGACATTGATAAGTATTAAAATCCAAACAATGGTGAAAACGACGTAACCATACTAACACAAAGGATTGAAACCGACGATATTCATCGAGCTCTAGAAGTATTCGGAGATGGATGTGGTCCTGATGGCATTCCAGCTTCATTATTGAGAGATTTCACATCGTTGGTAACTCCTTTGTGTCTTCCATTTAATCAATCATTACAACTAGCCGTATTTCCAAAGAAATGGAGAGTAACAAGAGTAACACTAATTTTCAAAACAGGAGCAAGAAATGATGTCTCTTGTTACAGAGGAATTACATCAATATCTTCATTACCCAAATTATTTGAACTGGTAATATGCAACTCATTCAGAACTTTGGTTCCTCGATTCATCTCACAGTGTCAGCATGGTTTTATACCCAATAGATCAACATCAACAAATCTTATTGAATTTACCAGCAACACCATTAAAGAAATTGAAATGCATAAGCAAGTTGATATGGTGTATACTGACTTTGCCAAAGCCTTGACTCTATCAGTCATTGTAAAACGTTGGAACAGTTATGCAGATTCGGTTTTTCTAAACAGTTTGTTGCGTGGTTTAAATCATATTTGAGTAATCACATTCAGTATATTGAGCTTAGTAATAGAAGATCAGAATCAATTCAAGCTACTTCAGGGGTACCACAAGGCTCTCATGTTGGTTTGGTCTTCATAATTTTCATCAATAACGTTACTGAAGTATAATACAACATTCTAAGGTATTAATGTTTGCAGATGATCCCAAAATCTTTAAAACAGTAGAAAACATAGGCGATACCGTGTGAGTCTAACCGCCTCAGTCTCAACATCAACAAGTGTAAGAGTTTATCGTTCCATCGGAAAGTTAACCCTGTCCATGCTTGGTTTTATTAAGCGTTGGACTGGGGATATTCATGACCTCGAGACAATCAAGATCCTGTATTATGCCTACGTCAGATCTCAACTTGAATACGTTGTCAACATCTGGCGTCCTTTTTACGATGAACCTATATCAGAAAAATCGAGAGTGTCCAAAAAAAGTTTATACGGTATATAACGTGTAAAGACGGATGGGAGTACGACCATGACTTACCGGACCACGTTAACCTGCAGCGATTACCATCATATGCTACTGGATGCAAAACCTATCGAATGATAACATTGGCAAATAGACGAGAGCTTTTAAAGTGTAGGTTTATTGGAAATATTTTACTTGATCATATCGAAAAAAGGCACCGAGTAAGATTTTAAGAGATCATGAGTTCCTTCATCTGAATAAATACAGAACAAACTATGGTGACAATGAACCGGTAAACATGATGTCGAAGAGTTTTAATAAAATCGACCATTTGTTCGACTTTTACTTAAGTAAAGACAGCTTTTAACGTAGGTTGAAGCAACATTATGCTCCAACCTAAAAATATTTTTATGTCAATTTTAATTCTTTTTTTGTTAATTTAATTTTTATTCTACCATGTTCAATATGTTATAAATTCAAGTCAAATTTGTAGACTTTTCTCTGTATAAATATAAAAATATAAATACAAAATATAAAATATGATTGTAATCTCCAATAATAAGATATTTCACGCTCATTAGCAAATATTTCAAATTTCAAATCCTATGCGGATATGTACTTCAATATATCGTCATAGATTTAGGTGTTCTTCTTATAAACAGTGTAATCAATTCAGGTAAAATTAGTTTATATTGAATTTTCATAAAAACTTGAAATAAGCTTTAAGAGTACATACACTAAATATTTCCACTAAATGATAGCACTATTAATTAAATATTTTTGTATTATCTTTCCAATTGTGTGAAATTGAATTGATATGAGGCACTTTCTGCGTACACTATACATACGTCTTACCGATATCCCTATGTGTCTATAAAAACTTTGAAACCCGTTATCTTTAAGTTTGTTCAATAATAAAAGCCTGACAATGTGAATAACGAAGGGAAGGCGGCTTTGACTTTCAAGGCGCGTGGTAGGAAATTTTTTCCTTTAAAATGTCTCTCTCTGATATTTTTTTTTCTAAATTATTATTCATCAGCAAATTGTGGAAATTACCCAGACCTTATCCAGCCCAGATATTATTCGAATATAGATTCTCAACAAGAGTTACAATTTAGTTGGATGTCAAACCATCAGAAAATGATAAATTTACACTTAAAACATTTGGCGGTCGTAGTCAAGTTTATGGAGCAGGATCGAGATATACGCAGTTTCATTGTTACTGTATGCTTTTACCAAAGATCCAAGCGATGATGTGGAATTGGCATTGATCCTGGCTAAAATCGTGATTTTTTTTCTAAATTATCGATTTCTTTTGATATGCTCTCTTATAATGAGCTCCTGCTCAATAAAGAGTCTGCCAAAAGCTAAATACATAAATGTAAATTAAAAGATTATAAGAATAAGAATAAGTTACAAATTGGAATCGGATTTAAAATCCAAAATCCACCAATATATGTTAGTTAGATACTGTGGTTTATAAATTGACTATTGACTTGCGCCACTTAAGCGTTTTTCAAATATCGAATAAAATTCTTATCAAACATTACATTGCGCTTAGTAAGTTCCAAATATTTTTATTTTGTCTAGGTTTGCTATATTTACTAAACATAAATGATATTTACTTAGCCTTTTTTTTTTTGCTGAGCATAAGCAAATACCAAATTCGGCTCAGTAAAAGTTAAGTTTAAAATTTGCACTGCTCAGTAAATGTCACAATGACAGTTAACGTGAATTAAGAACAATTTACTAAGCACTTGGTGATAATGAGAAAGCTAATTGGTCAAATTGGTAAATTTGAAATTTACACAGCATGGTGAAATTTATAAAACGATGACTAATGTTCACGATGAATAACTTACTAAGCTTAAGCAGTTGTTAGTAAGCGATTAGCTAATATTATATATATACTATATAGGTATAGTAAATATATATAATATTAGCTAATCGCTTAGTAACATAATCAACATACTCGTATGGCTACATAAATACACTTGAAATAAAACTAATAATTTAGTTTGAAAATTAGTAAAACTTTATTTTAACTCCATTAATACATTGTATCTATGTACTTCTATAAACCAGTCCAAGCATCCCTGAATTTCTAATGGTTCATCTGGAATATGCAGTGTTTTTTGAATGTCCGCTAAGTTTGGTATGATAGAACAAACCAAATGTAATAGTTATGTATCTGCAAAAAAAAAATTATTTATTATAATATACACTTGTTTGCATTTCTTGTAATTTAAATTAAATTCAATCAGTGATATTAATTTACCTTTTCGTGTTTTTTCCAACGAAATGTTTCCACTTGAATTTCCCGCTAAGGTTGTGATAATCAGGTGTTGAGGGTTATGGGTTATATTTTCTTCAAATGGCACACCAGTCCAAGCCCTTATCATCTGTATATAATTTAATTTGAAAAGAAAGGTTTACACAATAATTGTACATGAATACTAATTGATATTATGCACATATATACATTATACATTCTTACTACATAATATTGTACTGTTTAAGTATATTTGTAGACATAATCATATAATTATATTATATATAGTACATAATAAATAATTACTTAAATATAATTTCGGAACGTTCATAACTGCCAATACCAATTTACACAGCGCAGTGTAAGTATTATGAAGCTTTTATATAAATTTAAAATGACATACAGTCAGAAACATTCAGATGTATACGGTAAACTAAAATCAACGAAACAATAAAATCCACTTGTATTACTTCCGATAAAACAAAAAAAAAACATGTTTAGATGTGATGTTTTATATGTCTATACTGTCCTTCACGTATTTATGATGATGATATGATATCTTCTGTTTGGTTTTTAACTTTATCTTTAAATTTCCCTCTAAATATGAGCCGTATACATCTGAATGTTTCTGAGTGTAGTTAATTTTACTCAACAAAGGCAAAAACCCTCGCAGTTTTACAATTACGGCTTAATATATACACTTATATATTAAGTACATAATGTCCTCGTGAGGGAGTCACTTTGAGTTCAAGTAAATGCGGTGAAAAACTAAATAAGCGTACAATACAAACAGTGTACAATACAACAGTAAAATCTAGGATTAACATTTTCACATTTCATTATTTATATGTTATAAAATAGTCCAGATGATATGTGGTTCACCGAGGCATGGCCAAACTTAGAATATAAATTAAAAACACGAGAACAATATGCACATAAGATAATAGCGACCGCTTTTATTATCCAAACTAATCTATTTACTATTTACCAAACTTACCTTTGAATTGATAAAAACTCTATAGATGAAGCAGATAACTTCTACAAATTGTATCGTGGTGTAAACTGATTTATTTATTTTTTGTGTTTTGTAAATGTTTTATAATATCACTGCACAGATTTAACTTCACAAATAGAATGATTTTCTATTAATTTTTATTTATTTATTTGGATACCAAAAATAAAATAAAACACAAAATCATACAAGTCATATAATTTACATGATATGATTGGTTGATTTATTAAAATAAAAAAAATACAAAATCGGAATGTTCTTAATATAAAAAGCAATTTACATAGTCCACCGTAAGGCTTAAAAATCATTTGCAAAATTTTAGAAATGCTTAGCAATTTATTCTAAACAAAAACTAAAATTGAACAAGCGTAGCATAAATGTATTAAATATTGCACTTGCTTACTAATCCTAATAAGTATATTACCAACAACAAATTCTGAACGTACTTCCATAAAGTACTTTCATGTACATTAAAGTATTGAATATTAACTGCCAAAATTTATTTTACACAGCTCAGAGTATATTTTAAAAAACATTTACAAATATAAAATAAGCTTTGTAAATTGCATTTCAAAAGAAATTTAACACCTGTGGTATTTGAATGTGTTCACTCATCATTCGCTTGTGTTATTTACCAATAATTCTAAAAACAAAACAAAATAAACTGCAACATGTCGTATTAACACTGAGTTTATTGAAATTTACCAAGCTATATTGTGACATCATAATTTCCAATCTTTCATAAAATTACTCGGCATGGTTTTTAATGATCAACAATCAGTTGTAAATATACTTTTTACACTTTCTGCCGTAGGCACTTGGCGAAACACACTTAATACACACATTTTTAAAATTTTTTTAAAAATACTTGTTTTATATTTCGCAAAATTACAAAAGGTTTAAAAAATCACTCGATCGATTTCGGCTTATTAGGCCATCATCAGAAGTATCTACTAAACTGTTTAGTACTAACAGTATGGTAGATACTCCTGATGATGGCCTAATAAGCCGAAATCGATCGAGTGATTTTTTAAACCTTTTGTAATTTTGCGAAATATTTAACAAGTGTTTTTAAAAAAATTTTAAAAATGTGTACAGTTGTAAATATGTAGTACACTGCAAATTTTTACATGGCACTGTATCCTTTAAAATTGATTGGTGATACTTAACAATTTTATTTTACTCAGCCAAAATAGTAAATAACGCAAAGCTTTTTTTCTCAGTGTACATACGAATAAGTTTTTGAAGTAAAAAACTTCCAATTTATCATTGCGTCTTCTAAAGTAACTGAAACAAATTAATCAAAAAAAAAATTTGGGTTTATCCGACTGCTCGAACGACACTTTCCCAAAAAGCGTCCGTTATAGATCACCAAACCAACCATCTATATTTTACAAACATTTTCCGTTATTTTGGGCAAGATCCTTAAAAGATGTCAGGTTTTTCTTAAATTTGGAGACCCCTTCCCCAATATCACAATTTGTCACGACAATATAAATCTTCTACTCTCATGCCGCCAAATCACAGACTCACAATTAATGTCATATTATTTAGAACTGGCACGTGTTAAATAGCAAACAAAGTCGCATTCGTCCGTTTTCATCTTGGATCTTTCACAATATACCTACATAGATCCAGTTATACATCTCTAGTATAATGCTGAAAATCCTTAAGAATTTAAATTACTCCGTTCAGAGAGCACCCATAATTTTCAAAATTTATTTTCTGAAAATTTATGCCGTCAGATCACAATATTATGTGATTTTTAATCCTAATGTAGGAAAATTAAATATGAAAATCAATATTAATTTCGAAGAGCAATTGAGTGTACGATATTTTTTGTCAGTCCGCCTTTAGCCAACACAAATAAGCTCGACGGTTGCCCATGCGAGAACATGCCACGTATAATTGTCCGTGTGAAAAACATGGTCATTGCGAATGCCAATCTAATACGAAATTGAACGCGTTTAAATTCAATTGGCACGTCTATGGGAATCATAGGAATTCGTGGCACCAAAACATTTTCGGCTCGGAATTTGCAAAATGGTGGCTTCGATAATGTTTTTCATCAATTTTTTAATGATCAATCGCGTGCCATTGCACATCCGTGGTGGATTCAAATTCCGAAGTAAAATAACCGGAGATCCAACTTTCAGTCGTAGAAGGTGTGGTGGCATGCCTGGCAAATCCAGTGAGTTCAAAAAGTATGTTGGATAATTTACAGCTTCGTTGGCATCGCAAGCTGTATCGATCGATTTGTATGATATCAAGTCGCCTGGCAACGACTGCTGTATCTTGAAGTTTAAATCGTCGACGTCCACATTTTTTGCTGCCAAAATGGCTCTTTGTGCCAGCAACGCATGATTTATGTTGTGTGTGGGTACATCGGGAAATATGCGATCAATGAGAGTATTTTGCAAATCAACGATTGTGCAGAAATTAGTGGGCAATTTTATGCATCCAGTATTTTCAGAGACAGCAACTTTTCCATCGCCGATATCTAACAATTGGTTCGAGAATGTATCAGCGGATGGATTTTCTAGCCGGACTTTTTCAATATTACGCCACAGTTTCGATGATTTCAAGGAAGCGTTGATCTCATCAGTGTACGTTGAACGTGGAATGATGGGAATTGTTTGTCTGAAATCACCTGAAAGGAGTAACAGAGTGCCGCCGAATAATTCGCCGTTGTTTTTCAAATCTTTGAGTGTTCTGTTCAACGCCTCAAGAGAATGTTTATGTGCCATAGTGCATTTATTCCAGATGATAATTTTGCATTGTTTCAGTACTGTGGCCATGCATAAGATTGTTTTTTTCGGTTCCACACTGCGTCTACGTTATTTTGAATATTTAGTGGCAGCTTAAATGCTGAATGAGCTGTTTTTGCAATGCCATTATTTGATCGTATTTCGGCGAGAATTAGCGAAATGGGAAATATTTTGTCAGTTCAACCTGGTGTCACAAATCATACTTCCAGCAACGTCGTCAACAACAGGCGCATTGAATCTTCGCACGTGCTGTCCAACTGGTGTTTTATCAGGATTGATGACAATAGTGTATGTGTGCAGTATGTGAATAGTTGTGCATGTGTGCTTCGAAGAATAATTCATTATGCTGATTCAATAGGGCGCCCAGTTCGCCGACGATGCGCCTGGCATTAGGCGAATTGAGGTAATTGTACCGCAACGTGCATCCACACGATTGATGTCGGGAACAGGTTTGAATCTGGATCCGTACCGATGAGCAAGCCGTTCAATGGTTCTGGTGGTGTCTCAATTTCTGGTAGCTGCACTTCTCCTGATACGCAACACATTCCGGCTGACTCATGTTTGCATTTGAGCGCATGACATTGGGGACATTCTTTGTCCATAGCACTTTCAGATGAGCGGAATATTTAATATCTGGCTCGTACTCGAATGCAAGACGAAGGAACGAAGCTGATGTAAATGCTCGATGTACTTGTTTGCGCTGTCGGTCATTTGCTCTGCGTGTATTAACGACGAACCAGCGCGCTTGTCCCCGTTCAAATTGTCGTTGTTGATTTCGTTCAGCTCGTGCCTCTTGTGATTGAGATGCACGCGACTGTGACGTGCTCACATGAACATTTTCGTTATCTTATTGGATTTGTTCGTCTGTTCTTTCTGCTCTACTAGTTCGCTTGTTTGTTGCTTTATTCGTTCGACGGCCGAAATGGGCCCCTTTGCGTTATGCTGGCATTGTTCACTGTAATACGCACACACAAATCGACAAAATTGTTGTACATACTGATGAAAAACGGAATACCGATAATGTATTTGGTAATTTAGTATTTTACCAACCTTTTTACAATCATAAAACATGTATATTTCTTATAAATTAAAATAAATCGTACACAATTTTGCACGCATGTTATGATACATAACAAATGTAAAATGAAATGTCAAAATGTCGCGACACTTCTCGTGAATGACTTCGCGCATATGTGGATGAAACTTCGATGAGGCAGATATCGCCATCTGTCATTTAAGAACATAAATAATTTCGTTATGTTTGAAATACGAACGACGGTTAAATTATTTGGATATTGTTCATACAAAAATACTAAAATCGCGATTAAATTGGGAGGGTGGGGGTAGGATGGTGAAAATTTGGGGTTATAGGAATTTTTTGATGCCAAATCAAAAAGAAATACGAAAACAAATTTTTGTCCAAAAAATAGAAATAGAAAACAAGTTTCCGGATAGGGACACCCTTATCACCTGGCGGTATGAAATATACTTTACGACCTATTCGCATCCCTACCAAATATACATAAAAAATTTCATAAAAATCGGCCGAGCCGTTTCGGAGGAGTGCGACCACAAACACCGTGTCACGAGAATTTTATATATTAGATATTTAAGTTATAGCTTGAAAATGGCGTATAAAGCCCAAATATTATAACAAATAAATTTGATTTGGATCTATAATTGAATGCAGAAGAATTAATTTAAAAAAAACTTATATAATACAAAATTAAATAAATAATGCATCTATCAATATGACGTAGAAATATTAATCATTAAAATGCCATAAATTGTCAATGAAACATTACAGAAATGTCAATGTCAGAAATGTCAATGTAACAAAAATGGGAAACATAATTTATTTTTAAATGTTAACTAAGGTAAATTTAAATTCCATATTGCACGGTAATCTATTCATTTGGTCTTAAAAACACCTATGGAATAATTGTTGAAATTTGGAAGGTGTATTAACCTTAGAAAAATATTTCTTCGGAAAGTTCGACATTACCTCGGAAAACAGAATAACAAACTTATTTTGTTAAAATGACCCCGGTCGCAATGCTTCAATCGACTTCAAATTTTGTGAACAGTTAGATGATCAATTGTCAAATTTATCATCAACATAACAAAAAGATCTTCGGTCCGGTTTGTGAGAAAATCTGTTTGGCAGTTTTGTCTTCCACTGCAACCCTCTCTATTCTAGACTCGAATGGACCTAAAAGTTAACACAAACTGCTTATTATTAAAATCTATCTTTGTACAAAATATCAACCAAAACTATCAATTTTTGTGAGAATGGGTAGCAAAGCAAAAATATTAAAAATGTATCACATTTTTCTAATAAATGTTTCTGCATCCTGGTAACCTAATTCGTCGAGAAACGTGAAAATCTGGAACATTTTATTCGCGATTACAATAATTACCCAATATAACTTTGTTATATGCAGTGAGAAAAGTAAAAATAAAACATAGTATAGTGTATAACAAGTGAAGAACACGAGTCATTGCAATACGAAAGTGAAATTTTCAGCCTGAGCGATAGCGAGGGCTGCACTCACTTGAGTATTGCAATGACTCATTTTCACACGAGTTACCCACGTTATTTTTTCTACGATAGAAAAAAAAATTATTCGCAACAAAAAATGAAATTGAAACGTTTGGATTTTCACAAATCGTGTGGCATTGTTAAGAAATCGTTGTGTAATGAATATTTCCACCCGATTTTAGTAGACGACAAAGGCTCCTTTTGTTATATAATTTAAATTCAAAAATCGTCATCGAAAACATAGGTTACTGCACTATCGTAGAAAAATATTATTGTGTAGTGAAAATTATAATTGGGTGTTCAATTGTTTTAAATTTGATTGAAATATTGGCCACAAAATATTGAAAGTTTGAACAAATTGTCATAGTAGTGAACCGACCACTACAGCAAATTTGTTTTGATGTTTTGTGAATACAAGTGCGGGCAAGAAATCACATAGCGATTAATCACATCTGCATATTAATAAACAAACATTTTTTCGGCGGATTATAATTATATTTTTGGAAGGCGATCATTACGACGATCATGTGGTTTTATGCACAGTAGGTCTGGCCAGTAGAACTCTCTCCACCCTTCATTGGGCCCTAAATATTGTTTCTATAAATAAATAATTTTTGTAATAATTTTATAGAAATATTTACAAAATTAATAAACAAATAGCCACACGCAAAATAATGAGCAATTTTATCTAAAACATTAATTCACGAAATATCCAGTTACGAATATTCTAAAATACCGACAAGTTATCTAAATTCTTATAAATTCAATCTAATTTAAACGGTTGTATTAAACCTAACAAGGAATTATTTAGAATAATCAATAAATTATTTAATTAATCACTCTTGTGTATATAAAATTGATTAATAATAATCGTGTTCTTTAGAGTTTTTATATTAAACTTTTACTTTTTTTCAATACGAATATATTAATTTACCGCAATAAACATTTTAGTTAAACTATATTCCAATATAAGTAAACACAAGTAGGTTTTAATTTAACATAATTTCCAGTTTTTGTCAATCGAAAGTACATATGTAAGTCATATGATTATAGAAAGTAACACTCACAAAAAAATTTATAAATAAAAACTTTACAAGCTTAAAAAAAAGTCACAACAAAACGTTTATTTTACTAGAGCAAGAAGAAGAGTTACCCTCTTTGATCAATATATTCAAATCCAAACTGGCCCGACTAGTTTACTTATTCTGTATTTCATATTTACAAAAGAAACTTTATATATAAGCAACGAGCATTTTATAGGCATATAGCCGCCTACATATATAATCAAAATTAAATAAGATTACATAAATTGCACCAGATAAACCGCACTAAAAAGTAATTAAAAAATAAATATTTATTTATATTACTGATATTGCACAATCTACGCTATAAACCTATAGATATTGTATTTTTTATGGAATACTTTTACAAATAAAACAAATAAATGAATATTAACAGAGATCGAGAGCACATTCCCTATACTTTAGTAGATAACCCAATTTTATTTACTTTATACACCAGCCACAGTTAACAAAGCTTTGTCATACTTTTCTTTTTATAACTTTTAGTTAAAATTATTTATCTTTTTATAATTATACACTTTAATTTGTATGACCTCAAATTATATTCACTAATCACAGGAAAATTATTAAAATTGTATTAAATTAACAAATTGTTATCACTTTAAATTGTTATGTGACACGTGTATGGTCACTGCTTATTGTTAAATGAAACGATCGCGATTTTCTTAACTAAGTTTGTAGTAAAAAAAAAAAATGTTTATACAACTTTTATTTACAATAATATTGATATTTTCCTCTTTTTCGTTTTCTTCTTGTATCGTAATTTTTTTATATTTTATTTCATTGGTATTATGTATATTAATCAGCAAGTTTTTGGAAGGTGTACCGTGTATATGATCAATGGTTTAATATATTCGCTACAACTACTCTATCATTGCTTCTGCCACCTTGAAAATGAGACTATTTCCATATTTCTAATTTATTTCAACTACAACTATTATTTAATTTAAAATTCGTATTATAATGTTTAGAAACCGGTTGTACAGACACAGACTGAATAATAGGAAGCTTAAGAATTTAATGCTTAATTGAAGAAGAGATTTAATTTTTTTTATTGAGAGTTATGTAGATGCTTTATTTTGGATTCAATATTTGATTCTGCCTTTTTGTATACTTTGTTTTTAGTTCGACCTTAAGCATGAATTAGTACACCATCAGTTAGATCCGCATCTAATATGATTGATTGACGTTATTGATATCAGGATGATCGATTAATTCTAGTTTATTAACAATGAATCGACAAAATGATTGTTTTTGTTATTACAAAATGATTGTTTCGTTATCTATCGTTCCCGAAATTTATTGAAAGCGAAAAATTCTGAAATTATGTAAAACATTTAAAACGTTGGGCCAATTTTTTTCAAGTGTTGGAAATTTAAATAGGGTCAGAATTTCTAGATGAAATTATTAATGGAAAGGAAAGAAAGCAAGTTTAGTTGCCGGTTTTCGAGAGGCAGAAGTATGAAGGAATGAAACATTTGTCCAATGAAGCAGAAGTACTTCAATTAAAATTTTAAAAATCACTTGTTATTTAGTACAGCTACTTGAAACAATTTAAATTGATTGATGCAAAGTCGATAGAGTTTTTTATGAATTTTTCGGACGTTACAAAATGATACAAAAGTTAACTGAAACGCGTATTGCAAATTTTTTGTATTAAGGCTGCGGTCGAATTCTCGAGTAAATCCGCTATATTCGTTAAATATATTTACCTTTTTTTATGGAGGGTAATTCAGATATTTTATTTTTAATTGTTATAAGAATTGAACGGGTAGAAAAAAAATGCGTAATTTAACAAAAAACCAACACTGAAGATCTACACCGAGAATAATAATTGTGTAATATTAATGAATTGTTGCGTTAATTTAACACTATCTTCTTTACTATTCAGCTAAAGAAAAATTCGTTAATATTACATCAATGAATTCATCAAACATCAAAAAATGATTTAATTAATTTAGTGTAAACAAAATTAACTATCGTTAAAGTGATTTTTGAAATTAAATTAATTTTGTGTAGAATAAATTATTTGTTATTAAACTATTTTTTAAAATTTAATTAATATTCTTTATTTTAATTAATTTTACTTGAATATTTTAAAGGTTAAATTAAGTGTAACTGTATTAACGAAAAATTAGTTACGTATATTATTATGCATTTCGTTAACATTACAAGAGTTATTAATTATAATGAATTTTAATTAAATGCAAACATCAATATTAAATAATTTTAATTTATTTAATTAAAATTAACTATTTATTCAAAAGTAGATAAATTAATCTTTTTCATTCCGGTATAGCATATTCGTCATTGAATTAATATTCTTTATTATTTTCTTTACGGTTTAGCTCTTGCATATTTATGACAAAATCGATGTTTCAACAAGCATCCCTACAAAATGATCCAGAAGACACTCACAGTCACAACTATTCGTTCAAATATAAAAGTAAAGCTGTGGAATATTATGTAATTGCATAAGAAAACAATTTTATTTTAATTATTGTTCCAAACGCGCATAAAAATTGTTTAAAACAATAATGAAATTCTATTCATTAAAATTAACATTAATAAGGAAATAAAATAAAATTATAAACAGTATGTATTATAAAAGTTTTTAAAATCTATAAATACATACTTCAAATTCAATAAAAAGTTCTATTTTTGTGTTAATTTTCTTAGGGAGGGGGGGGGGGGGGGGGGGCGGAAGGGGGAGCCATTTGAAGCCCGAAATTTTGGGTCGTTTTCATGAATTTTTTTCTAGTAAACAATGAATTAAAAAAAAAAAAATTTTATACACTTTTATTAATTAATCATTCAAGATTACAAATAAAATTTTTATTTTTTTATTTTTTATCATAATCGTGCCCATCGTTAAAAATGAGTTAATTAAAAAAGAAGCAAAAATCAGCGTTGCGCTGATTTCAGAACTGGTGCAACCTGGAACAAAAAAAAGTAGTATATTATTCTATTACCCATAAACTGTGCAAGTACCATGAGTGTGAAGTTTATGCTTAAAAAAATAACAAAAAAGTACACTGTTAAATTAGTTATATTTCCAATTGGAATTTAGATTATATGAAAATTTAAATTTTTTATAATTTTGGATTTTTCGTACTATCAAACCCTGCATACGAAACAGGTGATTTTCATCATTTTCAGATAGCTGGACCATCTGTTTATCTTGTTGGCCAAAAGCATTCAATTTTGTTGAACCTTACTGTATTTCAGATAATTTAAAACTTGACTGTTTTTTGATAATTAAATAATTATTTAGCGCGAATCCTGGAGATGTCCCTAAGGTACCGCACATTTTCTAGAATAACTAGGGCATATAGCTGTATATGTCACCAAGCTGATCCAATTGTGACGAACATACTATACATATATTTCACTGAATGTGAAATTTTTAATAATTTTGGATGATTTTAAAAATTGCTATATCGCCAACCATACAAATGTCCACGAGATTTTTCCCTCATTCTCGAATAGCCCTTATTTTCGGATAACTTGGCCATGTGCCAATATACGTGGCCAACCTGATCCAACTGTGTCACCGTTACAATATGTTAAAATTCAAACATTTATGAAAATATTTCAAAAATCACGTTTTCATTTACAAATTTGTCTCAGGGAAAAAAGTGATTTCATATATGTTTAATGTGTTTTAGCAAAGAAATCTTGGTTATACAAATACAAAGCCATAATCGAAGATTTTATAAAGGACTTAGAAACGGGGAAAAAACCAAAATTTCCATAGTAAAACACATCAAACATATGGGAAGTCACTTTTTTTCCTAAGACAAATTTTAAATGAAAACGATACAAATTCTTAATTATGATTATTATTCATCAATATTTTCGATTTGGTAAATCAGAAAAATAATGGAGTCATACTCCTAATATATCTACCAGCAAAAGTAGAAAATATTCATCCCCTCCCCCTTTTCTTTCCCGCAGAGTCAATACAAAGTCGTAGTTATTGTAGTTCGGTCGTAGCTACCTGATGAGTAGACCTTACTTTTCTGTACGAAACCGAATTACCAACACAAAATCTCAAAGAGATTTCTCATTTTGGAGAGTTGATACACTTTGTATTGACTCTGCGGGAAAGAAAAGGTGGAGGGGATGAATATTTTCTACTTTTGCTGGTAGATATATTAGGAGTATGACTCCATTATTTTTCTGATTTACCAAATCGAAAATAATGAGTATGTCATTACAAATAGTATGTTGTCTATAAAAAGCCGAAAACATTTTATATTAAATCAGACAATTTTTGACATCGTAATTAGTAAAAATTTTGTAAAATCGTACCAAAAATTGCCACATGGAAAAATTTCAAGTTCAAAAATTGTAGGAAAAGCAAAAAAAATTCACAAAATATTAAGAACGTGTCATAATTTTGAGATTATAGTTATTTATGGTGAGCAAATCGAGATATTATCCATGAGGGATAAGTTTGTCCCACGGGGCCATAATTGTAATCGTGTTAATGCATCACGATAATGCAAATGACAGCTGTTGTCATTTGTTTTCGCTAGGAGTATTTTTTTTCTATCAACTGGAAAACCACATTAGAATAATAAAAGAACACTTCAAAATTATTAAAAATTCTAAATCCTGTGAAGTATAGTTGAGTTCGTCACAATTGGATCAGCTTGGTGACATATACAGCTATATGCCCTATTTATTCTAGAAAATGTGCGGTACCTTAGGGACATCTCCAGGATTGGCGCTAAACAATTATTTAATTATCAAAAATCAGCCAAGTTTTAAATTATCTGAAATACAGTAAGGTTCAACAAAATTGAATGCTTTTGGCCAACAAGATAAACAGATGGTCCAGCTATCTGAAAATGATGAAAATCACCTGTTTCTTATGCAGGGTTTGATAGTACGAAAAATCCAAAATTATAAAAAATTTAAATTTTCATATAATCTAAATTCCAATTGGAAATATTTATAACTAATTTAACTGTGTAATTTTTACACACCTTTTTAATTTATTTTAAAAACACTTGTTAAAAATTTCGCAAAATTACAAAAGGTTTAAAAAATCACTCGATCGATTTTGGCTTATTAGGCCATCATCAGGAGTATCTACTTAACTGTAAAAATAAAAATGTAATTATTTATATGTATAATATATTATATAGTTGGAAAAAGCAAAAAATGAAACTACAATATACAAATAAAAAATGTGGGAGTGGTAAACAATAAAAATGGTGAGAGCAATAAACATTAAAAATTAAAAGGGGGTGAGTTAAACACAGGTGTATGATTATTGATTATTGATTAGTCAACGGCCGAATAACAAAATTCCAGATGTTGTTGTTGTTTTTTTCTATTTTTTTATTTATTTTATTATAACCCGACGTATTAGTCATTTTATGAGATGTTATGAGTATTGGAATAAAACAGTGCGGGGTCGGTAATTGGTGAGAAACGGATTTCTCTCTGTTCGTTGAGGATATTTTGGTTAAAAAATATAGCTTTTCGGATTTCGTAAGATTCTAAGTTGTCTAAACGACTGCTTTTTAGAAAGACGGTCAATTCTTGGTTTGTTGTTAAAAATCATTTTCTTAATTGTATTATTGTTATAAAAAGCAAAGCTAAAATCTGTATATTGTGTCACGATGTTACTAATCCGTTGGCTAGTTTTTCCTATATACTCTAAGCGGCGCCAATTTTTCGGCATTGGGCTATCAGGTGGATAAATGTTAGCTAAAGCTTTATGTTTCAGTTTTCTGTTTAATAGCTTTAATATAGTCTTAGCTGCATAACCGTTATTCGCTGCTATTTCTAAAATTATATTAAGCTCTTTGTTATAATTGGATTCGGTCAAAGGAATGTTTATTAATCTATCTAAGAATGAGTGGAAAGCTGACATTTTAATATTATGGGGATGGTTTGAAGAGTTAGGTATAATAGCGTCTGTATACGTGGGTTTTCGATAAATTTTGAACTCTAATGAAGAATAATTTCTGGTTATTGTTATATCTAGAAAGTTAATACATTTGTTTACTTCCTTTTCTACCGTAAAATTAATGGTGGGATATTGAGAATTTAACCAAGTGAGAAAAGAGGTTAATAGTGTAATTTATGTAATTTATGTGTAATTTATAGCCAAGTTCCATCCTAGTTGGCCATATTCCAGAACTTTATCCAAAAACCACTTTAGAATCCCATTTCCATCGTACATGCCGAATTTCATCAAAATCGGATAAGAAATAGCCAAGTTCCATCCTAGTAGGCCATATTCCAGAACTTTATCCAAAAATCATTTTAGAATCCCATTTCCATCGCGCATAACAAATTTCATCAAAATTGGATGAGAAACGGCCAAGTTCCTTCCTAGTTGGCCATATTCCAGGAACTTTATCCTAAAATCATTTTAGAATCCCATTTCCATCGTACATGCCGAATTCCATCAAAATCGGATAAGAAATGGCCAAGTTCCATCCTAGTTGGCCATACTCCAGAACTTTATCCAATAATCATTTTAGAATCCCATTTCCATTGCGCATACCAAATTTCATCAAAATCGGTTAAGAAATGGCCAAGTTCCATCCTAGTTGGCCATATTCCAGAACTTTATCCAAAAATCACTTTAGAAGCCCATTCCATCGTACATGCTGAATTACATCAAAATCGGATAAGAAATGGCTAAGTTCGTTCCTAGTTGACCATTTTCCAGAACTTCATCCACGAATCGTTTTAGAATCCCATTTCAATAACGCATACCAAATTTCACTAAAATCGGATGAGAAATGGCCAAGTTTCATAATAATTGGTCATCTTGCAGAACTTTATTTAATTTTCTGTCGTCTCTTATGGGCGAGTATTGCAAAAAAATCTTACGATCGTTAAGGGTTAACAAATAATTAACGCAAAATGTGAAAAAGGTCGTTTTAGTCATTTTAGTTTTAAGATCACTTGTTCATTTAATTGTTTTGTAAAACTTTGATCAATCTGTCCAGAAAAACGGTTGGATGGATCAATTTGAAAATAATACAGGGCTATTAGGAGTACATTAAACTGTAAAATGACCTGGCAACATTAGTCTTTTCATCAATATTTGTAAAGTAACGGTAGATTTACCAAGACAACCTAAAAAGCTGTTTCTTTGTACTTTTTTCAAATCGGTATTAAGGGTGAAAAAAACATTTGTTCTCAACTAATCATTAAAGGGCCTTGTAGGAAATTTACTGAAGTTTTTAAAGCTGCCCTAAAGTTTACTGTGCAATCATTGGTTGCTGAGGTATCGATGATCAAAGGCAAAAGGATCTTTTTTGATTCAAAGTCAGATATCTCAGCAAAAAGTTGACATAGAGAGACCAGAATGAAATTAAATGTACGCCTAATTAACAGGCTAACCGACCTATGCATTGGTTTAACTTAAAAAAAAGTAGGAAACCCATTACAGAATGTAATCGCATTACCGGCATCTCAACAATGCCGTCTATATAATATCTACATATATCATTAGGCACCAATCCTACAATAAAGCCAACAACAATAATTTGACTTGCATCAAAACCAACACAAATGTCTTATACAAGCCATATTATTTCCGTGACGCACGCATATTATTAAATCCAAAACCTACTATTTTCTGTAAGTGTTAGTGATATTTTATACTGTTTTTGATACAAACTACAATTTAAAATCAAAGTATGTAAAGATTATACTGTATTATGACGCTAATACTTACAGAAATAGTAGGTTTTATTTTGTGTTTGTATGGCAATAATATGGCTTGTATAAGACATTTGTGTTGGTTTTGCTTGCATGCATACTACTTTATATACATTCAAACAAAATCATTTTCATTCATTCATACGCAAAAAAAATTTTTGAACATAGTATGTATTCTATTATGAACTTTTATTGTTTTTGAGTTTACATGATTGTATTGCAAAAGAAATCTTTACGCGTCTATAACTTTGGAGTCCGACCACCTAAAGATCTTAGCCATATCATTTTTTTCTTATCTAATCAAGGTCTATAAGACTGTCTTTGTTTCACGAAAATCGGATAAGTACTTTTCGACTTAATACTTGTTAACAGACATCAATAGCGGGGATATAAGGCATCTCTCTCGCTCTAACGCTTTGCTTGAGTTGAGATGCCTAAAAAATTCCCGAGCCCATGGATCTTTACAAAAAAAAAAAAAAAAAAATCGAATTTTTTTTCGCGCTCTTTTTTTAATTGCGTGATAACGGTATCTCACAAAAATTTTCCGCTCAAAAGTCTCAAAACTAGAGATTTGAAGCTTTAAAACGCTTTTCTTTTCGTCTCTGTACGACTGTATTTTGCAATAAAACAGCTCTTCAAAAAACACCAAAAAAACTGAAAAAATTAGTGTTCCTTTAATTTTTTTGAGTAGTGTATAACAAAACGAAAACAATTTTGTTTTGATTTTTTGAAAGTCCCAAAATGCCTCCCCCCCTTAATGAATCCTTCTCATGGAGCCTTCTTTAATTTAGAAATTAATAAATCTATTGCTGGGTACACCTCATCGTAATTAGTTTTGATATCAAATCAATACAATTGAATAAATTGCCAAACTGTCCTACTTTCGTAAATAAATTCCACATTCACATTGAATACATGAAATAATTTAAATGTGCTATCCAGTATCCTGATTCTCTAAAAATCAAGATATGTAAAAATGTAAAGTTTTAGACAAGACTAAGTTTACACATTAATTTATCTTGACACTCTTAAATCGCATTCTGTAACTTTTTTTTCAGCAAGATAAAGATTTTGTCTGCAAATTCAGCAAGACAGAGCGAAATGTCAACACTTCAATTTTATTTATTTTGTTATTAAAATAAAGTTTTTTTGTGTTGAGACGCAACAATTATTTTACGTGCTGTTATATATGTAATGATACGTGCATTCATTTTTTCGAAATTGAGGAAGATTTGCGAGTAAAGCAATTAAGACAAACCAGTTAAACTTCTGAGGGAGGCTAATAATTTGATTCAAATGCGACAATTTAGCTTTGCGAATCTGTATATTGACCAGATTTCTTAACCTCTTATGGGGATATGACACTTTCTCGGACGAAAAAATAAATAATTTTGTAGGGGACTGATAAACTAAATATAATTAAGTAATCAATCAATCAATCAAATAAAATTTACTGGGTTCGGTGAAAGAATAACTTTTAATTTTCCTTACATTTAAATGATCGTATTTTGGCAACGGCTCGGTTTAAACCACAGTTCTCACCTGTTCTGGTATTTTTTTTTAGATTTTTTTATAATGTTTACTCGTTTATGATGCCTCAATATAAACGAAGAAAAACATTCTGTTTGGTGATGTTTTGATAGGTTTGTTGGTTGTGATGAGCCGTGCAAAATCCCGGCAATAAATATTTCTGTTAAACATGTACCTACGAGGATGATTTAAGGACTTTTGAGTGACTTGATTTTGTATTTTATTTCCCCGATATTTTATTTGAAAAGACACTGATTAAGATGTTAAACCCTCAAGAAGGTTTAAGTGTATATATATGATACCTTACATAATGTAAGTACTACATATTCGTATTATTATTATTCTATCAATAAATTTCCTAACATCATTACTTACTTTTCCCAAAAATGATAAATGAACAAAAATTATATGACTTGCGGTGGTATTGTTTTTTTTTTGAGACCGTTTACGTCAATTAAATTTTTTACTTTAATTGAATAACTGACGAATTAATTCATTTTAATTAATTAATTATCTTTGTCTTACACTATAAAAATAAAGTTATCTGATCAATTAAATAAAATAAATCTTGCATATTTTTTCTTTGGGCAAAAACAAAATCATTTTTATTACTAATCCTAATTCAGTAAAGAAGAATATAACCGACACTGGGACGAATCAGTATTAATTCAAGAGATGTACCTATTTCAAACAAAATAGGTGTGGGGATGGGGATATGTTTCCATCACATTTACATGAAAAAATTGTGTTAAATTATACGAGATGTGGCCTTTTTGAAATTGCATATTTAATTTATTTCTCATAAAAGCCAAATGATTTTGTTTTTAATATTTTAAAATTAAAAAATAAAATGGCAACCTGTAAAAAGTTCTAAAGCTGATTGTCTGGTTATAGCTGGTTGTGTTAATTATTTTTATTTTATTTATCAAAGCTGGTTTTTCTTTTTAAGTTAATTAACTAATATTTTGTTAAGTTAAAAATCAGTACTATATTTTCATTCCTCGTGTGGAGCTGCTAGACTCCCATCGGGCGTGTCCCCAGGTGGCGGATAGGGGGAAACCCTAACTGACTTGTCGGCGGGTAAATGGGAAATAAAATACCATTCGTGGACCAAAATTAGCTAGGGGTGGTTCCCAGAATATAATAACCATTATGGGGGAATCTAATCCAGAAAAGTCGATATCCAATGACTGATTGACTGCAATACTTCAGAGATGATAAATTCTGAAAATCCATTTGGAAGAAGTTCCATAATGCCACGACCACCAATAAGACTCTATACAATGCACAAGTCATAGAAATTTATTACCCCAAGTGGTACTCCAGTCAGCCGAGTGGACTATGGATTTTGAGGAGGGCCAAATACTGCATGACAAAAGTGATGCCAGCGGAAATTTTCCACTGCGAGCAGCAGGATTCAGTGAAAGAACTGTTGACCTAGAAAAGGAAAATATGGATCTCTTGGGGAGGCTACAGAAGATCATTTGCCAAGCTAAGCGAAGAAATTGAGTATGAAAGAATTTCAAAAAATTAATCGGGATGCTAAAGAACATAGTGAATTAGAGCGTATTGAACCAGAGAAAATTAACTATTTCACTGATGAGGAAGAATTAGCAAGGGAGACGGACTGGATTCTAAAGAAGAAAAAACAGTCCAGGAAGGGTAAGAAAAAAAAGCTAAATCGTCACCTGAGGTTGAACAACTAAATGTTAGTGGAATTACAAGTACCGAAACGGAAGTTGTCCAACCCGAGGTCAATCAACCGAAAGGTAGTAAATCTACCAAGAACATTGCACCAAAACTGGTGCAACCGAAAGAAAAACCACCCCCACCAATAACTATTGTGGGCGTAACCAGTTACACAAAAATTCAGTCACTGATGAAATCGGTTACTAACAAAGAATATAGGTAACATCGCTAAACAATGACGTTTGGAAAATTAATACTCTGGACTCAGAAACCTATAGAACATTATCTATGAAGTTGAATACTTAAAAGTATTAGTGGTTTACCTATATGAGGACAAACGGGCTCGACCGATAAAAGTTATGGCAAGAGGTTTGCATCACCTTTGCTCAATCTAAGAAATAATGGAAGACTTAAAAAATAAAGGCCTTTATGATAGTTAACCCGGTCGTTGAAAAAAGACTCCAAAGAATGAGGCCACTTGACCTAGTGAACTTACCAAAATAAAATTAGTAAATAGGTTTAATTAATTATGGCACTAACCAGTGGGTTACACCCCAACAAACGAGAATTTTACTAAAAATATAAAAATTTGTATTTGAAAGAAAAATTGCTAGATGACCGCAGTCTCAGTCGTAATAAATAAATTGATAAAAAAAAAAGTCATTCAAATTAAACAAACAACATTACAAAATGAAATATTCAAACGAACCAAAAATATTCTTTGTAAACGAATTTATGAGTGAAAAAGTTAATTGAAGGAGTAAAGCGGGAATTTCAACATTGCCCAGTAGATGTACCATATTTACGTTGGTTAAGAAATTTAAAATATTCGGGATAGTTAAAAATCAACATCGAGGCCGTCCTGCATCAATAAATATTCCCCAAAATCAAGAGCTAATACTTTCTCCTATTCAAGATATTTCAAGGATATCTATTCGAAAATCATTCAAAATTTAAAATATCGTCCATACAAAATCCAACCGCCACGAGTCACGTGAACAAACAAATCAAAGTTATTGAAGTACAGAAAACCCCAGGGAACTCCATGAATCGTCATTACACCTCCAAAAGATAACTGTTTCTGTTGAATTCTTTTACTCAGGTACGAATAAAACAATTTAAGTAGAATCGTAGGTAGGTTAAATGACTTAAGTTTAAAAAGATCGTAATGAAAATTTTGAAATTATTTTTAACAATTAAATTTGGTTTTCATGCGCAGTTTCAAAATTATTTACCGAAATGTTATTTTTGTTGTTGTTACTTTCTGATTTTTCTATGTTCCATTCTTAATTTTCGGAATAAAAGGTAAGATCTGACAACTTCAAAAATGGTTCGGCTAACAACATGAACATCATATTGCTTCTGCATGAAGGTGGAAGCCAAGAGTCATTGTTCAGGTATCGACCCGACCAAGTATATCATAAATATCACCAATATATCATAAATATGCACTACTAAATCATGTAGAAAACTAAACAACCATCGTTTTCAATTTCACAAGTGAAACTATTGAATATGCCGTGTGAAACTATTGAATAAGCCATGAAAATAATCAACTTAGGAATTTGAAATAGCCGTAAAAATATCATGAACATATTTAAAAAAGAAAATTGGTTTAACGGAAGATGTCTTCAACACTTGAGTCCCAATATACTCCATTAATTAATTAGCCGCTGTGGGGGATCAATTCTCGTTCTTTGAAAATATTTTCAGTGAGAAATACAGATGATTCATGAAAAATCCCTAAATAATTGGGTTTCATTGAAAAATCCCTAAATAATTGGTTTCATTTAGTTTTAATAAAATTTGGCCAATTTAGTAATTTATTTTATATTTTGACGAGCAATGACGAAAACTGGTTTAACTCTCTATTTATCTCTCTCTTTGAGAGAGTGATTAAATCTAATTTCAAATTATAATCTCTTTTATCATTTATTTAGCTATTATTTGCACCATTTACCTAGCGCACCTAGCGGAAATTTATATGAAACATGATAAAATATGTTTTGCTGTGCGAATTTTCAGCGTTCTTTTTCATTTGGACAACGAGAATCGCATATTGCTGTTGCGTGAAGAGATGCTAATGAGAAAGACTTGGAAACCAAATGGAAAGATTTTTTTCATTTCATTTTTTCATAGAACGAGAATTGGTGCCCTGTGGTGCGATTCTGGCTCAATGATAAAATGATATGATAAATTTGAATCGGTGTAAACAAAGCAAAAAGTAAAATTCATTGTTTTTCGTATTATGCCTACTTTGAAATTTAAAAGTTTGAATTTTATCAAGAAGTAAAGTAAAGGCAAAATAATTATTCATTATGTTAGGTATACAGCGACACAGAACACTAATATTGTATGAAGTATTCTACAAGTATTTTTCACTATAAGCTGCAGTTGCTATATTATTTTATACCATTCAATAGTTGATCGGTAATTTCAGACATTGCTAATATATTATACCGAAAACGATAAATATGTATAGAGACATTTAAAACATCAGCACCAAAAATTGATAAATTCTTAATAAAGTTATTTATCTGATATCCTTATGGTAGTGCGTATAGCTAGGTATATACACGCAGCACGTTCTCTTGGCTTTTCTCAATACAAAGAATTTTTTGTTGTTTTATTTTTTATTGTTTATTAAAACTTAAGGTTGTTTATGACATTTATTTTTGATTCGTCCAGTTCATTCTGCTTCTTAGCTATTTTCTGCAGTAAATAAAGCTTCTTTTTTTGTATTCCGTTTGGTACTCTAACTTCCTTTAGCTGTTGTTCAGCAAGAAAAGTTGAAGACAGTGTAGAGGCGGCTTTGGATGAGTTGGGCTGATTAATTGACTCTTAAGCCGTTGACACTACGGTCGCTGAGATAGGTAGCTCGTCAATAATTGACAAATTTACCTATAAATAAAAATTGTTCCTAAATAATTGAAGAAATTTCCATGTTGCCTGATTTACCTCAACCATTTCCGAGTCACCAACAATCGCCTGAAGTGTTATCAGCGAGGTTAACCTTTTCTCATATTCAGAGAGCGTTTTTATATTGGTATATGGTATGTACGCCTGTTTTATTTTTTGCTGAATTTATTATGGCGTTCCGCTCTTTAACATATGATCTACATATTATATTAAAAATATTTATAAATTAATATTAGACTATAACACACTAATTTTGTACCTTTGGTCCTGCCAATATTTTCGCCATTTCTCGCCGGCTTTGTTCGCACCATTCATGGAATTAAGCCTAAGGGCCAAATTCGTTAATAGATGACTCTTAACTTAGAATAGACAAATTTCGTGAATAATCTATTTAGTTTTATGTTGTTTACATACTTATCAGTTGCCAACTCTGTATGATCCTCTAAAAATTGGAGCAAATTGAAACTTTTGTTCCTTATTTGGTCGGGTCGCTCTTAATTTGGATGTATGTACTTGAATCCATATTAGTATTAATCAATTATTATTATATGTGTTATTATTAATTGCGAAACCGGTTCAGTGATAAAATGATATGATACATTTGATTCAGCAGAATTCATTGTTTTCTGTTGCCTACTTTGAAATTTAAAAGCTTGAATTTTAAAGTAAAGGCAAAGGTCTCCGAGGGTGGTTTTTACCCTTGGTATTTACGTCAGAGCTCTATCAAAACCAACCTAATCAGCGAAATAATCACAA
Source organism: Tipula helvola (assembly GCA_963556165.1). Classification (NCBI taxonomy): domain Eukaryota; kingdom Metazoa; phylum Arthropoda; class Insecta; order Diptera; family Tipulidae; genus Tipula; species Tipula helvola. Next base: position 198,861,266 of record OY744481.1, on the reverse strand, counting down.
AAGTTTGGTTTGATTGAATTAGAGGGCGAATTTAATAGAACTATACAAAACCTTTCTCGTAAACCAACCTTTTAACTATGCGTACATTTTATCTGATATTTTTCTTGTGTTGCCGTTAGATTTGTAGTGGACATTCGATCTAAATTAGGCAACCTGATACTTTGGAATTTCTTTTTCAAATAAATTATAATATTAAAAATTTGCAAATTCCAAAAAAAGGATCTCGATATTATTTTAAAGAATAGGTAACGGTCGTTATCGGAATATATTCAAATGATGGGCTTGTTAAAAAATTCCAATACTCTTTTAATGAATTTTCATTTTGCAAAATCTTTCTTTATAGTTGGTGAAAGTATTCCAGGGGCACCTCACTTATTTCTCTCCAATAATTAAAATATGTTAAGATTTTTTAAATTTCCTAGAGTAAATTTTCCGTTGATTTCGATTTTGCAGTTATTCAATTACACAAATTATTTAGATTCTAAAAAGTTACTGAGAGATTTACCGTTAAGCATCTCAACGAGTTAAAAAATAAACATTTGTAGGCATACATATTATATCTTTATAATATTATATATTTAGTACATCACTTTTCTTAAGGAATAATTTATTTGGAAACTAATTAAATAATTCTACATATTTTAGTAACAATTTTTGGGCGTACAAATTTTATCATCGGTGACAAAAATTTTCATCGGCAAAAACCAGTCTGATAAATTTATTTATTGAATTTGTTTCAAATTCATCATAACATTAGTATCTTTTCACGCAACAGCAATATGCGATTCTCGTTGTCCAAATGAAAAAGAACGATGAAAATACGCTGAATACTACATAGCAAAACATATTTTATCAAATTTCATAATATTTCCGCTAAGTGCGCTAGGTAAATGGTGCAAATAATAGCTAAATAAATAATAAAGGAGATTATAACTTGTAATTAGAATTAATCACTCTCCCAAAGAGAGGTTAATAGAGAATTAAACCAGTTTTCGTCATTGCTCGTCAAAATATAAAATAAATTACTAAATTGGCCAAATTTTATTAAAACTAAACTGATTATTTAGGGATTTTGCTTAAATGAATTGAAGTTTTTTAATAAATTTGCTTATAATTAGTTTTAAAGAGATTAGTATTATAGTTTGGTTCAAATCATAACATTCGCCTATTAAATGTTGGAGTTATAAAGGATTTATGCCAGATTTCAGAACAAAACAGCAATTCGTCAGTTAAATAATATTTAATCTCTTTCTTCTTTTATGAAATTGCAATTTGTTTCATAATTCAAAATCAATGCTATCTAGATCATAATTCTTTTTTACATGAGAATTTTAAAGGGAGAATTAAATATTTGACTTTTCAATATCGCTCAAATAAAAATTTAATTCTCCCTTTAAAATGTTCATGTAAAAAAAAAATATAATCCAGATAGCATTGATTTTGAATTATGAAACAAATTGCAATTTCATAAAAGAAGAAAGAGAGGAAATATTATTTAACTGACGAATTGCTGTTTTGTTCTGAAATCGGGCATTAGTATTAAAATACGTCAGCTGTAAAAGTTAAAGGAATTCGTAAAATTTGTTGCAAAATTTTGAAACTATTTGGTATAAAACGATTACCCTTTGTAAGAGTTATCTTATTTGTTAGATGTACTAGTCCACGTAAACTCGGACAGAGACTAAACCTTAATTTATAATGAAACCAACTGTATTTGAAGATCGTTCTCGAAACCCGACATAATATGGTATGTCATTAAATATAAAATCGTGTGACATGCTGCAACTTATAAATTTCTTTTATGAATTTATCTTAAACAAACAAAACAACAAAACACAACGTGTTATTTCAAAATCAGAATTGGGACCAATAAAATGTGCTGCCGAAAATAAAATAAACATTCATGAAAAGCTTTTGAGATAAAAGTAACGAAATCTTTTGAAATTTGAATCGCAGTTTTGCCATTATTGCAGTGTGAGCAAAATAAAGTAAAAATTAAAATCGTATAAAGGAAATCAATACCATGTTGTGACAGGTTAACAACGGCAGCAAGGAAATAAATTTTCCTTCTTTAGATAATTTAATCACTATGCTTTTTATTTGGCTTCAAAAACTAGTATTGTAAAAACGGATAATAAATTACTTGAGAAATACATGTTGCAGAAATACACTTACAGTGATCCAAAAAAAAAAGTATACACTTAGCCGTCTTAGATCGTTTATACAAAAAAGATGTCATTTCTTAAAAACTTGTGAACATAGTGAATGTACTAATATTGTGCCTAATCCTAACATTTGTGCGCAATAAAATGATGTTCGGTAATTTTCCTCCTTTTTTAGTTTTCATTTAAGTTACGAGAATTTTTAGCGATCATTTGAAAACCGTTCTCCAAAATATAAAGTATACAGTGTAGTTTGAACAATAATAAAATTTTGTTGGTAAGAAAATGCATATTTTTTTTCTATATTATCATTAGATAATTTATTTTATTATATTTTTGACTAAATAAAATATGTTATATCACCAGAAATTATTATGTCGAGCTCAAAAAAGCAATTAAGTGTAAATCAACGAAACCTTGTTGTCGATCTCGTTAAACAGGGCAATTCATATCGAGATGAATACAAGCTAACTGGAATTGCAGTGCCTACCGTTCAAAAGATCATAAAGAAGTTTAAAACTTATGGAACAACGAATGATCTCATCGGACGAGGCCGCAAACGCAAAACTTTCGAGAGAGTTGATTGAGTTATCGCCGGGATGGTCAGCAAGGATCGCTTCCAAAGTTCAAGAACAATCGCGGAAAAGCTTAAAATGGACCACAATATCGAATTGAGCCCAGAGATGGTACGATTGCAAATTCATGAGACTGGTTTTAATTCTAGGGTGGCAAGAAAGAAACCGTATTTGACTAGTTTACATATGAAACGACGATTAGAATTTGCCAAAAAGTATGTGAATATGCCCTTAAGCTATTGGAAAAAAATTTTATGGAGTGATGAATCCAAATTTAACCTTAAGACATCCGACGTGAAACCGAAAGCTTGGAGAAAACCAGGTTAAGCTTTCAAATTGAGCTGTACTCGAGCCACTGTGAAACACGGTGGTGGCAGCATTATGGTGTGGGGCTGCATGTCATGGAACGGAGTTGGAAATATACAATTTATTGATTCGAAAATGAATTCTTTGTTGTATATTGACATTCTGAAAAATAATCTAAAATCATCAGCTCGGAAACTACGTCTTGGAAATAACTTTATATTTATGCAAGACAACGATCCCAAGCATCGTTCAAAGGCGACAGCAGAATTTTTGGAGAAATGTCACGTAAATGTACTGGAATGGCCCTCCCAGAGTCCGGACCTCAATCCAATAGAGCACCTATGGTACTTACTGGACAAAAAAATTGGTGATCGATTTTTCACAAACCCAGGTCCGCTTAAACAAATCATGGTCCAGGCCTGGGAGAAAATTGATGTCAAAGACATAAAAAATTTAGTTGAGTCCATGCCTAAACGCCTTCTGGCTGTCATTCAGGCCAAAGGAGGTCCGACCAAATACTAATTTAATATCATTAAATTTTTATTTTCATCTCCAACTTGAAATATTTAAGTGTATACTTATTTTTTTGTCACTTGATTTTGTAAAATATTTAGAAATGAATTTTTTGTGATTTTTAAAGTTGTGAATTATCTGTGAAATAAAGTTCCTTTTTTAGAAAACTAACCAATGAACATATTAGGCTTTTATATGGATCCATGAATATGATTAGATTTCGGTAAACTTGATATCGAACATGAAAATCGATTCCCAAATTTAGTGTATACTTTTTTTTTGGATCACTGTATTTCATACCATAAAAATTAGCATTCATACCATATGTTTCCAGCCTAACCGTTTTAGTTTCTTAAGAGTTTCATTCCTTTCCTTATTATCGTTTTTCGATTTTTATTCGTTCACTTTACCAGTTACTATTTAGTAGCAGCTTGTAATTAACTCTAATTAGTTAGGTAGATTCAAAGGAACTTTTTGCGGGGTATGGCAATTACACTTAATGCATTAATGTCCCAAAAAATGAAAAATTGGGCTTGTTTTTTGGATTATGGAATTCTACCCCAAGCAAAAATAACAAAATGCTCCAAAACTAATACAAAAACGTTATCTTTCCATTTTTGAAAAATTTCCAACCATTTCTGTTTACAAAATCTTAGTGATTTTAAATATATAGCTGGTAATTTTAAAAAGTAAAAAGATAACGTAGAATTGTAAGTATTATAACATCTTTCAAAACAAATGGCTATAATATAACCTCAGCGTTATCATAAAAGGAGCAAAATGGCTAAAAAAAGAATGAGAAGAGATTAAACAGAATCACGAGTTCAGTTTTCTAAAATGCAAATTTTGATATTGAATTAGAATTTCTGTTCAAGTTCTATGCCAAAGGGAATGCCTCGTCGCCAGCCCGTTCAACAACCGCGATGAGTACCATTAGAGGAATAAGAAAAAAATAAGCACATTACTTACTTAAACTTCATATTTCAATTATCCCATTTAGCCAGTGGCAAGCGTAATTTGCATATATACACCTATATCAGCCAGTGAATATTTAAACGAACAATAGTACTAATATCGGAAGTCAATCACATATTGTTGAATTGAACTAAATTAATAAAATTATACTTCATGGTCAAACAAAAAAATTGTAACTCACGTTTGCTAATTTATGATCTACTGTTGTAAAATGTAAAGTTTTTTTTTTATGAGTAAAGTGGATTTAAGGTGTAGCTGAATAAATTGATTAATAAATAGAATGATACAAAAAATAAAAGTTTCCTGCAATTAGTACAAAAATATGTAAAACTTTTAGTACGTTATAATTGCCCTGTATCAATATAATTCCCTTTGCATAGTACGTAAATATTATTATACATAATTGTGCTACCCATTCAAAATTAAAATCCTAATTTCCTAAAAAACTAGATTTAAACCAACAAATCCACTAATCGATCAAATCCGTTTTTATTTTAAATCCATTTTGTCGATTGAATCGACAACTTGTAAAGAGAATAAAAAACCTTAACCTAAATCCTCTATAATCCATGTCATCAATTCTAAACCGTACAAAGTCATCTGTTAGCCATTATTGATCGCATTTTGTCGAAACAAGGATTAACCGTAAAAATTTAATTCTCAATATTTTATTTATTCCATGATTTATATTTTCTAATATTATCTCGGCAAAGAAATCCTTTTTATGTGTTTCCGGTTAAGTCCAGCTTTCATAAAGAATATTAAAATGTACTTGTACATAAGGCATTCGATTTAGAATTTTACCAATAATACATCATTTTTAGAAAGGTATGAAATTCAACAACAGTAAAAAAGTAAAAAAGGGGACGTTTCTGAAAATGAAATGAATTTTATCAAAATTAACTCAAATATTCGTAAATGAATTTATTTCTCCACAATAATGAATAAATGAGGGGTATTTTCTCCTTTTCAACTGTTAAAATAGTATGAGTTCTCCTTTTTATGATAAGGTTTCAATGTGTTAGTCTGTTTATCTGCGGAATTTTTTTTGGGGAAATATGTTTTATTCATTATTGGTTCATTTGTGATTCTTGCAGAGTTTTGTATAATTTATTTCTTAAAGTTCCGATTTTAAAGCGAAACTACTAATAAAGTGTATGTAAAAATCTTAAGAAAACGAAAATTGTATACTATGTAGCTTTGTATACGTTACTGTAAGTTATGTGTCATTTTATAGTTCAAATGGAATGAACGAAAATACATACATGTGTTGACCACTGATATATTTGTGAAGTTATAGTATTCATAGTAAATCATTTTAACAAAATTGGTAAAGAGCCCTATATCAATAAAGTAATTTGTTTAAATATTAAGAATTGGCCCAATATAAATAAAAATAATTTATAGTAAATCAAGTTAACGACTTCATCGTCATTGAAGGTAAACTAAAAAGAAAGTATTTACGAAAGCATAGTTGATACAAATTTGTTTTTGATTATTTTAAGAAGGAAGTTATTTTGATTAAATCATTGAGAGTGAGTTCCGGTTAAAGCTAATATTTTCTATTATACTAATTTTAGCGTGACATGAGATTTTATACGGTGAACCAGCGTTTTTCATTATTCTTTTCAAAATATGTGAAGCGCATCATAAAGAGTACATGTTTAAGGTTACTGTATTTTTCCTAAAGTAAAACAGGAATGACCAAAAAATCTCATTTTGTTTAGAAAATATTAAAAATTACGTAAATTCAAGCTGTATTGAACTATTTGAGGATTGGCCTATACACTTTTGAATTAGCACATTATTCTTTAAATATGTAGGTCTTGTCTTCTTCATCAGATAAATACTCGATATTTTCTGGGTACACAATATATTGTGTATATTTGTAATATATTGAATTTTAAACCGTGGAATTTGTTGTTTTTTATAGAGATTTCATTTCTCGATTTTTCAATTTCTTTTTTGGTTTCAAACTTTCAAAATCTATGTACTTTTAAAATAAATCGAAAGTCGTTTTTGAATTTAAAAATTATCTTTAGTGGTTATTTGTACTTGATTTCGAATTCACCAATTTGTCATGTAAATAATTCTGTTATCTGAATTTTATTGTACATCTTTCCATAATTTTTTCAAACGGAACGAATGCTTGACGGGAATAGTCTGTGTTTTAGCAAAACAAAGATTTTGATTACGTCTAAGCTCGCACATTCTGACTTACAGAGCATTCAAATGAAACATTTTTAACTTTTCACTTACAGGTTTGTATGAATTTCCAACATAACAAGCAAACACTTTTGTTCGTTACGTTGAAAATTCGTATAAACGTGGAAGGTAAGTAAAAGGTAAAAGGTGTTTGAATTGTGAATGCTCTGTTATAATACTTAAGATAGCTGGTAGATCGTCAGTAAGTTTTACACAATAATTAAATACTTTTGTATTCCGTTTGTATTTAAGTAATAACCTATGTAAAATTATAATAAAAAAACGGCTTACTACCGATTTTCCCGGAAACCGATGTTGTAATCGCTTCTACAGTCTTCCCCCATAAAACATATGCCTAGGTACTTTAAGAGAATAGTGCGCCTACTGGGCATTTTCAATGAATAAAGCGCATAGATCGGTTTATTTAAGTTAAATGATTTAAGTGACTAAAATACAATTTTTTCGAAATTTTAATAATTCGAAAAATTCTTATATTTATTTATTGTTTTACGAAAATTACATGATATTTATGTTGAAAAATTTAGTTTTACTTCTTAGTGGTATTCGAATTTCCAAATAAAGCGCTTAGGCGTTTTTTTTTATTTTTTCCTTCATTTTCAAAATGTTCGTATTTTCAGCTAAATAGTCCTGAATAAAGCGCTTAGGCATTTTTTATGGTGGAAGTAATAATAAAAATAATTTTGATTAGTTAAGAATTTTTATTAGTTAGTAGGTAATATTGATATTGATTTATCAAATTTGAAACCATTTCTTGAAAAAAACTGGTTGCCAATTGTTAATGAAACTGCTAATTATTTAAAATAATTTAAATTAAATAAATTAATGGAAATATTTTCTAAAACGTGCAACAAAAAATGTAATTAAAATGTTATTTACTCGTAAATGTTACTTTACTGGTTATAAAGTAATAGTGCAAATGCAGATATGCAACAAATTTAAGTAGAATGTTGGAAAAGTTCTCGCTGAACGCTATTCTAGAGAGTAAAGCCTTTTAAATCCATTTTTTTTTATTTTATGAATATTTCCCACAATCAGGAATAACAAATCAAAACGATTGCGATGTAGAAAATAATGAAACACTAATACTACAAACAATTTTAATTGAGAGCGGCTGCAGTTTCCATTATAACAAAATAATGTTAATGTCGTTGCAAAAGGAACATAAAAGTTACACACATTAAAAGAAAAAGTTTCCTTTTTCAAATTTGCTGTTAATTAATTTTTAGCGTTTTCGACCGCAAAGTGGTTATCTTCAAACAAAAATATTTTTACAACGGGCAGTTTCTGAATTTGTAAAGTTTTTGTATGCTCTTTTTGCAAAGATATTAACATTTGTGACACTAATACTAGCGTATTTTAAAGCTATTACATATTAGAACTACTAATATATGACAATCTAAAAATATTCAAAACATATTTTGTCTTCAAAATGTGCTTGGGGCAGAATTTACGACCAACACACAGGGGCCGATTGCCAAAAAGCTGGCGAAAAAAAAAATCGTACTTTGGGTTTGCTTTAGTAATACGCTAAGGATCTTAAAACATTCATTCGAGATTCGAAATACCTTTACCTGCTCTAGAATTTTAGTTGCAATGTACCTTCGCTCAAGCTGCAGTCGTTGTGCTAAATTACTTAATAAAAGACAGTAGTGCAAAATCATCGTAGAAGTTTCAAAATACAACTAATTTTAACCCTCTAATGCATGAATTTTTAATCATTTTCTATCAAAATATTGACTTCAACTCGTAGTTGTGGAACAAATCTGCATATTACAACAACAAAAACTAAACCGTTATCACGAGAGTGCTTTAAAAGAGAATAACTCATGTAAAAACTGAAGAAAGAAATATTCATGATAACGTGAAGTTAAACAATTTAAGATAACGTAAAGTCCGCCTTGAGGCGGAGTTATGCATTAGAGGGTTAATCAAATAAAATCGAATCAACTTATCGATGGCTTAGTGAATATCGGCCCTATAACCAACATTTCTAATATTTTTCATAAAATGCAAAAAACCAGTTACTAGACGATATACCTTACGCTTTTAGGGCCGAACAAAATTGAATGTGGAACATGTTTTATTGATTTTAGGTTAAATCAGTCGCATCGAAAGATGCGACGTGTTGTATTCTACATTTTGGTATCAAAATGTCATTTTTGAAAAAATGTTAATTAGGACCGATTTTCACTAAGCCATCGTTATGGAGGTATGTAAAAAATAGTAATACCTTTTAAAATATTAGTGTTTTAAACACTATTAATATACAGGGTGTTTGGTGCATCGTTTACCAAATTGAATTGACCCAAAGGAGGGGTCATTTGCTATCTCTTAAGTCCCAATAACTCATTGTTGGCCCTACGGATTTCTTTTCATTAACTCTTAAAATATTTGAAATCTATATTAAAAACTTAAAACTTAACTTAACATTGCAATAAAAAAAACTAATGGAGTTCAAGCTCCACCTGAACCGCAAATGTTTATCATGTTCGTATTGTGACGATCTTGGCCATCATACAACAAGCTCACGTTATGAACAGCATTAGCTTTTATGGTTAAGTGTTATAAACCCGACCGATGGCAAGCAGAGAAAGTTTTTGGTTTATTTTAAATCGTTAAATAAAGAAATAAATCTGTTGTCATAGCCCCCACCAGTAGCAAGCGGACAGAATTAAATAGTAAAGTTAAAGCAAATATTATCAAAGTGTATAAAACTAGAGTGAAATAAAAAGTGCACAGTGTTTTTAATTTCAAAATCCGAACGAACTCAGTAGCCCAGTTCGTAACAATATTTTTGCTAATGCCTCAATTCCATTGTGAAAAATTGACTGAGCTGACTTCAGTTGGAAAAAGACAAAAAAAAAAAATCCAGCAGAGTGACAAAGATAAAGTATGTTGTTATTGTTTTTTTATAGCAAAATTTGATTGACACATTTTGACAGCAAACAAAAACATAACCAACAATTATTAAACAAAATTAGGTATTAGTGTAAATTCTATTATTTTCACGTTTCAAAATAATCTAAAAAATTAATTATCATTATTACCCATATCAGAATTATTTTTTTCGAAGATTATCCGTCATAAAATACAAAATTAAAAAAATCTTTCCCGTAACAATGCCACACTATTGTTTATTAGTATTTTGACAGCAAACAAACACATAACCTACAATTAATTAACAAATTAAGTATTATGTGTTAATTCAATTATTTCAAGTTTCAAAATTATCTAAAAAATTAATTATTATTATTACTCATATCAGAATTATTTTTTTCAAACATTATCCATCATAAAATACAAAATTAATAAAATCTTTCCCATAACAATGCCACACTATTATTTTATATGTTTTGACAGCAAACAACAACATAACCTAGAATTAATTAACAAATTAAGTAGTATGTGTTAATTCAATTATTTCTAGTCTCAAAATTATCTAAAAAATTAATTATTATTATTACTCATATCAGAATTATTATTTTCGAATATTTTCTGTCTTAAAATACAAAATTAAAAAAAATCATTCCCATAAAGGTGCCATACTATTAAAATTAATAATGTGTGCGAGAAATATTTCTCATCGGTACACAATATTTATGTCCTTGTATTAGTTGGACTGCCATAAATAGTTCTCGATTTGAACTTTTTTTAAATTTTGATATCAGTCCACTAACACAGACACATCTTTTTTGTAAGTAAAATTTTGACTGACTCCGTTGGGCATCTCGTTCACGCAACCATCGATTTTAAATTTTTATCTCAAGTTATTTTGACTGACAAACTTTGTTTCACAATGGAATTGAGGCTTAATGCCTCAATTCCATGGGAAAAATTGACTGACAGTAAAAAAAAACGAAAAGAGAAAAATAATTTGATGTCCCATATAAGAGACAAAGCCAACGTGTTTTTTATTTTATAGCAAAATTTTTTTTCTATAAAATAAAAAACAAAAAAAAAACGTTGTCTTTGTCTCTTATATGGAGTATCAGATTATTTTTCTCTTTTCGATTTTTTTGACTGTCAGTCAATTTTTCCCATGGAATTGAGGCATAAATGACATGATTTGTTTTTTTATTTTTTGTATTTTGAAAATGATGAACTTCACCATCTTCATGTTTAAACTTTTTACATAAATTAGCTCCCAGATTCCGTGAAAAAGAAAATTTATTTTGCAAATATTTCAAAAATATACAATTTACAGAAAACAAGAAAAAATAAAAACAATCTTAAGTTTGCAAGCAATTTGCATTACAAAAGTTTCTCAAAATTCGCTGTTCGTAAAAGAAAGGCGTGTGTTGGCCACACCTCAATTTTGTTTTATTTCAATTTTTAAGTTGAGCTTTAAGTTTTTTCTATAGATTTCAAATAATTTAATAGTTAATGAAAGAAATCCGTATGGCCAAAAATGAGTTATTGGGGTTTAAGAGATAGCAAATGACCCCTCCTTTGGGCGAATTCAATTTGGCAAACGATGCACCAAACACCCTGTATTAGAAAAACAACGATTGTTTATGTTTTTTAATCTTTATATTTAATACTAGGTTTACGAAGCGCGTCAATTTGACACATTTTCAATTTCACATAGAAAAATTTGGAAATCGGTTAGATTTATCTCTTGCTACTTTTACTTACAATTATACATTTCGCGAGACGAATATTTGGCAACATTTATTTTCTTCTACGCCTTCGAATTTTGAAGTTTGCTATGTGGTATACCTATTTCTACGGGGACGCGTCAATTTGACACAATGATAAGGCAGTGCAAATACTTCGTCATCTCACATTTCCAGTGGCTGTTGCAGGGTTGTACGTTATACAAGAACGACCGTACTGCTTTTCAAAATTTCTAAAACATCAGTGTAGGCTTTTAATACACACAAAGAAATATTCCTTGAGTATTTTATTTTTGGCGAATATAATAATTCGCCAAAGCAGTACGGTCGTTCTTGTATATAACGTATATAGTTCGATTTGTATTTTTGTAGTTTGGTCGTAGCTACCTGATGAGTAGATCAAAATTTTCAATACGAAACCAAATTATCACTGGAAAAAACTGAAGGAAATTTCTTGTTATTTTTTTTAAGGGTATGTGGGGGGAAATGGTATTTCAACTTTTTTGAAGTAGATAATATTATGAGTAAATGCTTCCTTATTTCACTGGCTCACCAAGTCGTAAATAATGGAATGGTATTAAAAATAATATATTTGTCTATAAAAAAGCCGAAAGAATTATATTGTTAGAAAACAGACAAATTTTCAAAATTTCTAAAAAAGAATAACGTTTACTTCATTTATATTGAGTTCCAGATACTTTACTTACGTTTATTAAATACAATTATTTGAATTTGAATATATGACACAATGCTAGCCGCATTTCTTCACGTTTGATCTGATCCAGATCAGATCATGGCTTATAAAGGCGTAAAACAAAAGACACCAAATAATAATTTTCTGTCTCGTTTCATTTTGAATCCGCCTCTTCGTAATGATACTGTATTTATTCATCATATTCTTTATAGCTTTGCAAACAACTACAATTTAATAGCTTGACTAATTTTTAGATCATCGTTTGTGATCCAAAATCATTGTTGGGCCAAATGTTGTTGTTGCATCACATATAAATTTTGATCTGATCCGGATCACTATGCGTCCAAGAAACGCAGCTGTTATTAAAATATACAGTGCTGGAAAAAATTTGGTCAAACATACTTTATTACAAATTGGAGTCTTTTTTGGCTAAAATTACAAAACTTTTGAAAGTAATTGTAAATTTTATGTCAAAAAAATACCCTGCAATTTAGGGGGAAACCCGAAAAATGCCAAAATATTCAAAATACGTTGATTGGATCTAAAGTAATGGAATAAATTAAACAATTTTTTGTTTTTTATTGGTTTATAGAAATTCTATCTTTAATAATATTATTTTGATTGCCCACCTTTTTCTTTTATTACAGCGGTACACCTCCGATTCATTGAACTTGATACATTTTTCAAAGTCGCAGAAGATATGGATTCCTAGATGTTCATTAATAAACTTTTTAAAGCTTATATTGATTTTGGGCGCTTTCTTGCTACGTCTAGCTTCATTATAGATCAAAAATTTTATATTGGGTTTAGGTCTGGGCTATACGACGGCCAGTCCAACACATCGATATTTTTTCTAGAGAAGTACTTTTTACCTTTACATGAATAGATTAGAAAAAAATAGGATTTTCCAATTAAAAATTAATATTTGCTAGTTATTCACAATTCTCGCAGTATTGCATGGAGTTGAAAAATAAATCTGAAAGTCTCATCAAAAAACTCTAACACAGAGGGCCCAAATTCGTTATGTAGGACTTGTAGATAAACAGTTGCCGTGATTTTAGAACAAAGCAAGCACATTCGACCGGTTTGTTCTCCATAAAAAACTCCTCACACCACAAATCTTCCAGTTTTCGGTGGAAGCCTTAAAAGACCTTCATTGCTAAGCCTCCCTCGAAGTTTTCTTGATGCGAGCATTCTACCACCTCCAACATGCAGTATTCATTTGGATTCATCGGAGAAAATCACGTTATTCCACATCTCTTGGGTCCAAGAAACGTCCTCCTGTGCCTACAGCAAATTGTTTTTCACTGTTTTTGTTTGAATTGTAATGCGAACTCTGGCTTATGGTCTGTTTCAAGTTCTCATAAGGCAGCTTTAACTAGTCTTCTTCTCACAAAGTTTGATAACATTTGTTTGCCCGTGGCTCGTTCAAGATCCCCTCTTATGTCCTATGACGGTAGGCAGACAAGTAAACTAATTGATTGACTTGCGGGGATGTACCGCTAAAATAAATGCCAAGGCGGTCCAGCAAAATATTAATATTAAAGATAAAAGTTGCATAAACCAGTGAAGCACAAAAAAAAAACAACTATTTACTTTATTCCACTACTACCTTAAATATTTTGGAATTTTTTCGATGTCCCACCTAAATTGCAGGTGCAATTTGTTTTTTAAAGTTGGGTCATAAATGTGTTTAAAATGAAACAATAAGTTAATTGGTTTCAAATCTTTTGTAATTTTAGCAAAAAAATCTCCAATTTGTAAAAAAATATGTTTAACCAATCTTTTTTCCAGCACTGTAAAACATCGAATATGCAATTCCTATATTCTATGATTCTTTCGGCTTTTTTATAGACAAATATATTATTTTTGATGCATTCCAATATTTACGGTTTGTTAACCAGTGAAATACAGAAGCATTTACTCATAATACATCTACTCCACTCAAAAGTAGAAATATCATTTACTCCCCCTACCCTTCCTTAAAGAAAAAACAAGAAAATTTCCTTCAGTTCTTTCGGTAGTTTGGTTTCGTAATTCGTACTGATAATCTCAAAACAAAAAGTTCGATCTACTCATCAGGTACCTACGACCAAACTACAAAAAATACAACTCGAACTGTATACATTATATACCAGGACGAGCGTACTGGTTTGGCGAATTATTACATTCACCAAGAAAAAACAGAAGGAAAATTTCTTTGTGTGTATTTAAAAGCCTACACTGATGTTTTTAGAAACATCAGTGTAGGCTTTTCATTTGTATAACTACAAAATTTCTTTGTGTGTATTTAAAAGCCTACACTGATGTTTTTAGAAACATCAGTGTAGGCTTTTAAATACACACAAAGAAATTTTCCTTCTGTTTTTTCTTGGTGAATATAATAATTCGCCAAACCAGTACGCTCGTCCTGGTATATAACGTATACAGTTCGAGTTGTATTTTTTGTAGTTTGGTCGTAGCTACCTGATGAGTAGATCGAACTTTTTGTTTTGAGATTATCAGTACGAAACCAAACTATCGAAAGAACTGAAGGAAATTTTCTTGTTTTTTCTTTAAGGAAGGGTAGGGGGCAGCGCTGTCGAAAGTGGAGCTTCGGCTCCAAAATGGAGCTCTAGAATATTTCGGGAGCCCAGGAGCCCAGTGGAGCTCGTCAATTTTTCAATTGGAGCTTTCAAAACAGTTATTAATTTTTATGTTTTTTTAAATGAATTTAATTTTTTATTTCAATTTTCTGATTCTACATTGTATGTATTCCCATTCTATAATCTGTATGTGTATGTTTATTGGATTTTCCATAAAAACTGCTTATAGGAACAAATGTACCCGTCAAAATTATAACTTAAATTTTCAATACCGATTTAAATTTAATTGTAGCCGTTTTTTTCTTCCTTGTGGAGCTACAATAAAATAGTGACACAAAGTCGATATTAAAATTATAAAATTTTTTAATCTTCATTAAATTACAATAAAAAATTGCTTGAGGTTTGGGTCGAACAATGCCAGCGTAATGATAGTTACAAAATGTGGAGTTCAAGCTTTATTAAAATAAGTAAATCCTTATTTGTACTCCCTGGAATGTACATGCCATTTCCTCCATATATGTTCCTCAGCAGCAGCGAAAAAACTTCCACAAGAATACGAAAGATTGGTGAGAAACATATGTTTACCTACTTCTTTTTGGCACATAGTTCTAAAAGGCAAAATGAATTTCGTACATTTCAGGAATACTTTAATATTCCATTTAACAAAATCCTAAAAATAGCCAACACTACCATCTTCCCTCGAAAGAAAGGACCGGTCCCTCTATTCATGATCAATTTGTTTACCAAAATTTTAGAAGTTTGTAAAATAATTTGAATAGAAGGACTTTCAAATAAATGAACCAGTCCTTCTTTTCGAAGTTAAGAATCGACCTTTTAAATTAAAACTTATAAATAAGAACAAAATAACGTTTTTTGGCCTTGAATAGAGGGACCGGTCCTTTTTTTCGAGGGAAGACGGTAGATGGCTGTCTCTTCTCTGACAACTCCTTCAGTCAATCGTATTTTTTTTTTTTATTAAAACATTTCAGGCCGATTCCGATTTAGCTTCATAAATTTCTGAAAATTTAAATAACATTAATTTGGCTTATTTTCTTTTTTTATCATACATTCTTAAAATTACAAATAATTTAAATAAAGAATTCCAAAGTGAGCCTCCAAAAATGAATAGGTTGCTTTCTTCTATTAAAACATATTTATTGACAATCTTACCCAGTTTTGATAAATTGGAATTTGTCGAAGAATCCAATTTAAATGAATTAAATAAAATTGTTCTACCTGAAGAATATGTATTAGAAAAGAAGCGATGCAAGAAGTTTTATATCAAGTTGTGTACTCAAATTTTGATGCGTGTCGATTTTAAAGATGAAATGCTATCTAGTTCAATTACAAGATTTAAATCCTCAAAAATTGACTGAAAGTGTAATACCTTTGCTAAACATCTTTCCGCAAATTATTAAAAATTTTGAAGAGGCCGAAGAAGAGTTTCGAACTCTACGTTATAAAAATTTACTGGATAATTCAACCAAGTTGGAGTAGTTTTGGGCAAGGATATTCAATTTAAAAGACGGGTTAAACAAACCAATGTTTCCGAATTTAAAAATATTTATAGGCGGTTTATAAAGTTTCCCACATAGTAGCGCAGCCGCCGAGAGACCATTTTCAGAATTAAACACACAAAAGCTAAAAACTTCTACAATGAATTCATTGCCAATTACCAAACAATTAACCAAAAACTGTTTGCTTATTGAATGGAAAGCGTCAAAAAATGTATTATCAAAATATAAATTAGCAAACTCCTAAGATTTCAGATCAGATTTTATTTATTTATGTTGTTTAATTCCTCTAGTTTGTAATTAATGAATTGATGTTAGTCTAAATGTGAAACACAAACAAAAATTCTGAAACTATATTACAATTAATTTAATGTGATATTTAAAATAATTAAATTTAAATCGTAATATGTTATTTTATTAATCAGTTTTTAAGTTTTTATAAAATTAAAATTTATAATTAGTTATACAAATGAATTGTATTATTTTATATTTATTGTAATTTGTGCGTCTACGAATGTACCGTGACTGTACTGAACGGAAATAATAAAAAACTGAAATGTTTAATTAATTTTTTTTTGTATATTTTGAAGCTCTGTTACTTGTGGAGCCGATTGGAGCCGAATAGAAATTTAATTGGAGCTGCCTGATTTTTTAAACGGCAGCGCTGGTAGGGGGAGTAAATGATATTTCTACTTTTGAGTGGAGTAGATGTATCATGTATTATGAGTAAATGCTTCTGTATTTCACTGGTTAACAAACCGTAAATATTGGAATGCATCAAAAATAATATATTTGTCTATAAAAAAGCTGAAAGAATCATAGTGTTAAAAACAGACAAAGTTTCAAAATTTCTAAAAAAAATCCTATATTGTATAAAGGTCTCCGAAGTATTTAAATAGTCTTGGCAGGTTTGTGATTTGTTACATATTTTGGGTCGTTTTTTTATCGTTCGCTTTTTCTTTGGACACCTTCATCACCCTGATTCTCTAAAAAATAAGATAATGTGTATTGTTTAAACGGGTAAACTTGTGAATAGCAAAGTTTACTATAAAGAGTTTGGAATTTTTCAATATTATTGTACAGTAAAAGCCCGATTATCCGGCATTCAATTAACCGGAATTTTAATTGTTAGGATTTTTTTCTTTTTTTCTCTTTCACAAGGGAAATTATTTTTTTTATTCACACGAAATAGATTTACACACTTTGCTTTACTTTTTATTTTTATGATGTATGAAAAATTGTTTTCTGGTGCATAATTTGAAAATAAATAAACGAGAATCCTAACAAAATATTGAAATCATGCGAAATCGTCGCAAAATTTCTACACTCATCCAAAAAATTAAAGTAACACAAGTTTTTTTCAATTTTTTTAAGAGCTGTATCTTTGTAAAATACGGTCGTACAGAGATGAAAGGAAAAGCAATTTAGACCTTCAAATCTCTACTTTTGAGGTTTTAGAGAAGACAATTTTTGTGAGATACCGTTACTACGCAATCATAAGAAAGAGCGCGAAATTTTTTTTTTGTAAGGATCCATGGGCTCGGGAAATTTTTTTTAAGTTGAACCAATCCATAGATCGGTTAACATGTTAATTAGGCGTAAATTTAATTTCTTTCTGGTCTCTCTATATCAACTTTTTGCTGAGATATCTGACTTTGAATCAAAAAAGATCCTTTTGTCTTTAATCATCGGTATCTCAGCAACCACTGATTGCGTAGTAAATTTTAGAGAATCCTTTTTTTTTTTATTTTTTTTTTATTTTTAGAATTAGGGTGGGCGTTAGCAGCCCAGAGCACTGCGACCGTTGAGGTTTATTGTGAGTCCCTAGAGGTTTTTAGTTGAAATGTAGGTCTATGTCCTTGATAAACGCCGCTACCTGATGCAAATCCAGTGGGTCGGCATTAGGCCACTGGACTGTGGTGCATTGAGAAATTTGAATATTTTTAGGATGATAGCATCGCATGTGAAGAGTACATGTTCCGATGTCTCCTTACTGCAGTTACAAAATCTGCACTGGTCCATAAGGGATTTTCCCATTTTATATAGATGGCCATTAAAAGGGCCGTACCCTGTTAAAAACCAGGCAAGGGATCTTAGGGACTGGCGATCCATCCTCGGTGCCTCTCCCAGATGTGTAATATTGTAACTGAGTAGTTTCTTGGCCTGTCTCATCCCAATGGAGGACTCCCAGAGTAAATTTCTATGGTTCTACTCCCAGTCCCTTATGCCCCTTTCCAAATGGGTTTTTGAAAAAGTAATACTAGGACTGGGACCCAGGAAATCTGAGCTTGCTCCCGTTTTTGTATAACGGTCTGCTGCCTCATTTCCCTTAATGGTGGAGTGGCCAGGAGACCACAAAAGGGTAACTTTGTTTGCTTCACCCAGTTCTAATAAATTGCAGTAGCAGCTCCAGATCAAGTTCGAGTTGAACACTGAAGCTCCTAAAGTTAGCAAAGCTGCCTGGCTGTCCGAGATTATATAGATCTCGGTCTTCTTATATTTATTTTTTAAGCATTGAAGCACACATACCTCAATAGCAAGAGTCTCTGCCTGAAAAACTGTGGGGGAGCTGCCCAGCGGTATGCATAGCTCCCGGTCAGGGCCAACTATCCCTGCACCGGTACCCCCGTCCGACTTTGACCCATCCGTATACCATACAGAAGCATGGCGGGGGAGGGAGGAGATAATATTTTCCACCAGTGCCCTATCCGGCAACCTGATGTTAAAATTCCTCCGACAATCGATTGTCTTTACTATTAGATCTGATAGTTGGATCAATTCCTCCTTGAGATTGAATTTATGTAGGATATTGTTGTGTCCTGGCCTCATGGTTTTAATTTTTTCAGTGATTTTTAGGCTCAGACCTCTTGAACCGGCTACTTTTTTAATGTGTAGGTGCAGTGATGAGAGCCCCAGTATTCTCTCAAGGGCAGCTGTTTGACAAGTCCTCATTGCTCCAGTTGCCCCTACACAAATTAACCTCTGGATCTTGTCCAGTATTCTTCGTGCACCAGTCTGCTCCGTCTTAGGCTACTACACAAACGCCGCATAAGAGACCATAGGTCTTATAACGGCCCGGTAGAGCCAAACCAACAGTTGAGGGCTCAGTCCCCACGTTTTGCCAATCATTCTTTGGCAGGTAAAGTAGGCCTTATTAGCCTTGCTTGTTATTAACCTCCAGATATTTAACCTCCTTTGACAGTTGGAGAGTTACCCCCCCCCCCCCCCCAAAGCTATCGACGGGAGAGCAGTTTTTCTCCGGTTAGTAAAGAGAGTGCAGCTGGCCTTATTAGAATTTACCGTAAGGCCCACCTCCGTGTAGGGAAGCCTTAAAACACTTCAGTAAATCTCCTACAAGACCCTTAATTGATTAGTTGAGAACAAATTCTTTTTCACCCTCAATATTGATTTGAAAAAGTACAAAAAAATGGCTTTTTAGGTTGTCTTAGTAAATCTACCGTTACTTTACAAATATTGATGAAAAGACTAATGCTGCCAGATCATTTTACAGTTTAATGTACTCCTAATAGGCCTGTATTATTTTCAAATTGATCCATCCAATCGTTTTTCCGGACAGATTGATCAAAGTTTTACAAAACAATTAAAGGAACAAGTGATCTTCAAAATAGAAACATGATTTTTTTCACATTTGGCATTAGTTACTTATTAGCCCTTAACGATCGTACGACTTTTTTGTAATACTCGCCGATAAGAGACGACCGAAAATTAAATAAAGTTCTGAATTATTTCTTAACCGATTTTAGTAAAATTTGGTATGCGCAGTGGAAATGGGATTCTACAATGATTTTTGGATACAATTCTGGAAAATTTCCAACTATGCAGGAATTAGGCCATTTCTTATCAGATCTTGATGAAATTCAGCAAGTATGATGGAAATTGGTTTCTTAAATGATTTTTAGATAAAGTTCTTAAAAATGGCCAATTAGGAAGGAACTTGGCCATTTCTTATCCGATTTTGATGAAATTCAGTATGTCCGATGGAATCGGATAAGAAATGGTCAAATTCTTTCCTAATTGGCCATATTCCATAACTGTCTCAAAAAGTCATTTTAGAATCCAATTTCCATAGTACATGCTGAATTAAATCAAAATCGGATAAGAAATGGCCAAGTTCATTCCTAGTTGGGCATTTTCCAGAACTTCATCTACGAATCATTTTAGAATCCCATTTCCATTGCGCATACCAAATTAGAAATGACCAAGTTCCATATTAATTAGTCATATTACAGAATTTTATTTAATTTTCTGTCGTCTCTTATAGGTATTACAAAATACCTATATTACAAAAAAATCTTTCGATATTTAAGGGCTAACAAGTAACTAACGCAAAATGTGATAAATGTCGTTTTTTTATTTTGAAGATCATTTTGTTCTTCTAATTGTTTTGTAAAACTTTGATCAATCTGTCCGGAAAAACGGTTGGATGGATCAATTTAGAAATAATACAGGGCTATTAGGAGTACATTAAACTGTAAAATGACCTAGCCACATTAGTCTTTTCATCAATATTTGTAAAGTAACGGTAGATTTACTAAGACCACCTAAAAAGTCGTTTTTTTGTACTTTTTTTAAATCAGTATTGATGGTGGGAAAAATCATTTGTTCTCAACTAATCAATTAAGGGTCTTGTAGCAAATTTACTGCAGTTTTTAATGCTTCCCTAAAATTTACCATGCAATCATTGGTTGCTGAGATATCGATGATCAAAGACGAAAGGATATTTTATGATTCAAAGTCAGATATCTCAGAAAAAGTTGACATAGAGAGACCAGAAAGAAATTAAATTTACGCCTAATTAACAGGTTAACCGATCTATGCATTAGTTCAACTTAAAAAAAATTTCCCGAGCTCATGGATCCTTACAAAAAAAAAAAAAAATCGAAATTTTTTTTCGCGCTCTTTCTTATGATTGCATAATAACGGTATCTCACAAACATTTTCTGCTCAAAAATCTCAAAAGTAAAGATTTGAAGCTTTAAAATGCTTTTCTTTTCATCTCTGTACGACCGTATTTTACAAAGATACTCTTCAAAAAACATTAAAAAAATTGAAAAAAAATTTGTGTTCCTCTAACCCTTAGCGGCCACACTTCGCTCCCGTAACATAGCGGCCACACTGGGGTGATTTTTCACCCCAGTCAAAAAATCGGTCTAGAAAGACAAATTTAAAATATTGAAACTCCAAAAAATGCATGGACATTCTGAAACATGTTTTTCAATTTCTAATAAGGTTTACAAAAGCCAATATCAAGATAATTTGACAAAAAAATATTATATATGCGCAAAGTCAGGAAAATGACGTTGTTCAGAAAAAAAATAATTACTATTGAAAATCATTACTCCTTCCGAAATTCATCGTTTATAGCGCTACTAACAATTTTTTCTTCCTTCTATGTAATATGCAAGTAACCTACATTCCTCGACAACCTATATATGGTGCGACAAGTATGATTTTCGTAGTTTTTGATAACTTAAATTAACGTGATTTGGCCTGGGGTACATATTCACCCCTTGTGGCCACTAAGGGTTAATTTTCCGGAAGCAAGCATTCCGGATAACAGGGCTTATACAGAGTAAGTCAAATCGAGCAATTGCAAACTCATAAAAGTAAGCTTTGCTTTTCACAAGTTTACTCTTTTACCATTATTTTATTATAAATAGTATAATTAAGGTTGGATCAGTGAGTCGGTAAGTACTTTAATGTAACAGTACACCACATAGATTTTCAATGTTACTGAAACGAAAATTTTCGCTCAAACTGAAGCTAATATCAAAAAACCCAGCAAAGGTAGGGCAACGTTTCAATATGGGTTTCATTAAAATTTGTATAAAGTAGAATGGGAGATATCAAATTTAATGTAGGTTAATGGATTTTGGAGCTATAATCAGTGTAGTGTTAAGTGGAAAAATAAGTATTTGACAATGCCGATATGAATTTACTCTTAAATCCATATTATAAAATCTTAATACATTAAAAATTGTTCTTGTATTTCTTCAACTTATCGCAACTTAAGTACAAAATTACTCAATTTGCCTAATTATCATTTTTCTACTGGTGTTACACATTGATTTGCCGATCTATCATATTTTCTATTGAAAAAAAAACCGTTGAAATTCGAAAGGAATCTACAAACTCGTTGGTTACCCCTTAAACTTTTCAACATTACAAATAATATTTATTGCAATTTAATAAATTGCATTGAACTTGAAAATGACTTGTGATTAAAAACCAAACCATTCCATTTTCGTTCCCTGCTAAAGCTCTTTGATTTTTAAATTTTTGTTGGTAAAAGTTTTCGAATGTCTATTGTATAATTGTTGTACAATGTATTGTATAAAATAGTCGAAAAGCGATTAAATAATGTCTAGAAATACATTAGTGTATTAATAATTGGCATCATTGGTAGAAAGACTATAATAGTACACAGATTAGAAGGTCAGCATCACATCCATGTAAACTATTTGAAGTACTTGTTCCAAGCGTTTTGTTATCTTGTACGAATAAAATAGAAACATTTTAATTTTATATACAACCACAGACAAAAATACTGTGAATTTTTATCTTCGATAAAACTATAAACTATCAATAGACTACTATACAATAATGTTCTGGTATTTAAAAATAGCTTCATCTCGCAAAAAGTTTAAAAAATTGACAATAGCAGCAAACAATGTATGTTGATTTTTATGTAGACAAGAACTTCGATCTGGAATAAGATTAATTAATTGTCAATACTTTGTTTGAATGCAATTATTTCAAGCACGAAGATAATCTGTATTATAAAGAATGCATTTGCAATTGATAGATGTTCATGTATACTAGTTAGTCATTAGTTTTTCAGCAAGACCAAGTATTATTGTTTAAAGCTGCAGACAATAAAACTTAATGCATTAAATTTAAAAAAAAAAGAAAATTGTGGAGGATCAACTGGTAATAAATTATAAAGCTATTAAAGTAGTTGACGCAGATGATGACATTTTTGTCTTGAGATAATCACAGAAATGCATTTAAACTTTAAGCACTTTAATGAGACTATTGCCCCAATCTTAATGTCAAAATTTCATCAGTTTAGTTTGTCTCTTATAACATTTAATTTAATATTAAGGAAAACCAAGAATATTAATACGCAGCCTGCCGCAAAACAAAATTATTTAATCAAATTTGACACTATCACAGTGACAAGTACATACATAATTCACATTAATGAAATAATTTGTTATTCCATCCATCCTCACCCAGAAATTGATACCATCTTATTAGTATACGAAAACAAAAATTAGTTAATATATTGAGCTCTGTACGATAAACAAAAAACAAACAAATAAATGTATCAATCAAATTAATCATTTATCATTCAATTAAATAAACAGAAATAAACAGTTAATTTTATCATTGTACATCAAACAAAAAATATAGAAAAAAGTTGCAGACAAAAATATCCACACAGCAGTTGGAAATTAAAGCCAAATGGTATTATCCAGAAAAACTCGTATTCACCAAAAAAAAAAAAAAAAACAGGATTTTTCCAATTCAATGAATATGATTGATTTTTCACAACATTTTGGTTCTATTTTAGAATCGTTATTTTTTTTTTGTTGGAATTGAAATTTTTCTATCAATATGGTAAGTTGATTAGTTCTTATAATTGCTATGGGAATGGATTTTTAGGGCGAAAAATTGATTTTTTTGTTCAATATGATAGTTGCTGAACAGTTTTAATGCTTTCAAAATTATTACATTCGTTTTATAAAAGAGATTATTGACCTAAAGACATTTGGGATTTTGAAAAGTCAGTGTATTCCCTAAATTGGACAAGTATATTTTGTGTGAGTTTGTAATAAATTATGTATATTCGTTCGTCCACAAAAAAGTTTTATTTTCAAAATGTTCAATTATGTAATTCAAAAATAATAAAGATATACTCGTATCATATTCTAATTTATATAAATACCTTAAGGAAAATATTTATAATTATCCTTAAAAAATGGAAAATTATATTATTGTGTTTAACGAAATTTTATCCATGTTTTTGTTCATTATTATTTTTAAGACAATTAAGAAATATATTTAAAAAATATGTATATTAGTGTTGCAATATATATTTTTTTTAAGAAAAGCAGATTTAATTGACGAAAAGCTAACAAAAATAATTACATCCGTTAGCGGGCAAAACAGAAATAAGCCAGACATTTAATATATTTAATTCAAGTATTTTCTGTAATGTTGTTAATTCAATTAGATCTGCAGATGATATTTAAGAATAATTGTGAAAAATTGAAGTACTACTTAAACTAATTAGCGTTTGGGTTGGTGTTGTTGTTCTTTCCGTCTGCGTTTCTTAGAAGGAATCTAACCAATTTTGGTAAGTATCTACAAATTGTAAAAACATTCTTTAAATAAAAATAAATATACTTTATTTGAATTCTTGGAAAATGAAAGCTTATTTTTAACTTTTTATTTAGCTCAACATATTTAATTTGAAATGTGTTTATACGGAAATTTATACAGCTTTAATAAAACCACAAAAATTCTACTTTTTTAAATCTGATAATTTTAAATATGTATAAAACATTATCATATTAGGTACATGTTTGATTGGCGTATATTGAATATAATCTACTTTAGTCGTGGTAATATGTATCTCTCCATTTTCATTCGCAGAAATTGGTTTTACTAATTCTACTAGGAATGTTGAAAAAAAAAATGATTTTTTTCCAGTGAAGTACTTTACTAGAACTGGTAATTGTTCGTTAAAAATTACAGTATTTAGTGTAAATAAAATTAAAGTGATGTTAAATATTTAACGATTTCCTAGAAACTGCAGAAAATACAAATGGGAAATTATTTCTTTGAATTTTATCAGCGATAAGGCGTTGATATTTTGACAATGAGTAAATAAATTGTTTGCAAGTGTGTCGTAACTTGGACAAATTTCAGTTAACAAGTTTATTTTGAAAGTAAGAACACAATTAACAATTAGTTGATCGGCTAATAGGTGAATTTGCCTGACTGCTAAATTACTACATGTTAAAAAATAGTCGCAAACATATCGATTACCAGTTAGTATTCTATGCGGACAATGTGCTAATAAATTAGGATAAAATTAAGCCAGTTTTCGAGAAAGCGAACAGAAAAAGTTGAAATTTTCGGAAATCAAATTTATATTCACTAGTTATACAACAAGAGGTTCGAAAATAATCGAATATACAGTTGATAGGACGAGTGGATGCCTGACTATTTATTAAGAGACATACGTAAAAGGAATAGAATATGCTACCTAGCGAAAAAGTTTCCCAACAACAATAGACTAGTTAGCTACAGCCGCAAACTATGTGACATGATAAACCTTAAAATTGAGCAGACTAACAAACAAGTCTATTCTAAATAGTTTGAACAAAATGGCAATGATGCTCGCAAAAACTGGCAGACAGTTAATAATATAATTGGGGAGCATCCTGGTTATCCAGAAATCAAAGAAATTAATGGGCCTAATGATGTGACTATTTCAGATTCTGAAGCTATTGCAAATGAATTTAATGATTTCTTTGTGTCTATGGGGAACTCCAATGGTCTGACTGTGATGGATGAGTTGGAAAGAAATCGAATAGTTACCGAGAATTATGAGGTTACGAATAGTTGTTATTTCTCACCTGTTTCTCCAGGGAAACTGTATAGCATCATTAACTCTCTAAAAAATAAATCGTCTCCTGGGGTTGATGGAATTTCAAATATTGTTGTTAAAAAAATGGCTTGCTTCCTTGTGGACGTCTTGTCGTTTATGTTTAACTTAAGCGTAGAAACAGGAGTTTTTCCTGAAGCCTTCAAAAGAGCTGTGGTGGTCCCCAAATTTAAGGAGAATGATAAAACTTGTGTAAATAACTATCGACCAATATCTCTTCTTTCCATCTTTTCTAAAATATTTGAAAAGGCAATGAAGAGCAGGATTATTGATTTCTTGGATAAAAATGAATTTCTCTCTTCGAAACAATTTGGTTTTCGTAGCAATACAAATACTGAGCAAGCGATTTTAGAATTTCTGGAACCGATTAGCGTTACCATTGATCGGGGCCTTAAGGCTTCAGCTTTGTTTATTGACTTAACCAAAGCTTTTGATAGAGTTGACCATACAATTCTCCGATTAAAACTTTATCGCTGCGGCTTTCATGGTTCGATACACAAGTGGCTTTGTGATTATCTAAGCGACCGTACTCAAGTAGTCCGCGTCAATAATCTATTGAGCAATGAGCGTTATATTAGGGTTGGAGTTCCTCAAGGTTCAGTGTTGGGGCCGTTACTCTTTCTGGTTTATATAAATGGTATTTTCAATCAGAATTTTTGTGGCACCCTTACTGCGTATGCGGATGACCTTTCATTTGTTTATGCTGGCATCAATAATCATGCTAACCTAACTGATATTGACCATGACTTGAGCATGTTAGCGATTTGGTTGGGAGCCCATAATTTGATTTTGAGTGACAAGACAAAAGTTATGCATTTCAGGTAAAACCAGAGATCCCAAATACCGATTATCTATCACGCATTTGGCTGTAATAATAGTCCAAGTTGTACATTGAATGGCTGCTTCACCATAAGTTCGGTTGATGAAATTAGATATTTAGGAGTTATGATCGATTATAACCTAAATTGGAAGGCGCACATTGAGGGCCTTAAGTTGAAAATTCTCTTGGTTTCTAGGAAAATGTACATTTTACGACTATACTGTCCGTTATATCTACTGAAATTGGTTTACTTTGCCCTAGTTGATTCTATCCTCCTTTATGGTTTAGCATGTTGGGGCAGTGCTTGTAAAACTCTGTTACATCCTCTGTACGTGCGACAGAACCATGTTTTGGGGCTAATGACTTTTAAATCAGTACTAACACCATCTTGGCCTATATTTCAAGAGCTGGATATAATGCCTTTACAACACATGTATGTTTTCAAGGTTTCAAAGCTTTTTTATATCATCAGCGGGAACAACTTTGTCAATTATTCGGTCTATAATCTTCGTTTGAATTTTAAATGTATAAAGTTTGTCCCCAATGTTAATTTAGAGTTTCGTAAACGTTTCTTTAGTGCGGCTTCACCTATTATCTTTAACAACTTACCGTTGGAAATACGAGTGTGCAGCAGCTTTTCCACTTTCTCTAGAGCTCTCAAAATATGGTTGAAACTAAACAAAGCAATTGAGCATCTATTTTTTGTGCTATTATAGTTTTGTATTTTATTATTTCTTGTATAATGTGTATAAAAAAAAGAAAAGAAACAAGTTTTGTAATTTATTATTTTGTTAACTTTAGCTTTTAGATGTTAAATTTTATTGTATTATTATTAGAGAGAATCATTGTACCTGACACATGTTTCTTTGAAACTAAAGGTGCAATTATCTTGCCAATTTTATGTTTGTTTGTACAATTATTATTTTTTGGTTGATTATTTGTTATAAAATTGGTAATGAAACTAAAAAAAAAAAAAAAAAAATGTGTTGCTTAGGAAACATAACGACACCGCAGGTGGAGTTGTGTTTCTTAGGTAACACATCGAGTCCGCAACTATATATTCAGATGATTTTCGAAGCTAGAGTTGTATATTTTAAGACTATACAACGAATCAACCATGTCAAATATCAAAATTATTAATTGTTTGTTTATATTCATGGAAGATATGATTTATTTGTTTGCGGCCGAAACACCACTAGTTGTGTTTCGCGAAACACTACTTAGCAACGCAAATAACCGATATTATACAGCGTAACTATAAGGAAAATTCAACTATCTGATGGTTTATTTTCCAATGAGTTGTATAGTCACAAATATACTCTGTTCAAGCTTTCATACAATATTTCTTTCACGAAATTCAAGTCACAAGGATTTAGTTAAAATAAACACTGATTGATTGATTGATTTTGGATGTACGACCAAGCATTTAGCAAGATCTCCCGGTTGACGCCGGGCCCACCGTACACCCTTTTTTACATTTATTTGGAAGGATAGGATAGGATTGTTAGTATAGGATTGAGATCGACCCGGTTACAAACACCTTGACGGTCAATTGTTAGTATTTACATTTTTCTAATAATTACTTTACTACATTTGTCTACAAACTACTTTCCATCCTTAGCATCCTAAAGTCAATATTAATTAGTTATCCATTACTTCTTATATACCTTCCACACTCCACTGCCTCCGGCCGCTTTCCATTGATTGCTACTCTCAACCAACCATGACAACACATCTCCAATCTACTCCCGTGCTTTAATTAAATTAAGATTAAACTGCATACTACTTCCTAAAATTCAAAACGCATTAATTTAATTAACTAATCTCATCCTCTTAATTATTTAATTTTTAAGTTTAAGTTTAATATAATTTCCATAAATTGACTCCAATTTCCCGTGATCTCTGAAACAAAATCAATATTAATCTATTATTAGTAAATAATTACTACTTGTTTTAATATCGACCCGGTTACAAACCCCTTGACGGTCAATTGGGATTTAGTTAAAATAAACACTGTACATAAATTAACCGTTGTATTTATTCTCGTTTGGCATGCGAGTGATAATTTTGTTAACTAAATCCCCGTAAAGAAACATCTGATGAAGATGTACAGTGCATAGAAATCTACATAAGTTAATAAATAAATTAAAGTTTTTTGTTAAAGATTTCTTTCTTTATTTATTAAACATTTTGAGCAACTTAAAAACCATGGTGCTTCTGTGTTTATGGTATTACAGATTTACAGGTAGTTTGCGATTTTTCGAATATTTTCGAGTTATTTCGAAGTTAATCGTTTTAAGTTGCTAGCATGTGTGAATATATCTGGTAAATGTGTGTCGACAGTTTCAATGTTTTCGACATTACTCTAACATGTATTCATTTGAAAAGTTTCCACCCGACAATACAATTACTCAATTTATATAGTTTAAGGGGTAATAAATAACACCTTGTGGGAGCGAAATCAAGGATAATTTTCTGTAATTTATTTAAGAAAAACGAAGCGATATTTTTAAATTCGGTTTTTAATATAAGTTTATACAAGTAGTATCTGTATTTTTTTTTAATTTATTTGTAGTTAATATTTCCGAAAAATTGTAAGAGCACCTATCCAGTTTCGAACTGATGAGCTTATGCTTATGAAAAATCTATCTTCTCTATTCTACTGATCGTACCACAATTTACAGAATGTACTTTGCAGGTTGAGTATTAGCGAATTATACTAATACAAGCAAACTCTCTTACAAATTTTCCTTCATCACATTCACTCGGCTCTATTCCTGTGTAAGCAAATTTTATCAATTAACTAACAATTTTTTACATTAATTTGAAATAATTAATTAATTCGCGTAATTTCTAATGTGCACCCGATCCTAAGACCATTTTAATGTGTTTTACAGATAACACGTAGAAGTATATTAGCATTTACGAAAAATTATTTATCACCCTATATAGATAGACAGATTTTCAATATTAATAATTTTTAATTTATTTGAAGTTACACTTTCTGAAAAACTGCAAGAGAACTTCGAATTCAATTTCGAACTGGTGAGCCTAGGCTTATGAAAAATCTATCTTCTCATCAGGCCGCGGCGACTAGACTGATCGTACGATCGTACCACAATTTACATTCTATATAAATATAGAATGTACTGTGCAGGTTCTATTAGCGAATTATATTAATATAGGCAAACTGTCTTACAAATTTTACTTCGTCACATTCACACAACTATATGCCTGTGTAAGCAAATTTTATCAGTTAACAATTTTTTACTCTAATTTGAATTAATTAAAAACTTTTTCTATTTTGAATTCGTGTATGGAGATATATTCATTCGTGGATTAAATCATGGATTAATTTGTGACTGAATAGCGAATCAACTTTAGCAGGCTGAATATGCACGTGGTTTGGCGTCTATTGGAGGAGGGGAGGGGGGGGACTAAAGTTGAGTAGATTCATCTACCAGTTCTGTAACCTTCCAGTGGGGTGCGCATCACGTGAGCTGTTCTAGTCATGTATTAGGCAGAAGCATAATGGGTACAATTGTTAGAAGGGGTAACGTGATCACAATTCGCAAGTGTACGTGCTGCCTCCTCGTGGCAACCACTTGTGACTGATACCATTAGGCAGAATGTGGCCTTTTGAAACAGGCTAAAGTTCGGCGCTAAAGGAGAAACCCTTGACAAAAACCCTAATCTAAGGTGGAACAGCATATGCCGAAGGATGAATGACTGATAAGTTAATTAGTACAAAGTATGGGGACTCTGGATACCAGGCACCCTCCAGTTTTATTTAGCCTTCCTGTAATAAAGCTGGGTGACCTACGGCGACTTTCCATTTCCAGCAACTGTTAAGAGTAAAATCAAAATGGATTTCGGAGCAGGGCTAGGAATATTCGGGAGTAGAACTGCCCTCTCGAAGTGCTTGGGAACCTATGCTACCTCTTTTCAGAAGAAGTACTTCCTACAGTAAACATCTAGGAGGGAGAGCAATGAGCCCAGATAGTATGTATCGCATACCGGCCGGCAGTATTATCAGGTTCATTAAGAGCCTGAATATTGACTGGACGTGGACTGATAATTAAGCAGGGTCCTAGCACAAAAGATCTTTTTGGTTGCAGTGCAAGATGACTAAAATACAATAATAATAATAAAATTTTAGGTTAACTTGATAATTTTAAAACCAGTTGCATTTGTTTTCAGACACAGTTTTCTTTTAATTTTTTAAAAAAGTTATGTATAAAACTGAAATAAATAACTACGAAATAAATAACTATTTCGGAAAAAATTAACTTTTCGGAATTATCAATATTTTAACCTTTATATGACTGAATAGCGAAATAACTTTAGCAGATTGAATATGCACGAATATATCCAGTATAAATTAATAGAGAATTTTACAAAACAATTTTTTTAATTAATTCGATTTGAACAGAGAATAAAATGGCACAAAACAGTAAAAAAGAACCATCGGAAAAAGAACAGCCAGTCATATAAAGGTTGAATATGTTTCCCAACACTTGTTTATGCCGCATAGTATACCGTAATGACCGTTACAGGTATCTGAGCCACTGAAAACATTTAGAAACTTATTACTATTTCCAATGTACATAAAGGTAAATACGTCTTTGTAAAACGCTATAAAAATAAAAAAATGAGAATGGGAGCCTATATACAATTCCTGTTTGACGAGCATAATAAATAGATTATTGTCTATAAATCGGATCACACACTAACCATCAAGGTCAATAATACTTTTTGATGGCTGCCGTGATCGAGAAACAATCGCTCTGAAATATATTTTGATAAAACCAGGAAATAAATTTGGTTAGTGGACATTAGCAGGTGCAAAAATCGGTTTGTTGTATTAAATATACCCAAATAAATTCTATAATTAAATTAAGTGCTGTTCGAATTTGCTTAAAAATCTCTCAATACCGTTTGATAAAATGGCTAATTTCGGAATTTTACCCTTTCTTTAGAGAACTGCGCGCTCTGTCTGATTAGGCAGCCATCACTATTAAGATTAACCAATATCTCCGCCAATATACAAGAATAAATTGTTATAACGTCTATTCCGGTCCTACCACTTAGCACAACTCACAACCACAACCCCAAATTACCGAATAGTTTATTGTTTGTTAAAATATTAAATTAATCGAGTAGTGTGAAAATGTAACCTCGAATAATCTTCTTACAAAAAAAAATTTTTTGTCCAAATAAAATAAAAATATACGAGTAAGTGTATGCAAAATTATAAAATATAGGTGTGGTTAACGTGAGTTAAAAAATTTTAATTAAGTGAACACGAGAATATTTTTTTAGAATCAGTAGTGTTCAAGAGTGATCGGTGCGAAACCCATGGGAACCCATGGGATGGGTGGTGATCAATTTTAGTTAATTTTTGTATTAGCTTTATTTTTACAATAGCACTTAACAAAATTTCTAGGAGGATTCTGAGTGAATATCCACCCAATCCGACGAGGCCCTAGTCGAGACATGTAAGCTGACTCAGATACTCTTTGAAATATTTATATTGACGGGTCGCTAAGTCTTGTAATTAAGTTTACCTCTGTTGTAAATTATATAAGTCTAAATTCCTTGCGGTGGCTCTAAGATGAAGCACTTTATTACTTTATTGTGAGCCTAATAAGCTGTTTACTAGGTAGGCCTTATCTCTAGAAAATGACTAATTCAGAAAGCTAGCAACAATTCTTACAAGCCATGACCCTTTTTAAGATCATCTTTATCGCTTGGGACTGGCTCAAGATGATTTATCCGATAACTGCGCAGAAGTTGACGGCAGTTTCACTTTGTAAGTAGTTATTCAGCTTTCTAAAGAGTTTTGTCCCATCTTAGTATGTCTATTTTGATTGGCCAGTTATTTGCCCTCACTTGGTCTAAACCGATCAGTTTAACAAGGTTTAGACTCAAAATCATCTGATAGAGGCATACAACTTAAATGCCACTTTGCCATAATAGGTAATTAGAATTAGCATGGCACTATGACAGTTTTTAGCAATTAGCACGTCAAGTGACGAACTAAGAATGGTAATCATGTTCCAATTGCAACCAATCAAATGGTTGTCACCTGTCGCAAAATAATAATTACATAATGCAAAATAATAATTACATAATTACATATGTTTTACATAAAACAAAAATATTTCCTGGAATTAAAAATAGCTCCCAAACCTGATGATGATGCTCTGTTTTACAATAATGTGTTTGTAGTTGTTAATATGTTATATTAATAATAAGAACAACTTACTCAAAATTTTCTCTCTTAGTCTTTGTCATAAAAATTATGATAGAACATAGAACTCAAAAGGCTTTTTTTTAATTTGCCAGTTCTATCATAATTTTTTGGAATGGACCTCAACCTATATATGTGAGTATTAAACTGGGATACCCAATAGAACACCTTGCTTAAAATGTGTTGAACCGAGCGGGATCACATCAAATCCGTACATCCGTAGGTTGAGCAACCACGTTTCCGCTAGATATTTTCCTCCTTAAGTCTCTTTGATCCACTACACCACTTATATTTGTTTTTAATGATTCAGAAAATTTGATTCTTTTACCCGTATCATAATATTTTTCAGAATCACTATCAGATTCCATTATGATTGTTTCTCCATCTTCCAATTCAGAGAAACGGGTTTCCCCATTTCCCTTTATAGCCGACAAATTATTAAAAAATTTTATATCAAATTTTTCTTTTCTATTTATTTTTATCCTAATTAAATCCTTAAAATTTGAATCACACCCCACAACCCACCTAATACTAAGACTTACCTATATAGTTCCTATTTTAATTTATTCACAAAAACTTTTCGCAAAATTAATTTCTTTAATCACTACTTCACTCTATGGAAGACACAATGAGAATCTGCTTGCAATTTTGAAATGATAAATATTATGACAGCTCAATTAGCATGAAGTTTGCGTTCATACTTCATAAGTATACCTGCGTTCGTTGTTTATTTATTTCGGAGTAAAAAAGACTTGGCGTTGATTGATTTGTAATCTGCGATAATGCAAAAACTGACGCAGTACGTCATATATTCTGACAAAGTCCCATTTTCTTACATTTGCAGAAGGCAAGGGCAGATAAAAGTAAAATTCCAAAAAATTATGATAGAACATAGAACTCAAAAGGCTTTTTTTTAATTTGCCAGTTCTATCATAATTTTTTGGAATGGACCTCAACCTATATATGTGAGTATTAAACTGGGATACCCAATAGAACACCTTGCTTAAAATATGTTGAACCGAGCGGGATCACATCAAATCCGTACATCCGTAGGTTGAGATCGTAAAACAAAAATATTTCCTGGAATTAAAAATAGTTCCCAAACCTGATGATGATGCTCTGTTTTACAATAATGTGTTTGTAGTTGTTAATATGTTATATTAATAATAAGAACAACTTACTCAAAATTTTCTCTCTTAGTCTCTGTCATAAGTGCTTCAATCACTTTCCAGTGCTATGAATCTAGTTATAAAAAATAATTTCCATTGGAATGACCATATTTGAAGAAAAAAATTAGTGTGACAATAACCCCATTAAATATCTCATTATATTCTTATATCTAGAATTCTAGCTAAATGCGTTTAATACACCACAAAATAGTTAATGACGATTAAGTTAGTAGATTTAAAATTTGTTTCGCTCCATTTTTTATATTCCGAAAAATTTTTGTCTGCTATACGTTGTCCGTTTGATAATATTAAAAAAGATTTAAAAATAAATGAGACGATGTTATACTGTTGAATTGGCGTTGAACGTTTTGAAGATGCATTGGCA
This sequence comes from Tipula helvola, assembly GCA_963556165.1. Taxonomy (NCBI): domain Eukaryota; kingdom Metazoa; phylum Arthropoda; class Insecta; order Diptera; family Tipulidae; genus Tipula; species Tipula helvola. The sequence continues at coordinate 198,826,773 of OY744481.1, read as the reverse complement.
AGCTATAAAATATATACATACATAGCTATATGTACGTTTTATATTACATGCCAATGCACAGAGAAAATATTTATAAACTATAAATCTTTTTCCAGATTCTTACACATAAGTGAAATTGAAAAACACATTTATTAAAATCTACATCTTTAGAATATTTTCAGAAGCTTGTTTCATAACCTAGTGAAGCAATAGTTGGATAAATTGCACAATTATTTGAAGTATCGATCGTTTTTTCTAAAACAAACTTTGTTGTATAAATTGGTTGCTAAATATGCAAAAGAATATATTTTTACCAAAATAAGTAGCGCAACGTCCATAAACTGACGAAAATGAATCAGATATGTTTAAGTTATTTAAGTTCTAATTCACAATGAAAATTTTTTTTTACTTTTTATTACTGGTTTATATGAATTTCCAACATAACGAACAAAAATTTATGCTCGTTATGTTGGAAATTCATACAAACGTGTAAGTAAAAATTGTTTTCATTATGAATGCTCTATAAGCAAGTCCAATAAACTATTTATATATTTCTAAAATTGTCGTTAAAAACTGTTCTGCACACATTTATCTTTCAAATACTAAATTCAAGAACAATGTTACACACAATGTTGACAAAAAACCGACGAGCTTGAATCCGACACACGACCTATTAACGTAGGACTACGTACAATTGAGAAAACTTTATTTGTGCTGTTTAAGTGACACCAAAATTTAGAAATTACAAATTAAAACAACCCGTTAATTGTCTAATGCTTCCATCTGCACGCATTAGGCTGTATCAGCCTAAACGTTGTTTACCCGTTGTACATAATTTTTATTATTTCATATATTTATTGTTTATACAATACTAAATTCTATACTTCCCAATTCGTTATGCAACAATGAAATGCCGTTTTAAAATAAAAATAAAAAATTGGGTCTATCCGGCTCCTCGGACAACACTGTTCCCACAAAGCTTCCGCTAAAGATCACCAAACCAACCAGTTATATTTTATAAACATTTTTGTGTTATTTTGGGCAGGCATTTTCTTAAATTTAGAGACCACTTCCTCAATATCAGAATTGGTCACGACAATATAAATCTATACTCGCATGCCGCCAAATCACAGACTTACAAATAATTTTAAAGGGAACCTTTCGTATTGTTAAATTCAAAAAATTATAAACTATTCTAAGTTGTAGTACTGTGTGAGAAAATGATGAACCCATTTTTTTTCGGCGACCAACCTCAACCACCGCATAATTTGCGAAAAAAGGTAATGATCCCCTAAAAAATAGAGATGGAACCCTTATAATCTAATTTACTATGGATTAGTTGTACTTTTTATGAGGAATAATTACCAATTGATTTTATCAAAAAAAGTGGAGTAGAGGTCGAGACTCGAGATATATTATAGAAAAAAGCGTTTTTAAGGTTAAATTAAGAAACAACTAAAAAGGGGTTGGGTGCCGATAAAAAAAGTTTCGTTAATGTCTCACAGATACTACAACTTAGAATAGTTTTTATAATTTTTTGAATTTGACAGTTCAAAAGGTTCCATTGTTATATTACTTAGAACTGACAAGTGTTTTTATCTTCGAAGTTTAACAATTAGATGCAGTTATACATCTCTATACTGTTGAAAATCCTTAAAAATTTAAATTACTTCATCTAGAGAGAATCCACAATGTTAAAAATGTATTTTCTGAAAATTTGTGCCATTTCACAATATTATGTGAGCAACGTAGTATTGACCGAAATGCTACGTCACTCGGTGCTTGGCATCAGTGTGGACCATTCGAGAATACAAAATCAGAATTAATATTAATTACCTTTTGTTACCGAATCCCACCTCCTCGTCACATACCATTTCATTTTATACACCTCACAGCGCCTTTCTCTAAAGCTTATTAGGCTCTAATGGCGTCCCACAATAATTTGGTATGTTGTTTGAAGTTGCTTTGTGTTTGCTTTGATATAATCAAAATAGCCATGCGTAAAAAAGGATAAAAAGAGACAGAAATGTAAATTTTATTTTATAATATACAGCTCCTGCTCTAAACGAATTGGGTTGGAATTTGGTTAAAATTATTGTATTGAAATTTAGAATGTAAATATGGCCCATACAAGATCCACTATCCACATCTGTATATTCTTATCTGTGCTTATACCAAGATAATTTATTACTCAGAATAGAAATAATACCTTTAAAGCGATTTTATCGATCAATATATCATTCAAATTTCAATCATTAAAATGTCACCAAAAGTCAATAAAACGTCACAGAGATGGGAGGGTCTTGCTATTATTAAACGCTTACTAGGGGCACAGTACAGATAATAAAGGTAATATACTCCGATGTTTCATTTTCGTTCTTTCTTGCGCATCCATGTTAAAAATATTTTAATATGGCGGACATTGTGACCAAACAAATCGAGTTTGTTAGTTTTGCGTAATAATTTTGAGTGTTGAGTGAATATATTAAAATTGTGTGAAAAATTTTACTGACTTTAATTCAAAATAATTAACAATGTATCAAATGTTGTCCAACATTTCAGTCACGATCTCCACCATTGTTGTTGTTGTAATTATTTGACATCCTGCGCAATATATTACTACACACATTTTTAAAATTTTTTAAAAACACTTGTTAAATATTTCGCAAAATTACAAAAGGTTTAAAAAATCACTCGATCGATTTCGGCTTATTAGGCCATCATCAGGAGTATCTACTAAACTGTAAAAATAAAAATGTAGTTAGATATATATATATATGTAGTTGGAAGAAGCAAAAAGTGAAACCAAAATATACCAATAAAAATATGTGGGAGTGGTAAACAATAGAATTGGTGACAGCAATAAACATTAAAAATTAAAATAGGGGGTGAGTTAAACACAGGTATATGATTATTGATTAGTCAACGGTCGAATAACAAAATTCCAGATGTTGATTTTTTTTTTTTATTTTTTTTATTTTTTTATTATATTTTATTTTTATAACCCGACGAATTAGTAATTTTATGGTATGGAATGAGTATGTGAATAAAACAATGCGGGGTCGGTAATTGGTGAGAAACGGATTTCTCTCTGTTCGTTGAGGATATTTTGGTTAAGAAATATAGCTTTTCGGATTTCGTAAGATTCTAAGTTGTCTAAACGTCTGCTTTTTGGTTGTACATGTAATATTTCTAAATTGTTTAAACTGGATGTGTGATTTTCTAACGTTAAATGATTATAAAGGGATGATTCATGGCTTCCAGATAAATGTTCTTTAACTCTAACTTCAAAATTGCGCCCAGTCTGTCCGATATAAGAGGAACTACAATCATTGCAATTGATCTTATAAACGCCAGACTTGGAAAGGCGATCAATTCTTGGTTTATTGTTAAAAATCATTTTCTTAATTGTATTATTGTTATAAAAAGCAAAGCTAATATCTGTATATTGTGTCACGATGTTACTAATCCGTTGACTAGTTTTTCCTATATACTCTAAGCGGCGCCAATTTTTCGGCATTGGGCTATCAGGTGGATAAATGTTAGCTAAAGCTTTATGTTTCAGTTTTCTGTTTAATAGCTTTAATATAGTCTTAGCTGCATATCCGTTATTCGCTGCTATTTCTAAAATTATATTAAGCTCTTTGTTATAATTGGATATGGTCAAAGGAATGTTTATTAATCTATCTAAGAATGAGTGGAAAGCTGACATTTTAATATTATGGGGATGGTTTGAAGAGTTAGGTATAATGGCGTCTGTATACGTGGGTTTTCTATAAATTTTGAACTCTAATGAAGAATTAATTCTGGTTATTGTTATATCTAGAAAGTTAATAGATTTGTTTTCTTCTTTTTCTACCGTAAAATTAATGGTGGGATATTGAGAATTTAACCAAGTGAGAAAAGAGGTTAATAGCCTATCAGTTCCATTCCATAGACATAGTATGTCATCAACATATCTGTACCAAAAGATCATATGATGGAAATAAGGATTATTGCTTGATACAATCGTTTGTTCGAAGAAATTCATGAAAATTTCTGCTAACAAAGGTGACAGAGGGGAGCCCATCGGTAGACCATCAGTGAATCTGAAATACTTATTATCAAAGCAAAAATAATTTTGTTTAATACAAGTTTCAAATATCAGCTTCAGTTCATTCCGAAGGCTTCCATCTGCAACATCCCTATCTAAGTAAGTATAAACTATTTGAGACAAAATGTTAATTGGAATAGAAGTGAAAAGACTAGCAACGTCAAACGAAACTAATTTTGAGTGTAGTGGAATATCAACATCTTGAATTTTGCTAATCAATTCTACCGAGTTCTTAACCGAGAAAGCCGAAACGAAATTGGTATGACTGTTGAAAAAGTTTATGAAACCCTTACATAGCTTGTAGGCAGGTGCATTGCAATACGCTACTATTGGTCTAATTGGAATGCCTTCTTTATGGATTTTAGGTAAACCATAAAGAATTGGGGCAGATGGATTCATAACCGTGTACCTCCAACCAGTGCCATCAAAGACCTTTTGGCATTGGTTGATACACTTACTGACCAAAGTCTTAAATGACCTCATCAGTCAGTAAGTGTATCAACCAATGCGGAATTGCCACAGAATTATGTGTACTGTGTACTAGGGGTATATTTTTCTTGATGTCGAAGTAACCAGAGAAATAATTTAACTGTCATAATACAGATATGCGTTTTTTTTAATGTCCGAGATAAAATTTATTTATCTGTATCGTTTTTTACTTTCGGATAATTTTCCAATACAATCTTTTTTCTCTGAAAAAAATTCGGATTGTTGTTTAAAAGCAGTGCGCTTTTTGATAACCTCAAACATCACGACTGTTGTGCATTTAGGTAAAACATAATTTTCTTTTATTAAATAAAATGACATTTTTACGACACTAAAAGAACTGTCATACATTTTTTTATCGAATACATCAGAGAAAATTTTTATCGGATTTATTCGATATAGCATAGGGCGTCTTTTTTTTAATATCGGAGAAATAAGAGAGAACAGATAGTTGATATCTCGGAGAAATCCGATAAATATTTTCTTTGAAGTATCCGAGAAAACAAATGATAATTTTGCTATCGTCGTAGAAATTAAACGACAGTTTAAGATTGCCAAATAAATATTATCGTATTCTGTTTACCTATTTAAAATAAATGGCTGTCAAACAACAATCTGAATTTTTTTTCAGAGAAAAAGATTCAATTTTAAAATTAGCCGAGCGTAAAAAAAACGACACGTTTTTCCTCTTCACATTTCTCGACGAATTAGGTTACCAGGACCCCGAAACACCGATCAGAAAAATGTCGTGTCCGTCCTTCCAGTCGCACATTTTTATTATTTTTGTTTTGCCTCCCATTCTCACAAATATTGATAGGCTTGGACGAAATTTTGTACAAAGATAGATTTTAGTAATAAGCGGTTTGTGTTAACTTTTAAGTCCATTCGAGTATAGAATAGAGGGGGTTGCAGTGGAAGAGAAAACTGCCAAACAGATTTTCTCAAAAACGAGACCGACGATTTTTTTTTTATGTTGATGATAAATTTGACAATTCATCATCTACTGGTTCACAAAATTTGAAGTTGATTGAATCATTGCATGGGGGTCATTTTGACAAAAGGAGTAACATAAATTTGTTTGTCTGTTTACCAAGCTAATGTCGAACTTTCCGAAGAAATATTTTTTTACAGTTAATACACCTTGCAAATTCCAACAATTGTTCCCTAGGTGGCTTTAAGATTAAATGAATTGATTACCGTGTAATATGAAATTTAAGTTTCTAAATTTGCATAAAATACTTTGCTGGTGGCAAATAATAGCTGTCTTCCATTGACCGTAGCAAAGTACTTACAAGTACTTGTGAGTAGATATCCAAAGGAACGCTAATTTTAGTGACAAATTTAAAATATGTAGCAACCTCTGTAATTGGTTGACGTTTTCATTGCATTAGCTGTCTTTCAATGAGAAAAATTTGCTACTTGGAAGTACTTGTGAGTATCCAATTGAATTAGTTCGTTTAGAATAATTACAAATTTTAAAATGACACGTAACTGGACTTATAATGAAGGGAAAGCGTTAATAAGTGCCTATGCCAATAGAAAAGAGGAATACTTCAAAACCAGGAATAAAAAGCACTTCTGGGAAAATATTCTTACGGATTTGGAGTCTTTAGATGTTTTGGTAATTTTATGTTTTAATAGTAAAAGTGAATAAACTTATGTAAATTAATTATAATTTCTTACAGGTTTCTCCAACAACTATAGAGAATGTTGTAGTTAAGTGGCGAAGCCTTCATCGGGCGTACAAAAATGGGAAAGATAGAGGCACAGGTACTACAGTCACTAAATTTCTATATATGGCGGAAATGGATGAAATTTTTCATAATAATCCAATCATGTGTTCACCGCATTCCGTATCTGTCGGGATGGAACAGCAGCCAGATCCAGCACCTATGAAGAATCTGACCCAACCCGAAGAGAAAAAGGACAAAGTAAAGGGAAAACGGGACACGAAAACCTTAGCAGACGTGAAACGTATATACTACGAAGGAAAAATTGAAGAGAAGAAAAAAAAACGGAAACTTTTAGAAAAATATATTGAACAGAAGGAAACACACAGAGAAGAGAGGCACCAATTACTTTTAACTTTGTTAAATAAGTAGAAGTTACCAAGGCTGTGTGTAATATTTGAATTGGCTGTTATTTTGTCATGAAGACTTGTTATTATAAAGACTGTTTTTTTATAAAATAAAATGTTTATTCATTTAATATTTGATTTCTTGTTAGTTTAATAATCCTTGATTGTCCATTTGTTGGAACATTTGCTGCCTTGCACCATTTATATTAGCTATTTCATGTGTGACCGCTTGTAAGCCATCATCGTCATCATCTTCTAAATACTCAATTTCGCAAAAATCGTTTTCGGATATACAAATATTATGTAAAACACAAGCAGCAACAATACTGTTTGAGATAAAACCTAAATTTGGGCTTTCAAAAAACTTAAGTCGGCGGAAACGGCATTTCAGCAATCCAAATGCATTTTCAACAACTATTCGGGTTGCTGAATGCAGGTAGTTGAATTTACGCTGTTTTGCGCTTAAATTACCCAGATCTTTGAAAGGTGGAACTAAGTAGTTGGTTTCAGGGTAGGCTGAGTCGCCAAGTAACATACCTTCTATAATGGATTCGTCTTCACTGACACGCCGGTAAAAATTAGATTTTCGAAATAGTCGGGCATCGTGCATGGATCCTGGTTCACCACAATGTATGTCTACAAATTTTTTTTCGGCATTTACGATTCCCTGCAACAATAAACTATAATCCTTTTTCCGGTTATAGTATGCTTGTTTGTTGTTCTTGGGTGGGTTAATCTTAACATGGGAACCGTCAATTGCGCCAACAACGCCAGGTAAACCCTTCATGATTGAAAAATGCAAATGGTTATTTTGCATTTCTATCACTGTTGGCCATTTTATGTAATTGTGGCTTTCTTTGGTTAACCACTTCACGACGCGGTACAGAATTCTATGCACCGAACTTTGGGTAATATTAAACCTGTCCGAGATTTGCCTGTATGTTTCCGTGTTGGCAAGAAACCACAAGGTCACATATATTTCACCATCAGGACCTATTTGCTTACGCCCGCCATGGGGCACACGCTGCACAGAAGTGTTATATAAATCTAAAAATGTTAAAATTTCGATTAGTCTTTCGCGAAAACACAATTAACAATACTAATGACAACACACCTATAATTCTTCCAGCCACAACTCTAGATAAGCGGAAGTGTTGCTTAAATTCTAAGTCATTATATTGAATTACCACTTCCAAATAATTTTCCACCCTTGTTTTTTTATTGAGTGTATTTCCTTCAGAATCTGATGATGTCGAGGAAGATGACGAGCTGGAAGATTCCCATAGCAGACTACTTTCACTACTGCTATCGTCCAGAACATGAATGGCAATCTTAAAAACAGCTAAATAAACCTAATTTTAAATATATTTGTTATAAAAACTCACCAATTTTTTATTTGCGTCCATTTTTTTATTTTAAAAAACATAAACAAAATTAATTTGTTTTTTAATGTGACATATACCATAAAAAAAAAAAGAAAAAAAGCCATCTATTGGAATTATTGCAACTAAAATCCACCTATCATAAATTTTATGCGTAAGTACTTTTTATCTACACCATCAATTGAGAATGAGTAGTTATGAGTAGATACAAGTACTTGCGAGTAGTTTGCTTTCGCCAATGGAAGACGCTTAATATCGTCAACATTTAAAAATAGTTATATCTAGTGAGCTTTTAAAGATAGCAAGATATTCCCGTTTCTATGGCACTGCCATTTCTGACATTGACATTTCTGTGACGTTTTATTGACATTTTATGACATTTTAATGATTGAAATATCAACGACATGTTGATTGATACATTATTTGTGAATTTATGAATAAAATCGCCTTTATATTATTTCTGAGTAACAAATTCTCTTGGTATTCAAAGCCATATACAGGGTGTTCGGCACATGGACCGACACAATCTTTTGGGGGATTGGTTGGGTCATTATCTAGTTTTCACCCATACGACCCTACGTCCTAAGTGACACGGTAACTGAGATATGAATTTTTTTCGTTTTTTATTTAAATTATCTGAAATCTCGCCTTTAAATCGTCATATTTTTTTTTGTTTGTGATTGTAATAGCACGAAATAACTTTTATTGTATTCAGCAATGTACAGTAATCCCCCGATATACGTCGAGAAGCGTTCCAAAATAAAGCGACGCAAACCGAAAAACGTAAATCGAGAAGACCAGAGCAACTGAAAATGTTTATAAAATAAAACTGGCTTTTCAAAAAATTTAAACTTTTGCGTATTTGTTTACTTATTTTAATTCATATTTGTTTTATTAAATACATAAATAATAAATAAAATTAAAACAAATTAAATAAAAAAAACTATCACAATTCAAATTCATTAAAAAAGATTTAGTCCTACGAAATAATATGTATGCACATATGGACAGTACATACAGTGTATAATTTGTATGGATTTAATACATATTCTAAATGAGCCAGCTATCATCATCCGATATTTGAGATTCACAGTGCGTAGCTTGAACATTACCAAGCTTAAGATTTGAGGATGGTCCTGGTGTGTCTTTATTGAAGATTGGGTTGAAAAATGATTCAATAGGCTTCTGCTTTAAATTAAGTTTTTTTTGCGCGTACAAATCTTTATAATGGCTCACACTACTATAGATTGAATTCCTTATCGATTCAAATCTTGCCGAATCATTGTCATATTCCCCGAAGATTTCTACGGCCTGATCAATATGACTTAGTGCTTCTGATAATTTTCGTATTGGAAATTGTACGTTTGCCGATTCACTTTCAGGCGGTGCATTAGTTCGTTCGACGTCAACGTTTTTAGTGGGACATTGTGCTAAAAGTTCCATTAGCTCGTCATCAGTTAATGGTTCCTCATGTCCACATAATATATCCGATACATCAGATTCATCGACGTCTGTAAACCCAACTTGATGAGCCAACACTACAATTTCTGTGTTTAGTTGATCAGGATTATCTATGTCACCATCCTCAGACTCAGATATACATTCGGGCCATACTTTTCTCCATACCTTGTTCATTGTTGCCACAGAAACCTCTTGCCAGGATTTATTTATGTTTTCTATTGCTTGCATAATACTGAAATTACTCCAAAATTTTCGAATGATATCATTACCATTTGCTTGTTCTAACTCGTTGTTCAGTGTATCGATTAAATTTTTAAACGTTCGACGTAAATAATATCTCTTAAATGCTGCAGTAGCTCCTTGGTCCAAGGGGTGAAGGACAGAAGTAGTATTCGGTGGTAAAAATATTACTTTAATTTGATCGTTCGCTTCATCCAAATTAACTGGGTGACCAGGGGCATTGTCGATGAGTAGCAACGCTTTATGAGCCAAATTATGCTTTTCACAATATGATTTAACTGCCGGGCAAAAATATTTGTTAAACCATTCGGAAAAAATACCAGCCGTTACCCAAGCCTTTTTATTAGATCGCCAAATTACCGGAAGAGTTTCCTTGGATATATTTTTCATGGCTCTTGGTGTTTCTGATTTGTATATTAATAACGGCTTAAGCTTAAAATCGCCAGATGCGTTGCCCCCAAGAAGGAGCGTTAATCTATCCTTAGCCATTTTCTGTCCAGGAGCAGTATTTTCCTCTTTGGAAATAAAAGTTCTTGTCGGCATACGTTTCCAAAGTAGCCCTGTCTCATCAACGTTAAAAATTTGTTGAGGAGTATATCCTCCTTCAGTTACTATTTCTTTAAATTTGTTTGGAAATTCTTTAGCTGCTTTTAGATCAGCACTTGCAGATTCGCCGGTAATTTTTACATTATGTAACTGCATTCTCTTTTTAAATCTATCGAACCATCCGGAACTAGCGCTAAAGCTGAGGTTCTTATCGCCCTCAGTATCCATTTTTTTTAAATGATTAAATACACTGGTCGCTTTCTGTTGGATAATGAGCGTGGTTACAGGTAAGTTTTTTTCGTTTAAGTCATTTATCCAAATGCTTAGCGCTTTTCCCATTTTTTCCAGAATTATTGGTCTGGACTTGGTTGTCACTTCAACAGATTTTACTGTTGCCGCGGCAGCACTCGCACGAATTGTTTCCGAATTTTTTAAAATTGTCCGTACTGTTGTAGGTGGTAATCCCATCGAACTGGCAATATTAAATGCCTTGTCTCCCTTTTCAAAACGTTGAATAACATCCATTTTTCTTTTTATGGAGATTGCTTTCCTTTGCTTCTTTATACGCGAGGCACAAATGGGGATACTCTTTTGTTTCTCACTCATTTTTCACTAAATTTAATTTTATTAATATAAATTAATTCTCTCTAAATAATTTTAAATGTGTATGTATGTAATTTATTTATTTACCGTATGCGATTTTTGATACTAGACACAACAGTATGTACAACGTTTCACAACGAGAATCCAGTTTGTACTACATACTTTCTAAATAGAAATGCGGCACGTACACAAAGCAATTAAAATATAGGGGAATCCCCAAAAATATATATGTATGTACATAAAAGTAGAGATAGAAATACATACAACAAACGAAAAAAAGAAAAAATTGAAAAGAAATTCGATAAAACGAGGAAAAAAATGAAGGACGTAAATCGAAAGGCGACGTAAATCGACGAGAAAGGTTTCAAACTTTTCTGCGACGCAAATCGAAACGACGTTAATTGAGAGAACGTATATCGGGGGATTACTGTATTTCTAGTCTAAATAAATCATTATTTGGTACAAATGGCTTCAAGAAAATAAATTATATGAGCTTCGAAAGCATTGAAAATGTGTAAATGTATGAAAATTTTCCACTTCTAAATTCAATATAAAAGAAATAAACATTATTTTGAACATAGGTTTGTTTTAAAAAGTTGTCTAGTTTATACCCTTTCCAACAGTATGCTACATGTTGGAGGAATTATTTATAGTATGGTCAAAATAAGAGATAGAAGTTGTCAGGGTCAAGATAATTATTTTTATCTTTATTATGTTTTTATTAAATATGAGTTAAAAAATTTGTTCGAATTGTTCTCCTCTACTCCGTATGCATGCACGACACCTTTTCCTTATTTCAAATGTTGTTGTGCGCAGTCGCATTTCTCTTTTCATTATTTCAAATGCAGCTGTAATTCGCTCCATTAAAATTTCTCGTGAGGACACCTCTGTTGCATAAACCAATTCCATTGCACGTCCCCAGACGTAAAAATCGAGGTTTTTCAGGTCTGGGGACCGTGCGGGCCAAGAAATAGGCCCCAATCCACCAATCCATGCCATGAGTCCGGAAAAGAATTGTCTAAGTACTCACGTCCATTCGATGATAGTGTGTCGGACGGCCATCATTTTGAAAGACGATCGGCACACCTTATTCCAAAACTGATTGACGATTTTACTGATATAGATGTCGCGTAGGTTTAGTGCTATACTGCTATGGATAAATCAAATTTGACGTTTAGTGGATTAAAATGTTTTAGTCTGAAATGGCTGGTAGGTACAATTTTGTTTATTAAAATTAAATTATTATTAATTTGAATTCGTTCGTAAATCATTTAAATGTTTATTTCACATACTAAATCAAACATCAAAGTAATTGTATAGCACTAATGTTAGTTCATCATACAGCTGCGGCAAAAATAATAGTAGTGAATGAATCAAGATTATTCAATACAAACTGCCTTGAAAACAAAGCATAGTTTTTAAAAAATGTTGTTTTCCAAATTTACATTATTTATTACATAATAAGAAAATAATATCATAATTTTGTTTAAAAGTATGAAAAATTCGAATATGATGCAATTATGATGTAGCACTACTATTATTTTTGCCGCAACTGTAGATGGCAACCCTTTCGTGGAAAATCGTCAATAATAAAAGTTCGGGTAAATCGTTTTGCAAAAGTTAGGAACCGTAGGAACCTATTTATTACATTCATTATTTTGTTTTATTTAAATCTTGTTTTTGTTAAATATTTTGTTCTTCTTGTTTAGTCTGTTTTAAACTGTTATCAGAATTGTTTTTGTTGCGTTTGTCTTCGCTGTTGTGGTTACAATGCCTAATTTTAGTAACGAAGAGACCTGACACCTCTCGATGTTTAGATCTGGGGACGTGCAATGGAATTGGTTTATGCAACAGAGGTGTCCTCACGAGAAATTTTAATGGAGCGAATTACAGCTGCATTTGAAATAATGAAAAGAGAAATGCGACTGCGCACAACAACATTTGAAATAAGGAAAAGGTGTCGTGCATGCATACGGAGTAGAGGAGAACAATTCGAACAAATTTTTTAACTCATATTTAATAAAAACATAATAAAGATAAAAATAATTATCTTGACCCTGACAACTTCTATCTCTTATTTTGACCATACTATAAATAATTCCTCCAACATGTAGCATACCGTTGGAAAGGGTATAAACTAGACAACTTTTAAAAACAAACCTATGTTCAAAATAATGTTTATTTTTATTGAATTTAGAAGTTGAAAATTTTCATACATTTACATATTTTCAAGGCTTTCGAAGCTTATATAATTTATTTTCTTGAAGCCATTTGCACCAAATAATGATTTATTTAGGCTAAAAATACATTGCTGAATAAATAAAAGTTATTTCGTGCTATTACAATCACAAACAAAAAAAATATGACGATTTAAACGCGAGATTTCAGGGTAATTTAAATAAAAAACGAAAAAAATTCATATCTCAGTTACCGTGTCACTTAGGACGAAGGGTCGTATGGGTGAAAACTAGCTAATGACCCAACCAATCCCCCAAAAAATTGTGTCGGTCCATGTGCCAAACACCCTGTATAACTTCTAATAGAAAATTATTATGAGAGGCTTTAAAATAATATCACGCCACTATGGTGGCGCAGGTTTAGTATAGCTGAAAGATATATAAAATGAAATGTTATATGACAAGGAGGTGAGATTCGGTAACAAATGATAATTAACGTTAATTCTGATTTTGTATTGTTTGTGTTTTATTATTTTGAATTTTCGGCTGGTCCACAGCGATGATCCGTCCAGACTGAAGCACTGAGTAAAGAATTATATCGGCCAATTCTCACGTTGCGCACATAATATTGTAAATATAATAAATAATACATTTTTGAACATTGTGAATACTCTCTGAATGGAGTAAATTAAATTCTTAAGGACTTTCAACAGTACACTAGAGATGTATAACTAGATCTAATTGTTAAAGGTCGAAGATGAAAAATAGCGAATACAACTTTTATTGCTGCTCGACACTTGTCAGTTCTAAATAATTCAGCATTAGTTGTGAGTGTGTGATTTGGCTGTATGAGAGTATAAATTTTAAATTGCCGTGAGCAATTATGATATTGGAGAAGAAATCTCCAAATTTGAAAAAAGCCGTGACATATTATGAAAGCCCAAAATAACGGCTGCCCGAAAAAACGGAAAATGTTTGTAAAATATAAATGGTTGGTTTTGTGATCTTTAACGGATGCTTTCTGGGAAAAGTGTCATCCCAGAGTCTGACATATTTTTCCTCGGGTACAAATGTGGTTTTCTTTTGACGCAATTGCATCAAAAAATTTTGATGTGCAGCAAAAGATTTGAGTTATCGCCTTCTTTTGACGCAAAAACGGCAATTTTTTTTTTGATATACATATATCGATTTTCTGAAATCCATATTTTTTCATAAATGTACCCCCACTTTACTACAAAATACTAACACCAAGAAACAATAAATGTCAATCTGATTGACATTACTGACATATCATTCGAAAATTTTGCATTGTGCAGTAAAAGAGTTTTGGTGATTAATAAATACATATTCAATATAATAAATAATAAAATATACAATAACTGAGGGAGAGTCTCCGGTTAAGGGCACTCTCCGGTTGTGGGCCCCACTGCATAACTTTTGACAGAATGCAAATATGGCTGATCTGACTGTCGTCGTACTTGTATTTTGACAGTACACAGTTTTCTAGCTAATATCGAAGTGAATGGACGAGCTTGTTCATTTGCTGCGATCACATTAAAAAAAAGTCCGTAAAAATTAACGCAAATATAATTTTCCGATGTATTAAAAGTGCGATAAATCAAAGTGAATAATCTCAAACTGGTAAGTGTTATCGATATTTTTACAGTATTTTCGTTGTAATTTGGGATGCCACATCCATTTATATCAAAATCATGACGCATCGCATTTTTTTTGGATACTTCGAGAATGGTCGTGATTTCCGGTTGTGGGCACTTAAATGTAACCGATTGTAGACACCATCTTTTTTCATTTAAAGCATCCATCTCCCCTCCCCCCCAAAGATGAGTAAAAAAAAATGACTTTACAAAATTGATCGTAACATTTTTCTAGTTGACAGAATCAATGTAGTTACTTTAGCAAACACTTAGCTAATGCCTCTAGCTTTCCATTGTTATTCATATCTCCGCATAATATTGACTCAAAGGAAAATTATGGGTCAAAAACAAAACTGTGTCCACAACCGGAGACTCTCCCTTATATAATATATTCAATACAATAAATAATAGATACTGTTTTGTGTTTAATAAACTTGTGTGTCCGGTTAAATAAAATGGAAATATTAGAAGAATGTTTATCATCGTCATACGTCATCATCCTCGTCATCGTCATCATCTTCAAATTGCATTGAGTTTGATTCATCCTCAGAAGATGAATTTTATCAAATCCAGGTAATGCTGTTCAAGCGGGAATCAAATTGCAGAGTTAAGCATTTTATTGAGGATGTAGTTCATAAATACACGGAAAATGAGGTAAGTTAAAGCAGAAATGTTCCCATATTTTTGGGTATTGAAGATTTATTTATTATTTATATATTTACAGTTTCGTCGTAATTTCCGAGTGTCAAGGGACACAGCCAATGGCTTAATCGACAGATACAAAAATTCAGGTTATTACAAAACGAAAATTAATGGTGGAAGAAAAGCTATTGCTGCAGAATCTCAGTGTTTAGCTTGTCTATGGTAATAAATAATTTCCCTAAAATATATTTTAAAATAACTATAACTTAAAACTTCTTAAAGGTTTGTAGGAAACAAAGAAACATACCGAGAGGTATCAAATCTTTTTAATGTGACTATGTCGGTGGCCCACAAGCACCTGACACTGTTTTTGGAATTCCTTTATGAAATTTCAACGGATCACATTCAATTTCTAGCTACTGAATTCAAGAAAATTGACAAGTCCAGAGCATTTGCACAGGTATTAGGCCCGTTGTACATTTCAGCTAAGCTAAACTAAGCAATGTCAGTTGAATTCTTATCTGTCGGTTGTAAATAAAAAAATTAAATTTAACTATCATATATTTCTCGCTTAACTTAACTGTAATGTACAACGGGCCTTACGGTAGAATTATATGTTTGATTTGAAATTTATATTATATAATTTCAGCTCGACGATTTTCCAAATGTGGTTGGCTGCATAGATGGATGTTATATTTATAATAGAAAACCCGTCAATAAAGTAAGGCCCACATATGTAAATAGGCATAGATTAATCTCAATTACACTCCAAGCAATTTTTACGTTGTCGTCGATATCGGAGAAAATTCCTAAATTGTGCGGGCAACAGTATCATATTTTGGAGGATGCTGCTTACCCACTGAGGGATTACCTGTTGACCCTTATAAGGATTTCGGAAATTTGACGGAGAGACAAACAAATTTCAACAAAAGACATTGCCAAACCAGAGTGAAAATTGAGAATAGTTTCGGGTTATTAAAGCAAAGATTTATTCGGGTTATTAAAGTAAAGAAATTATGAGGTTGGATTTTTTTGCAGTGGAACGTATGTGTAAATTTGTTCTTAGGTGTTGCGATCTACACAATCTATGCCTAGAAATGGAGATTTGTGGCAAGAAGACGATAAGCAACGAGATGAGCACCAGTTATGCACGGACGAAAAAAGCTCCATTGCAGGCACCTCGGCTAACTCAGAACATTCAAACCCCACAGAAAGTGTTTCAACTGCTGTCCAAAAGCATTTAACGTTGAGTAAGGATGAAAGTGGATAACGATTCATTCTGGACAACACTTCACGTGGTGGAGGACGGATTGTTGCCGGCGGACGTCATCTTGGGTCAGGAGGTACTAAAGCGAACAAACACGATTTTAACTCCGAATAAGATCAATATAAGAAAATTCGTACCAGAATTGGCGGCAATAGCTGAGGTAGTCGAGAAGTCGCCAGTGGATCTATACCACATTGAAAATAAATAGCTTAAGCAAGAGGTAGTCGCCTCGGTGGAAAATTATGACCCAAGAAAGGAGGCGGTAAGTGCCGTAATAAAAATGGAAATCATCCTCGCAAACAACAATCCAAGAAAGATTAGCACCGTTCTAGGCCAAGAAGATTAGCACTGTTGGAGTTGGAGAGGTCAGGGGACAAGTTGAAGAGTGTCTGAAGGAAGGAATAATATGAGCATGCATATCGGAGTATGCAAGCCCAGTCGTACTAGCAAACAAGAAGGATGGCTCAAAAAGATTATGGCATATTTCAAAACGGAATATTTCAAAATGGAATATGAAAATATGGCATATGGTACACTATGGCATATTTCAAAATGGCATATTTTAAAACGGCATATGGTACATTATGGCATATGGTACACTATGGCATATTTCAAAACGGCATATTTTAAAACGGCATATGGTACGCTATGGCATATGGTACACTATGGCATATTTCAAAATGGCATATTTTAAAACGGCATATGGTACGCTATGGCATATGGTACACTATGGCATATTTCAAAACGGCATATTTTAAAACGGCATATAGTACGCTATGGCGTAAGGTACACTATGGTATAATATGGCATTTTCTAAAACTGGGTTATTTCTTAGCCGAGTATGATGAAATTTGGCAAGTGCAATGAAAATGGAATACTTAACCGGATTTTAGACGAAGTTCTGTAATATGGCCAATTAGGGTGAAACTTAGATATTAATTAACCGAATATGATGAAATTCAACATATACTTCAGAAAAGGTATTCTAAAAAGAGTTTTGGATGAATTTCTAGAACATGGCCAATCATGATGGAACTTAGGTATTTCTTAAACGATTATGATGAAATTCGACAAGTGTGATGGAAATGGGAAGCTAAAATGAGTTTTAATAGAAGTTCTGAAATATGGTTAATTTTGATAGAATTTGTCTATTTATTGGCGGATTATGATGAAATTCGGAAGGAATGATGAAATGGGATTATTAAATGGTTTATATATAGATAAAATTTTGAGATATGGCAATTTTTATGCAACTTGGATATTTCATAACTGATTATGATGAAATTTGACAAATGTGATGGAATTAGCATTCTAAATTGAGTTTTAGATAAAGTTCTGGAATATGGCCTATAAGAATGAAAATTAGCTATTTCTTAACCGATTATGATGAAACTCAACAGTGCGATGGAAATGGGATTCTAAAATAGTTTTAATCATCAACTTATAAAGTTACTATGATCAAACTTTAAATTATTTTGGTATATTCCAAATTGATTTTTATAAGAAGAGGAGAAATTGTTAAGAGTTTGCAATTCAGTTTCGATCTGCGAGCATGTGAAAAATAAAATTTGGAATATACCAAAATAATTTAAAGTTTGATCATAGTAACCGCATGTATGCGTTAAATACAATAACATTGAAATTGTTAAAAGTTTAGAAAGGGGAATGTAAAAATTCGCTAATACTACAAGTGCACGGTTGATTCCTATATATAGGAAAAAATCAGTGTAATAAATTAGCAGTTCAGTCGCTATAGCCTGATGAGATGTACTGAAAGATGATTTATTTTTCACATGCTCGCAGATCGAAACTGAATTGCAAACTCTTAACAATTTCTCCTCTTCTTATAAAGTTACCCTATACTTACTAAAATAGCCTTTACCTATTGGAATTTTATTTCGCTTAAAATAATTTGCCTTCACTTAATGCAATTAAATTTATTCTCCCAACGGAGATAAAAATATTGGTAATAAAGATATAATCGGGAAGTGCTTATTAATATCTATAATTTTTAATTTTTATTTAAATCTAATTTTAAAAGTAAAAATATGTATATTGGCCCTTCAGGTTTATTCTTATTCATTGAAATTATTTTTAAAGAAGGAACTAATTTTATACCAACATCAAAATTTACCAAATTAAGGCTACACGAATTAAAAAAGGCTGAATTAAAAACGATATTTTTCTGAATTAAAAATGGGCCTTTTCCTATTCATTTTGAAAATGAATTAAAAATGTGTTTAAAAATGAAGTTTAAAAAATGAATTTAAAATGGGCCTTTTATAATTCAGTTTGAAAATGAATTAAAAATGCGTTAAAAAATGAAATAAAATATGCATTTTTTATTTCATTTTGAAAAGGAATTAAGAAAAAATGAATTAAAAATGTGTTTAGAAAAGGGACAATTTAAACGGGCATACAAGAAACAATTTTTGGCGACAAATATTAGCATCAAAAATAATTTTTAGTAATAAAAAAAAATAAAAAATTCTAGACAAAAAATTAAATTTAATCGATACAAATTATTTAATATTTGATGGGGATCGATATAAAATGTTGCAGTGTCATTAATAGATTCCATATAATCCGCTCCTGCATGCGGCACGCAGTGCGACATGTTTGCCTATCCCGGCTTCTACGTCCCCCGAAGTTGAAATCTAAAGCCCCTCGGAGGGCTAAGCGGGGGGGAGCGAAGCGACCTCCCGCGTGCCCGTGAGAGTTACCGAAGCCGTTAGCCTCTACAATTCTAAGTTAAATTAGTGGATGTCATTTTTCTTCAATTTATTTTCCTCAGAATAGAGAAAAAAAATGCACTGGAAATTGTTATGCAAGATTTTGTATTGCAATATTGTATAATTGCAAAATTTTGTATGCGAAATTTTGTAATGCAATATTTTGTAATGCCAGATTGCATACCCAACCCAGTTTTTCTATGTCCCTTATTTTAAGTTAATTTTTCACATGAACAAGCATTTATGTACATTAAGATGATTCAGATTCAATTATTAAAAAACAAATTTTAATGATTAATTTGCATACACACATTTTATTTAAAATTATAATTTCAAAAGTTAGTTTCTCTTCTTGAGATATGTTTGAAAAAATATTATAAAAATTAAACTAAGTTTTATGGATTAGTGACATAAATCAATAAAGAGCTAAAGGGAAGACGTTTCCTCTTTAGGCCGTCGATTTATCATGATATATTTCAGCTTTTTTCTTTTTCTAGATATTTTATTTGGAAATAATTGTTCACCAGATCTCATTTTGCCGGTTCGGTTTTTAATAAATATTTGTTCTTTGCCTAATTTATCTTGTCAGCTTATAAAGTACAACATGCAATTTTCCAACAACAACTTGCATCCTCCTATGCCAAGACTTTAAATTGTTTTCAGTTCGTGGAAAGTTATTCTAAAAAGAGTCAACAAAAGACCAAAAATTGGGACTATACCGTGGCGGTTTATTGTTTTTAACAGCACATAATTGGTATTTATCCATGATACAATAATTTTTCCGTCTCCATCCAAAACATCCTCTAATTTAGATAAATAATAACAAATTTCATCAGGTGGAATGAAGGCTAGGGCAGCCAGCATTCGAATCTTAATTCTAAAATCTATGTCGCTACCATATCTGGAAGCCAATTTTTTTTTCTGCACTTTTCGCCAAATAATTTGGGTAAAATGAAATAAACAATCCTTAAAAATTACATCCGGCAGGAAATTTTTTAGTGCAGAAACTGAAGCTAGTTCAAAATCTGAAATATCGCCTCGTGGGACAAACTTATCCCTTGTGGATAACATCTCGTTTTGCTCCCTAGTACCATAAATAACTATTATCCATATATAAAAGTAATCATAAAAGTAAATAAGATTTTGGTGACAAGATTTTGTAAAACAAGATTTTGGAAAAAAGATTTTAGAAACAGTCTTTTGTAAACAATCTTTTGAAAAACAGTAATACGTGGCCAACCCTATACCGTTACGTACCATATGTCTTTTTAAAATATGCCATAGTGTACCATATGCCGTAGTGTACCATATGCCGTTTTGAAATATGCCATTTTGAAATATGCCATAGTGTACCATATGCCGTAGTGTACCATATGCCGTTTTGAAATATGTCATTTTGAAATATGCCATAGTGTACCATATGCCATACTGTACCCTATGCCGTTTTGAAATATGCCATTTTGAAATATGCCATAGTGTACCATATGCCGTAGTGTACCATATGCCGTTTTTTCATATTCCGTAATGAAATATGCCGTAGTGTACCATATGCCGTAGTGTACCTTATGCCGTTTTTTCATATTCCGTAATGAAATATGCCGTGTCGACCGGGACCCGCGTCGGAGCCAGGTACTTCAGCATACTAAACCTGCGCAATGGATTCTTTCATGTACCGCTAGCTGCCAATTCAATCAAATACACTTCGTTTGTCACGCCGTTTGGACAAAATGAGTTTTTGAGAGCACCCTTTGGACTGTGTAATTCTCCAGCAAAGTTTCAAAGGTTCCTCAACAATATTTTCCGAGAGTTATGCAATAAGAAAATAGTATGCATATACTTGGACGATATTATTATCCCGGCTAAAACAGAGGAGATGCCGCCCCGGTGGCACAGTTGTTAGCATGCTTGCTTTAAGCCCCGGAGGTCCCGGGTTCGATTCCCGGCGGGTGATGAAAAAATCACGGCTGGTTAATGTTGGATCAATGAATTAATCACTCATTATCCGTTAAAAAAAATGATTACGAAACTTCAAATGAAGCGGCCAAATCCCTCTATGGGATGTAGCGCCAGCGAAAAAAAAAAAAAAAAAAAAAAAAAGCAGAGGAGGAAGCGGTGAATGAACTAAAAAAATACTAGGATTGGCACAGTACAACTGATTACAAATCAACTGGGAGAAATCAAGCTATTGGTGAAAAAGGTGGACTACCTTGGTTACGAGATCGAGTGCGGCACCATACGATCCAGCAGAGATAAACAAACTGCTATTTTGAAATTCCCGGAGCCAAATAATGTTCGCCAATGTCAACGATCTCTAGGTCTGACTGAATACTTCCGAAGGTTCGTCGAAGGCTACGTAATCATAGCCAAGCCAATTTCGAATCTACTAAAAAACAACAGGCCGTTTATATTTGGTCCATTAGAGAAGCAAGCAGTGGAAAAGTTAAAAGAGGTCCTGACTACTAGTCCAGTTTTATAAATGTATTCCATGGTGGCAAGAACAGAGCTACAGACAGATGCCAGCAAACATGGCATGGGAGCGGGATTGGTGCAAGAAAACTGAGAAGACAAACAATTACATCCAGTTTTCTACTTCAGTCGCAAAACCACAAAATGCGAGATGAATTATTGCAGCTAAGTATTGGAAGTGTTAGCAATAGTAAGCGAACTAAAAACATTCAAAGTTTACTTACTGGATCTAAAGTTTAAAATAGCCACAGATTGTGCGGCTTTTAAGGGTACAATGGAGCGAAAGGAGTTGTCGTCAAGAATAGCAGGATGGGCCTTAACCTTACAAGAATTCGATTACGAATTAGAGCACCGAGCATCACACCGACTGCGGCGAGATGAACCGAGTAAAGGCGGCGCAAAAGGACGACGAGCACATACAAACAATATTATAGTTACTGGAAACAGCAGCTTACAAAAATTATACCCAAAGCCACGGAATTGTTTACAAAGTAATAAATGGAACGGAGTGTCTGGTAGTACCACGAGCAATGCAGATAGAGGTCATCAAGACATATCACAAACAGGGTCATTTCGGAGTGAAGAAAACCGCGGAAAAACTAAGGGAGGAGTTTTTTATGGAGAACATGACGAAAAAGATAACGTCGGTTATCAAAAACTGTATAAAGTGCATCATGGTCGATCGAAAGGAGGGAAAGCAAGACGGACTTTTAAGCCCAATACCGAAGGGAGACAAACCGTTCGCTACTTACCATGTAGACACTTAACAACAACGAGGAAGCGATATACACCCCCGTTCAAAAGTTTAAGGCCACTGCAAAATATGCCGTTTAATGAATTTTCAAGAATCTTGCTCTAAAATTGGATTTTATATTGTTGACAAAAACATGCATTTTTATTTTATCGAGCTATTACAAAAAATTGTATTGATTTTACATTTGTTGTCAGCAAATGCAATGTGAATTGTGCAATGTGGTCTTAAACTTTTGAACGGGGGTGTATATATGGTTGTCCTAATCACCCTTATCCACTATTTTTGAAAAACCGAAATTTGTTTCGGATAATTTAGATCTTATGCTAACTTTGCAAATAGGCCGCTTTGGTATTAGCTTTCCTGACCGGCGACTTTGGTGTCATTTATTCATAATATTTGGTACATTAAATATTTTAAAACCAACGACTCTTTAATAGTCACCAAATATGTATTTTTTGCAATAATCAGCAGTTAAATGATTTACTGCCATTTCTCTTCTCTGTAAATTTAAGCAAACAAAAAAAAATACACTTCAATTTAACAATACAAACAAACCCACATGTCTGTTAATTTGGTTGCTGTTATCCGGTCCCCCCTCACCCACCTTTTCTTTAAATACAACTTTGGTTATTGTGCTGACTGAGTAAAATTTTATGTAAATTTGCCAACTTAATTTAGAAAACCAAAATCAACATACTTTCTTTTTGTATTCGTGCCAGATTTGTCCTTTTTGTATGATTCGTTTATTTTGAACCCCCATGTATATAAATAGGCATATTTATTATAAATTAATATGTTTACGTATACATATGTTCGGCTTCATTTAATTTGTAGAGAGATTAAGCGAAAACCCATGTTACGATTTAACAGTTTTCCACGCATTGATAGATTAAAATATAAATCTCTATACATCAATTTCAATAAATCAAAACCGTATTAAAACGAAAAGCATTTACCAACAATACAGCAAAGGTAAATAGGTAAAATTCTGTTTCACACATGGTTATTTTGCTGTTACCTGTTTGCGTTGGATGTATTTGTGGAAAATGTTAGTACTATTAGTACGCTTTTCGTTTTAGCGAGTTTCTAGCTAAATGTATAATCGATTCAAAGCAATATTACTCCAATATAATTTTCGCATCATTTGTTGTGTTCCCATTGCTCTTTTAAATTCTTTGATTTTCAATTATCATACAATTATAGCTAGCATTAAGCCCAAAAAATCAATTCATAATATGGTTTATTAGTCTCGTCTAGACTAGTCCTACCTAGATAACACGTAGCATGTACCATTATTAAATCATTCATTATATGGTTGACTTATTCAACTTATATTTTTTGGGTAAGAAAACGAAGTCTAATGAGTTTTAAATAATAATTTTCAAATATTTTAGTAATATTTTTGAAAAGTTTCGAAACATGCGACTTCAGAGGAAAATAATTCATGATTCATTTAAAAAAGCAATTTCTAAAAATTATCTTTGCTTCTTGACTTTTAGATGACCCAGTCCAACTGCATTGTATCATGAACTTACGTGTAAACAATTGGTCGATGGATTCGTATGCGATTTTATCACGCGACTTGTTTCCTCTGTTTGCTTCCATCTCCGAAAACAAATGTTTTATAATTATTTTTCGCAGCATCATTTCAAACTCTTTAACTATAAATTGGTCTTCTATTGGCAACAACGGGCAGAATTAACGATCATATATGGCTTTCCATTTTACCAAGGCGGCCTGAAATAAAATGAAGTTATATTACAATTTTTTATTCATATATTTACAAAATATTGCAAATATAATAGTTTTTACTAGTTAAGGGGTACTGGATATTTTCAATTTGTTAGTAGCCCAGTAAGGGACATAACATCAGCGAAAAATACCGTAGTATTTATTTACTATCTCTAAACAAATCAAATCGCTATAAATAAATCCCTGTTACTAGTTCTATACTGAAGTTTAAAAAATACTTACTTTGAGGAAAATGCAGCGCTGGTATCCCTACAAAATAATATATTTTTAAAATTATTACGTCTATTTTGGTCATAGTAAGTAGGCGTTTTCGGAAATAGATCCTGAATAACTTCAGGCTAACTTTTAATTTTTCTTATATTGGTAAAAAATTATCCAAGTTATCCATCACATACAAAAAGTTAAAAATAAATTTTGATATGAAATGAAAGCAAAACGTCGAAAATGAATTTTGAGAGACAATTCAACGAAATACAAAATAATTTGTCTAAAACACATTCATATTGATCCAAATAATGTATTCGTTATTATGTTTATTTGTTTTACAGCTAATTATCAGGAGTACAAATTGAAAATGCGGGATTTTTTTCTATTTTTGAACGTTTATTCTGAAAAAATGGTAACAAATGAATTATTCAAAGTATTGTCCATCGCTAGCCACAACTTTTTCCCATCTTTCTGGCAATTTACGGATACCGTCGCGAAAAAATTCGGCCGGCTTGGCTGCTATCCAGTCATCGACCCATTTTTGGGCTTCTTCGTAAGAATGGAAGCGCTGGTCAGCTAGGCCATGTGTCATCGATCGGAAAAGGTGGTAATCGGAAGGAGCAATGTATGGGCTATACGGCGGGTGGGGTAAGACTTCCCATTTCAGCGTTTGTAGGTATGTTTTGACCGGCGCTGCAACATGTGGCCGAGCGTTGTCATGTTGCAAAATTACTTTGTCGTGTCTTTGCTCGTATTGTGGCCGTTTTTCTTTGAGTGCGCGGCTCAAACGCATCAATTGAGTTCGGTATAGTGCTCCTGTGATGGTTTCGTTCGATTTCAATAGCTCATAATACACCACACCCAGCTGGTCCCACCAAATACAGAGCATGAGCTTGGCGCCGTGAATATTTGGTTTGGCCGTCGATGATGATGCATGGCCGGGGTAACCATATGATTTTTTGCGCTTCGGGTTATCGTAACGGATCCACTTTTCATCACCAGTGACAATGCGATGCAAAAAACCCTTCCGTTTTTGCCGTTCGAGCAGCAGTTCGCATGCAAAAAAACGGCGCTCGACGTCTCTCGGCTTCAGCTCATACGGCACCCAATGTCCTTGCTTTTGGATCATTCCGAGGGCTTTTATACGATGGGAAATGGCTTGTTGTGTCACTCCCAATGAATCTGCGAGCTCTTGTTGAGTTTGACACGAGTCTTCATTGAGTATTGCCTCCAATTCAGCATTCTCAAACTTTTTCACTTGGCCCGGCCGCTCTTTGTCCTCAACGTCAAAATCACCACTTCTAAACCGCACAAACCATCTCTCGCACGTTGAAACCGATGGAACATGACTCGGATAAGTCTCGGAGACCAATCGATGTGCTTCAGCAGCACTTTTCTTCAAATTAAAGAAGTAAATTAAAACTTCCCGCAAATGCTGTTTTGTTGGCACGAAACTCGACATATTGAGAGCTCAAAAAAACTATGAATTTGACACTGAGACAAATTGACACATACTGAAAATTAAAGCTATAAGACGTAGCTTTGACATGAACATAGTCACAGTACTGCCTGATGCGTATAGCGTTAGTAACGCCATCTGTTATCAATCCCGCATTTTCAATTTGTACCCCTGATATAAGAAACAAATTAAAGCCACAACATCTAAATTAGTCTGAAGTTATCTTTTTTGTTCGTAAATAGGTGGATAAGTTTAATGGTCGAAAGTTAGCCTGAAGTTATTCAGGATCTACATATTTCCGAAAACGCCTAAGTAGTATTTATAATAAATTATAATTCTAGTCTAGGGGTTTTTAGTTTTTGGTCGGCCAAAAAATAAATAATGTTTACATCAGCAGTAAGCATTTATAATTAATGTAATAACATTGAAATTTTAATTATAAAAGAAACAAATTGAGATTTTATCTGTGCTCATAAAGCCAAGGGGCACAACTCGAAAATTCGTATTTTGCAGGAAATCGTTTTTAAAACTAAGAATCATTGAAAATTGTTTAGAGTTTTTTGAATTTTTTGTGCCCCGTTTGTTTTGTTAAAACATATATACGTGAATGGTGTTATGTGTATATTTATAAATTACATAAACTTAATGTAATTTTAATGTTTTAGATCAAAATCGAGAAGTTGACCTCAAAATAATCGAGGAGGTCAGGAAAGAAGAAGAGTTTCTTTCCAAATTAGGGCATTTAACTATAGGAACATGCTATTAAAAAAATACATGAGAGGAAATATCGAAAGCGATAGGAATATTGGCGATGGATTGCATGAAAAGGTGGAAAGCGCAACGAGGGAAATTAATTTTTGTGTTTTATTTGTAGACCTACAGTGACCAGTTTTGTTCCTAATTCTTCCTCAACTCAAGAAGTGTTCAAGATCTATATGATGAAGCAGCTGGAGAATTAATTGGTGATTTGATACCAGTCATTATCGTAGCATCAATACAAATTATAATACCAGTTAATATCATTAGAAGCGACAACTATAATGCCAGGACCAAATGGTACTCGTACTCAAAGCCAACTCTCGGTACGGCCAACTGTAGGTAAAAGTTCGCATAATGAAGAGCCGTTGGCAACATTACCAGGAGCGACAACTATAATGACAGGATCAAGTGCTACTCGTACTCAAAGTCAACTCTCGGTACGGCTACATGTACGTAAAAGGCCGCACATTGAACGTAAAAGGCCGCATACCGAAGAACCTTTGGATCAAAATATTAAATAAGTTTGTAATACCATAAGGCAACACCAGGAACTTGTACAAACATTGCAAAATGAACAGTGCTTGCTAAGGATTTTCGCTGAGGCCTGGAGCAAGCATTTTATAAAATTATAATATGACAAAAATATAATATGATTTTTATTTTATGTTTCAATGAGTACTAGTAGATTGCCAGGGCAATAAATCTTTATTGTTAAAATATGATCGAAATTGGTCCCTAATTTCATATGCAGTTCGACTGGAATTATTTGATCCTACTCTGTTTTCATACCGCTATTCTCTTCATTACGTCAGAATTCCGGTCGGTAAGTATTACCTACTACCCACATAACTATCCGCTAAATCAGCATTCATGTATTCCTTTATTTTTTTCTCTCGGAGCCAATTGTACAAAACCACTGTTCCTTTAAGTATTGCCATTACGGTAGTTTTACCCGCCAAAATTGATCTCCGGTATATCCTCCATCCATTGGCAAGTATACCGAACACGTTTTCCACCACTCTTCTGGCCTGCGATAGTCTATAATTGAATGCACAGAGTCTTCGGAGGAGCTGGAACTATCCGATTTTTCGTTCTGGATTTGATCTGAATTTAGTTTATTTATTAATTATTTAGCAAGTAGTTTTATTCTTAGTTTTGATGAGTAATGCATGTATTCCATGGGAAAAATTGACTGACAGTCAAAAAAAAACGAAAAGAGCAAAATAATTTGATGCCCCATATAAAAGACAAAACCAACGTGTTTTTTATTTTATAGCAAAATTGTTTTGCTATAAAATAAAAAATAAAAAGAAGCGTATTTGCTGCGTTTATACCACAGCTAAATTAGCAATGCTAAACCGAAAAGACAACTGTAGCAATGGTATAAACGCGACATATACATAGTTCAGCTAGTTAAAATAGCACCGCTAATTTAGCGTTGCTACGTAGTTAGCTAAGCTACATAGCTACGGTATAAACATTGCTATATTACTAGAAATGCCAAATTGTTATTTTTGTGTTTTGTTTATATTCACATTATGGAAATAGGTAGTCGTAGGTATTAAAATTCGGAATATATTTTTATTTTTAACTAATATGTTTATTATTGTTGTTTAATTTTTGGGTGTGTCAAGTTTACAATAAGGAGATCGAAATTTAAACTGAACCCATTGGCAACAACTTGTGTACCTTGTTGGGGCAAAGGTTTCCTTGTGTAAATTGCTGCGGCAATAGGCGAGTGCCCCGGTGGCACAGTTGTTAGCATGCTTGCTTTAAGCCCCGGAGGTCCCGGGTTCGATTCCCGGCGGGTGATGAAAAAATCACGGCTGGTTAATGTATTAATCACTCATTATCCGTTAAACAATGATTACGAAACTTCAATATGAAGCGGCCAAATCCCTCTATGGGATGTAGCGCCAGCGAAAAAAAAAAAAAAAAAAAAAAAAGTTTACAATAAGAACTTAAAATGGAGAAAAAAAATAATTTGTATTTTTTGACAATTGTAGCAACTTGCGGCATAAACATAAGCTAAATAATTTTGACAATTCTAGCAGTGCTAATTTAACTGTGGTATAAACGCAGCATTTGTCTCTTATATGAAGAATCAGATTACTTTTCTCTTTTCGATTTTTTTGACTGTCACTCAATTTTCCCATGGACTTGAGGCATAACTTAAAAAATCGGTATTTTTTGGATGCCTACCATGATATACGAATAATAATAACGTTATTAAGTCTTTTTGTCAGCGTTTCTCAACTTCAATTTGTAAATGTTCAATTGTATCCTGTGAAAGGGGCGTATTCATTTTTTTTAGTTTTTTGAATACATATATGTACATATAAGGGTTCCCTCAGCAGTTATAAGATTGCCATTTTCTTTACTAATTTCTTCAACTGCAACCATTAAAGGTTCCAATACTAAAGAAACTTCCTTTAAAACGTGTGCGTCCTCGTCAGCAAATTTTTGCAGTCCAAAATTAGTTTAAGGTTTTTTCCCTCTTGTTGCACTACATACTTTGATAAAATATCGCTTCGAACTGCTGATTTCTTAAAAAATCTTATTTTTTGTCGCATCTTATCTAAAGCTGGCTTGATGTTTGAAGTTAGAGAAAAGGCTTCATGTTCCGATATTTCTTCGAACAGCAAATTTCCATCGTTGTAGAAATTTTCATTTAGTACGTCAACGTCTCTTCCGTTATCATCATCATCATCATCCTCATCTGCAATGTCGTCGTCTACATAATATAACATTTCTTCTATTTCTGTAGTAATGTTTTTATATATTGCTTTTACAACTACTAAATGTATTGCATGATTGTAGCAGAGCTGACTTACTATTCCGATTAGCTTTCGGTATTTAACCATAATGTTAGCATCGTGGGTTGAAGTAACTATATCCTTATTCAGTTGAACTCCATATTCTTGTAAATGATTTCTTACAAGATTTTCAAGTACTTCCGATGTGCAACTCCCATTTATTTTAACTAAGGTTAGATTAGGTTGAAGTGGCTGCTATCGCACACTTAGGCCAGCAATGGCCCGTTGTGATACCACAGGTATTTTAACTAAACCCAAAACAAATTTAGTAGTCGCAGAATGAAGGGTGATGTTTAAGAATCTCCTCATATTAATGTCTGTCCATTCATCGTCCGTAATGCTAAATTTTATATTAGTTGCAAGTAAACTTGTTATTATTTTGTAGGTCTCTTGTTTCTTTTCTTGAAAGAATTTTATTTATTTATTTATTTATTTATTATAAATTTTGGGACATTTTATTTTGAGCAATTAGCTCATTCACAATAAAGTGTCAATGTTCAAGTGACAAAACAATGAATTTCCTGCAAATAAGGCAATATCACATCTTAACGGTACAATTCTTTCAGTGGTACTGTTTCGTTCGTTTCGTTCCAACTAAACCAATTTCCAAATTTCCATCTGGTCGTTCTGATATGGCATCATCAGTGTCCGAATCACCAGTGACTAATTTGCATAATTATCACCGAAATATGTATAAACTCGATAGATATCAGGAAAAAAAATTAATTAATTTTGAAGATAAATATTGCATAAAAAGGACTTCTGCCTGACTCAAAAGTCAAAGCCTACCCATGAATTTCATGACATGTTTTTGGACAGTGGTAACACTTTTCGGCATTGTATTATTTCGATAAGCAACAAAACCTATGATAGCTTCAGACCGTGTGATGGATAGAATTGAAAAACCATCTTTTACTGCACATTCTGCGAAAATTTCATTCGATTCTCTGCGTACATACGTGAATATTGACAGTAGAGGGTGAATCCCGGGAACCATTTCCCGGGAATTTCACCTATTTTATCAAACCCGATTACCGGGAATTTCAAATAAAAATTCCCGAGAATTTGGGAAAAAATTAAAAAAATTCAAATATGAAAAGTAAATATGTATCAATCATATTCCAGGATACGTTGTATTGTGAACGCCACATTAAATATTCCCACATAGTAAGACTAGGTAAACTTAAAGCCAGGTGAGGAGCCAGGTACTTATTTTGATAACATCGCTAGCGAAAACGAGATGGAACAAATATCACTAAATATAATTTAGAGTTCCGTATCATTTACGCTAGGTGGAAATGAAAATAGTTACGCTAAGAGGAATCTTGTGCGTAAACCCAATGTGTATGTGGTGGCGAACGTAAATCAATTCATATAATTGATTGCGTGAGGCGCTACAAATCCACTGAATGATAATTCAGCATTCTCATAAAATCATTGTTGAAAAATGTGGTTTTCAAATAATCTCGCAAATTACTCAACCCTGGGCAGATCTCGCATTGCAGCAGGTAACATGTTGGAACGGCACATAATATAGATAGAATACAGTCCTGGTATTGCGATATCTTCCATTGGTAACAGTGTCCATCTTGATTCCATAAATAATTAATTTTACGTTTTGATTAGAGTATCCAATCCCGGGATTATATATAAGGTCAATCTCGTGATTTCGTGATTGACAAAAAACCGGGATCCCTGGATTTCGTGATTGACCTGGAATCCCGGGACCCCGGTTTTTTTGCAAATCCCGAAATCCCGGGATTGGATACTCTAGTTTTAATGTATACAAACGCAAGCAGTATGCGTCCCGCTGGTGCGTGGTTGCACATTGTTTTTAGGACGGAGCAGAGAACATTTGAAAAATCCAATTTTTTTGATTCACCATCCTGATATTTCGTCTTGTAGCTGAGAGCACTCCTTTAATGTGCACATCGTTTAAGTTTTTGAACTTTAACTTTTTCAATAGTTAAGCAATCGTTCTTTCAATCTTGCTCGAGTTCATCACATATGCGTTTTCCAGGTTCACGTTCGGGTATGCTCAGTGGGCTGTTTTTATTTTTTATTTATTTATTTTATTTCATAGTAACTCCTGATTTTATAACAAAATGTATCGGAGTTACGATTCTATTCGAATATACAAAATTTAATAATAATTATAACATTGTATATAAAACTAATTAAAAAAACGTAACAAAAATTTAATAAAATGTAAAATACCTACATAATATGTGGAATCACTAAAAATAGTATATTATTCAACGAGCATAATAATGACAGCTGTTATTCATGAAGTTGAAGTTTACCGATTCTTTGGCCAGGACCGACAAATAACATTGTAACTTATAATCAAATCCATTAAATAATTCCTAAAATAATTTTTGGTCAACATGTTGACGCCACAGTTTAATAATAATGAAAATGGCAAGAGATACTAGATACAAGTTCAAAAATTAAATAATTGACTTTATTTCATCCTATACAGAAAATCAATGTTTACGTGATTGATTTCAGTCCGGAAAATGAATCATTACGGTACAGAAAAAATGTGTCCGGAAAACGACCTATTATCGTACAGAAAAATATAAAGCCAAACAAAAATAAAATTACTATAGGGTAACTTGATAATTTGAAAATCAATTGGATTGATTTTCTTTAAATTTCACATTCATGTTTTTACTTTAAAATTTAATTTTAAATGAAAAAATCGAATTAAAACTCCTACTGTAACAACCCATTTACCGCTCTTGTCACGTAAATAACTATTGTGGTATTGAATAATGAAATATGAGATTACTAGATAAACTAGTAGTGAATAACGGATATCATTATAATTGATGAAACAACCGTATAATGAGCATATTCTACGTTAGTAGTGGATAATAGTATATTATTCAACGAGCATATAATGATAGCTGTTATTCACGAAGATGAAGTTTGCCGACACGAGCCGATATGCGAGTGTCGTAAATCAACTGAGTGAATAACAGCCATTATATACGAGTAGAATACGATAATTTGTCCACGACCGCCGACAAATATCATTATGTTTCATAATCAAATACTTTAAATACTCCTCAAACAATTTTCGTCGACATTTTGACGTCACAGTTTAATAATAATGAAAATGGCAAGAAACTACTAGATAAAATTTCAAAAATCAAAAAAATTACTTGGAAGTATTGAATAATGAAAAAAAGACTACTAGATAGACTAGTAGTGAATATTGGATATCATTATATTAATTTTTGAAGGGCCACCCAACATTTCATGCACTTGGTATTGCATTTATTGTTGTAGGAAAAAAAATTAATTAACCGAAAATTATAAAATTGGGCTCTATTTAAAGATAAATGAATAGGAATTATAAAATAATTATAAAAATTGAGCCATCTTTCATTTCTTCTTTTTCAAAATGGCCGCCGAAACATTATTTTTGAATTTTCTCCCAAATGCAACTTTTTTTTGTTATTTTTTCATATTTCCTCATTTAGTTCTCTTAAGCATAGTAAAAAATCAGCGCAATATCTCATTTCGTTTTCTTGCAAAATACGTTTTAACAATCTGAACATTTTTTATACTTAAACCAAAGATGATGTAATAAATGATGAAATAATTCCCTCGTCTTTGCTTAAACGTATTTTTGAAGAAAAAAAACCAGATATTGCGCTAATTTTCTAGTATGTTTAATGGAAGTGAATGAGGAAAAATATAAAAAAATAAAATTATAAAAAAGATGGAAATTTGAGCAAATTGAAAAAGAAAGTTTCGACGGCCTTTTGAAAAAGCAGAAATAAAAGATGGCACCATTTTTATAATTATTTTATAATCCCTATTCATTTATCTTTAAAACGGGCCAAAATTTATTATTTTCGGATAGTTAGTTTTAGGCTTCTCTACTCAAGCGAAGCGCTAGAGCGAGAAAGATGCCTTATATCCCCCTTATTTTGTCTGTTAACAAGTGTTAAGTCGAAAAGTACTTATACGATTTTCATGAAATAAAAACAGACTTATAGACATTGATCAGATAAGAAAAAAGTGGTACGGATTCCAAAGTTATACATAGACGCGTAAAGATTTCCTTTGAAATACATTCACGTACAAACAAAAAACAATAAAAGTACATAATAGAATATACAGGGTGTTCGGCACATGGACCGACACAATTTTTTGGGGGATTGGTTGGGTCATTAGCTAGTTTTCACCCATACGACCCTAGGTCCTAAGTGACACGGTAACTGAGATATGAATTTTTTTCGTGTTTTATTTAAATTACCTGAAATCTCGCCTTTAAATCGTCATATTTTTTTTGTTTGTGATTGTAATAGCACGAAATAACTTTTATTGTATTGTGCAATGTATTTTTAGTCTAAATAAATCTTTATTTGGTACAAATCGCTTCAAGAAAATAAATTATATGAGAAGCTTCGAAAGTCTTGAAAATGTGTAAATGTATGAAAAATTTCAACTTCTAAATTCAATATAAAAAAAAATGAACATTATTTTGAACATAGGTTTATTTTAAAAAGTTGTCTAGTTTATACCCTTTCCAACGGTATGCTACATGTTGAAGAAATTATTTATAGTATGGTCAAAATAAGAGATAGAAGTTGTCAGGGTCAAGAAAATTCCGTTTTATCTTTATTATGTTTTTATTACATATGAGTTATAATATTTGTTCGAATTGTTCTCCTCTACTCCGTATGCATGCACGACACCTTTTCCTTATTTCAAATGTTGTTGTGCGAAGTCTCATTTCTATTTTCATTATTTCAAATGCAGCTGTAATTCGCTCCATTAAAATTTCTCGTGAGGGTACCTCTGTTGCATAAATCAATTCCTTTGCACGTCCCCAGACGTAAAAATCGGGGCCGCCCCGGTGGCACAGTGGTTAGCATGCTTGCTTTAAGCTCCGGAGGTCCCGGGTTCGATCCCCGGCGGGTGATGAAAAATCACGGCTGGTTAATGATGGATCAATGAATTAATCACTCATTATCCGTTAAAAAAAAAAAAAAAAAAAAACGATTACGAAACTTCAAATGAAGCGGTCAAATCCCTCCATGGGATGTAGCGCCAGCGGAAAAAAAAAGAAAAAATAAATACAATAATACCAAGTGCATGAAATTTTTAAATATTTGACAACTTGTATGGGATCTTAAAAAACAACAAAAAAAAATGATGTTCCATAAGTTGTTTGATTTATTCGGTGCTACACATTCAAAACATAAAAATCATAAAATTCAAACATATAGCTTCAGGTCCCATATAAAGGATATGCAATTTTACGTATTTTTCTCCATATATTTTACGAGCACTTTTTAAATAAATTTGTACTTAAAAGAATTTTATGTTTTAGTACCGTTTCATTTAGTAAAGTATTTTAAACTACATAAATTTTGAATTTGGACAATAAATCTAATACAAGATTGATCAGTTCAAAAAGTTTAGATATACTATGTATTTTTTATACGAGAGTTTATGGAAGGAAATAATCCATTAAATTTAAAATTATTATCGAAGCCAAAGTTTACCATTACTGAGCAAAAGTAAAAAAACAAAATTAAAAAACTGATCTTCAAACAAACAATGTGCGAGAATGGAGTGATTAGCTTCGGTAAGGACTGCAACACGTCATTTTTTACTTCTTTCCCAACGGCTTCTACTACAATTTATAGGCAAAGAGGTAATAAACGAGGAAAAGATTTGTTGCAATGTTGACTGGTGTGAAAGGCATATTCTTATATACAAAATATTAAATTGTCGTTGAAATATTAAAGCTTCCACATAAAAATCATGCCTCAACAGAAACAAAGCATTGAAATCGATTTAATAGTAGATTACATACTAAGGCGGAAAATATTCAATTCCTGTCGAGAGAACCTTAGGTTACCGAGAGGCATAGAGTCGAGGTGAACTAGTTTTCGTGACGGGAATGGTTCTTTTCGCCGAATTTGGTATAAGTACTATTTTATTCACATTTCACAATCAGAGGCATTTAATAAAACAAGAATATTATAACATAAATAAAGAAAACCCTGCGCTGCACAATTAACATTTTATTAAATTGGTTAACAAAAGACACCATCGGTTAATAACACGATATACTTACTAAGGTAAAATACAGAGAGGTTTCATTTTCGTTCATTCTCGCGTATGTGTCAAAAATTGCCAATATGGCGGAACTTGTTTGGTAGCAGTATACAAAAAATTCAAAACACTTTAAAACTTTAAGGCACACAAAAAAACCAATTTATTTATTTTAATATGTTACACTATTCTATACAGTTATACACTTGTTATTGTGATTTTGGTAGTTTCACTTCTTTCAATAATTCACGAAAGCTAAAATTCTGATGAGGAATTGCAAATCGATGTCGACCTGTACCTGAAAGAAAACAAAAACAAATTGATGAACCATTCTAAATATTTATGTAATTTGTACTTAACTTATAGTCACTATTTTGATGTTATCCATTAAATGTATTGCCACAATAATTCTTTAATTATTCTGTAACCTAAATAATATTGTACATTACTTCCCTCGAAAAAAAGGACCGGTCCCTTTTTTCGAATAAACGGACTAGTGGTCCTTTTATTCGTTTAGAAGGACCGGTTCTTGTATTCGTGTAAAATCCAGCAACTTTTTGCTAATACTCGAAATTGAAATTAACGTTTTTTTTTCTTGTTTTCTCTTCTAAATTTCGCTTTTTTGTTGCAAATTTCGTTTTGGTCGTATGGTACAAAAATGTTTACCAAGATGAATATTGTGCAATTTTTGTTCTTGAGAACAAATTTCAATTTAAAACGTTGTTTCTTAACTTCGAATAGAAGGACTGGTCCTTTTATTCGAAAGTCCTTTTATTCAAATTATTTTGCCAACTTCTAAAATTTTGCTAAAAAAAAAAATCTTGAATAGAAGGACCGGTCCTTTTGTTCGAGGGAAGACAGTAGTTGTGGTGTTTTGGAACACACACAGTTGTGGTGTTTTGGAACGCACACAGTTGTGGTGTTTTGGGAACGCACCCATAATGGAATGGAGGGAAAATAATAGATACATATGGAAGAAGTACACGAGGAGTGAAATAAAATAAAGTGCAAGTAATGCTATATAATTTATAAATAAATAAATAACTTGTTTTAATATAAAGAAGTCAAATGTGCAAGTGTATAATAAATGTGTTTCATAACGGCCTATGAGACACAACACTAGTTATTCTTAAATTTATGTTATAAAAGAAAATTTATATTACCTTTTATGTATTGATAAAATATTTATCTGTCATATTGACATATGAAAAATCTAGTACAATTTTTCACAACAAATTTAGTTTCGAGAGATATCGAGAAATTTGTAACAATATCGTAAACAAAACAGAGATAAATATAAAATTAGAAGAGTTAAGCAATAGTGATGTTGGAATGGAAGAAAACGTAAACGTTTTTTAAGCATTCTGTGTCTTTATGTCAACCACGAACAATCAACAGTAATTAATAGCACTTTAAATACAAAATTATTATATTCCGGTTCGAGTTGTGAGTCAAATTGTTTTATATATTTAATAAATATAAGTTTTGTAAAGTATAATACCTATATCAAGCCTTTTATTTACAAAAAAAATCAGCGACAAGGAAAAATACAGTCCACAAAAGATAAATTGGTGAATTGATTGGTTCGCATGTTGCACAGTACTTTCTGACCACTAAAGAAGTGTTTGTTTGTGTTTCTTTTTAAAATATTCAATTTTGTGAAATAAATTCTTTATAAATTTGTAAACTAAGCGTTGTTCTATTTTTGAATGTAATATAAACAAAGAGAAGTGTAATAAATCGCACAATTTTGACAAAGAAATATCTTTTCATGCGTTCCCAAAAGTAAAAACTTTATGCAAACGCTGAATATTTTTGTGTCGAAGAAGCGATAAATTTAACGTTAAAACGTTTTGAGTTTATTCAAAACATTTTGGACATGAGGATTTTCGCTGAATCCATTATATGAGCAGTTCGGGCTAAAATTAAAAGCACAGCTCAAACGAAACGCTTTTCCATCGCGTTTTACAAACTTAGAAAAACGTAAATTTTAATTTTGTCATTAGTCTTCATGTAAAATTTTTCCATAATGTTTAAAACACATCGTAATATCCCCAGATAAACTTCGATTTTTTGGCACCGTTTACGTTTTTCGTTAGAATTTTCCAAATATTCTCATAGTTGTTAAAAACTTACAATCGTAAATTCTCAGAATTTTCTGTACTGTGAGGCAAAGAAAAATTATTTTCTTCTTTTTAGTCCATTTTTTTATTATTACTGACCGCTTGAAGTGTATCTATGGAAATCGCTCACTATCTAACATTTAAGAGGTTGGAAATGCTGTATGATACCTACTGATTGTGAATAAAATTAATTTCAGTCTACTGAACAGGTTCAAAAAAACAAATCAAATTTTCCTTTTCAATTTTTTTTAAACTAATTTGGCCGATGGGAAAAAACCTAGGTAGAACAGATATTTTTGAATATGTACAACATCCGTGGTATCTAATTTACCTTCACAAGGCACTAATATTCTACGATTTTTTTTAACTTTTTTATAATTTAAAAAAAAAAACGATACGATAAATCCTTATGAAATTGTTACATATGTCTAATTTTAATGATAAAATAAAATCTTATATCATGTTTAAAATAAAATAAAACGAAAAAGCTTTCCAAAAGCATAAAAAATGTAACGATAACGATTTTTTTATGCTAAGAAAATTAATCTACTTAAGGTTATCATTAAATTTATCTTATGGGATTCTTTTTTCTATTCTGCAGTAAGAGTATTAAAGTCGTCTATCTTTAGAATGTGTACAAAAACAAAATTTAGAGATTTAAAAAAAAATTAACGATTACTGATAAAGTTTCTTTGCAAGTAGATTTTTTTTTTTTTTGTAAGTATATTAAATTAAATGTATGCTTTAAATCTAGCAAATTTGTTAATTACAAAAGTTTTACTTTGTTTTTGTTATATGTATGTATGTACATACACGTATGTGGGCCACAAATTGTTGTAAGAGTTGTGAAAATTTAAGATTTACCTACTATGGTTAAGTTACACATTTTAATTAAAATAAGGAGAACTTTAAAATTTGAACATTTAACACATTAACACATCGTACTCGTACGTCACCATTGTTTCAGAATCTTATTTTATAATATTATGGATATTTGAGCACTGTAATAACAATAATAATTCTTTGGTAATTATATTCCCATCTTTGTATCATTCACCTCCTCCATCAATTTGGGTGAACTTACGATGAATAAACAAGTTAAGATTTACTACATACCCTTATTATAAATAAATAAAAGTATGTATATTTCCAAACCTATTTTGGAAATTTATAACAAGTCCAAAAAAAACTAACTCAAAAACAAATTTAGCTCATCGTACGTGGAAAATACATTTTTTTATGTTATCAATCCCGACTAAAGATTGTTTTTTATGGTGCTAATAATAAACACACACACATAATAACCAGATGGAAAATGTTTATCTTAAAATTTTACATGAATTTTGAGATGATTAAGCGTAATTTTTATTTATATTTATATCGGAACTTTTATTGAGATGGCGCGTAACTTTTACCGTTTTAATAAAATTTAATTTAGTTTTATTAGTGTTGTTTTTATTATATCGATAAATAATGTTTGGAAGATGTCTATAATAAGCGTCGTTATATATTTTTGTTGTGGCAATATAAAATTTAATCTTGAAAAAGTTCAAATTATGCTATATGAACGCTAATCGAAAATGAGATTATAGCTTGGGACATACATATATATAATGGTGGAATTATAATTAAGCCACAAAAATGAAACATATATTTTAAGTAATTACAATAAAAAGCAATGTTGGTAGAAGTTCTGCCGATTTACCCGTTGAAAACGGAGTTACTAATAGAACATTCACAATGAAAAAACGTTTTACTTTTGACTTACAGGTTTGTTTGAATTTCCAACATAACAAACAAAAATTTGTATTCGTTATGTTGGAAATTCATACAAACCTGTAAGTCAAAAGTAAAAAGTTTTTTCATTGTGAATGCTATGTAACTTGAAGAAATCACCTATCTCAATGACAGTCAAATACATATTTACATATGTATACATACTCGACGGCCAAAAATTGACGGTTTGATTTTCATTATGTAGAAATTTAGGAATAGTATCAAAGGGCCGAATTTCAAAGGGCCGAATGGGTCGAAGGGCCGAATGTCGAAGGGCCGAATGGGTCGAAGGGCCGAATGTCAAAGGGCCGAATGTCGAAGGGTCAAAGGGCCGAATGGGTCGAAGGGCCGAATGGGTCGAAGGGCCGAATGGGTCGAAGGGCCGAATTTTTTTGTTTTGTTTTTAGAAATATAATTTTTTAAATTTCTTGTTTGAAGGAATATTTTGTAAATGTACTGAATTTGATATTAAGAACTAGGAGTATAATTTTTATTTATTTATGAAAAACAATATTAATTTTCCAGATATCAATACCAGATTGAAATGTTGTTTATCAAAATGCCCATATCAAAATATGTAATACATTTCAAATTGAAACAATATTCAAAACAACACATGAGACAATAATATACTTTAAAATAAACCGTTTCGTTTAATTTAAGTAGACATTTTGGAAATTTTGCCTTAAACTGTAATTTTCTTTATAATTATGTAGTAAATTGTTAGGAGTATATTCACTATATTCACATCACTAAATCACAGAGAAATTATTTTATTCGTCCAAATAGAATTTTCCTTCACCCTAACGAATAAAAAATGTTCTGATTTCTATGACATTTTATGACAAAATTCTTTTATGGCTTTGGTGAAATACCTATTATGTACAAATATTTTTCCACTTGATAATTACAAAAAGAACACAAAATATAAACAACAAAATTAATGCAATATTTTTGCCGATAGAATATCCAAAGATTAAACATAATAAAATATGTATAAACTCAAAAGAAATTAATTTATATTTGATAAAAAAATTTACAAAATATTCCTTAAAACAAGAAATTTATAAAATTATATTTCTAAAAATAAACAAAAAAATTCGGCCCTTCGACCCATTCGGCCCTTCAACCCATTCGGCCCTTCACCATTCGGCCCTTCGACCCATTCGGCCCTTCGACACTTTCGGCCCTTCGACATTCGGCCCTTCGACATTCGGCCCTCCGACCCATTCGGCCCTTCGACATTCGGCCCTTCGACATTCGGCCCTTCGACATTCTTTTTCTTCTTCTTCCGCTGGCGCTACATCCCATGAAGGGATTTGGCCGCCTCAACGATGCTCCTCCAAATAATTCGATCCGCCACAAGAGAACTTTGACTCATCTTATTTATTTATTTTATTTTATTTGTTTGTTTACAAAAATTTGTAATAAACACCAACCCCATACTTACACGATCTACTTTGAGCTAGCGGCTCATTCATAATACATCGTGCAAGATAAGGTGATGGTTAACATGAATATTGAATGTTTTTCAGTTGAACCCTTCAAATCCATCCTGTAAAGCGGCAGTCTCCTGCTTGGATTCGATGATTTATCCATGAATTTTATCCTTTGCAGAAAACCAGTTGTATTTTGTATTTTTAGATGCTTCAATCCTTCAAATCGAAGCGATGAAAATGATTGGTTTCGACTTTCTCGAAGGTCATTACATTGATGTACAACCATTAATGTTGCCGTTATTAGAACATTTGTAACAAATCGTTCTGCGAGTTTTGAGGCATTCCATATGGTTCGGCCACGAGGATTTTGTGCGGTTTATGCATTGTTGTTGCATTTTATGCAACTTATAAATATAATTTAAATTAAAGT
This sequence comes from Tipula helvola, assembly GCA_963556165.1. NCBI lineage: Eukaryota > Metazoa > Arthropoda > Insecta > Diptera > Tipulidae > Tipula > Tipula helvola. Next base: position 198,785,368 of record OY744481.1, on the reverse strand, counting down.
AAATTAAGTTAAATTTAAAATAAATATTTAAAAATAAAAATAAAAATGATTACGTGCGGCTGACTCGAAAGTCAAAGCCTATTCAACGCCAGACACGGTGACCGAGTGTGTTTAGGTCCCTTTCAACGTCGTCCATCCATCGGGTAGGTGGTCTCCCACGAGGTCCTACTTTCGTAGGTGCCGACTCCAAGGCCTGTTTGGTGGTCCGATTTTGTGAACGAAGTACGTGCCCAAGCCATCTTAGCCTTGACGATTTTATGAATCCAATGATGTCAACTTTATCGAGATAATTTCTGATCTCGTGATTCATTCGCATTCTGTACGTGGCTCCTTCTTTAATGGGACCGAGAATTCTTCTTATGATCTTACGCTCAGTTACAGCGATTTTCTCGATGTTTTGTGCTGTCAGCGTCCAAGACTCACAACCAAAGGTGATAACTGGTCTTATCAGCGCCTTGTAGATGTCCAATTTTATTTTGCGCGATATATGAGGAGACTTGAAAATTTTTATATTGGCGTAAAATGCTCGGTAGCCGGCTGCGATCCTCGATGAAATGTCCACAGAAACAGAGTTATGCTCAGTGATCCTAGATATTTGAACTCATTCACCTTTTCATATTGAGTGTCTCCCGAAATGAAGTCCCCACGAGTCTGCCTTCTCGCGGTCACCATGTATTTGGTCTTCGCTTCATTGATCTGAAGGCCTATTTGTTGGGCTGTTAATTCCAATGGGAGGAGGACTTCTTTTAGGGATATGATGTTGCGACCCAGAATGCAAATATCGTCAGCGTATGCTAATAGCTGGGTTGATTTATAATACAGGCAGCTACGCTGCGCCATATTGAGCTGACGAATGACATACTCTAATGATAGGTTGAAAAGAGTTTGAGCTATTGGGTCTTCTTGCCGCACTCCAGATGTTATCTCAAACGCATCCGAAATTTTCCCTTCTATTAGCACCTTACATAGTGAGCCATCCATTAAAAGCTGGCACATTGAAACCAATTTTGACGGTATGCCCAGGTAGGACAATACGTTCCATAACGTATTCCTCTTAATGCTGTCGTACGCCTGTTGAAAGTCTATGAATAGACTGTGTACAGGGATGTCTTTGTGGGGTGCGTGGCGAGTGCCGTCGTTTCCCCACAATATACTGCTGCTAGAGGCAAATGTGTCGTCGGCCTTCCGCAGTATACTTTCAATAGAATAAAAAAACGTTACACCATTTTTATACACTATTCACAAAAGAGGTATTTATTTCTGGTGTTATTTTTATTTACAATCTATTTTTATGCTTTGAGATATATAATTATGATGGGTTCGTATTAGTCTGAACCTTATGAAAATTCTCAAGCGACTGGTTAAATATTTTTACCGTTTTCTTTATATTTTGACTCGAATTGTTTTTTTCTTTGGTTGCCGCGATATCTACTTTTTAGAATTATCCGTTCCTCAAACCACAGGAACAGTGTCTGCTGATTTGAGGGTTCGGCCGAGTAGATGGCCTTGCTACTAGTGTGGAGTTAACTACTCAAGGTACAGTATAAAATCAAGTGATTTCAACGTGTGTGTCTACTTTTTATCGTTACCTTAGATGGTTAGATTCTGCGCGGCTGGGATCACCACATCCTTTTCATAGCATTTCTCCAGCAAAATCCTCAGCGTAAAAGTTTGATCGGTCGTTGATCTATTTGGACGAAAACCACATTGATAATCACCCAAGATCCTCTCGCTGTAAGTTGATAACTTTACTGCGACTACGTTAGCCAAAACCTTGTAGCCCGTGTTCAGCAAAGCTATACCGCGATAGTTGTTGCAGTTCAATCGATCTCCCTTTTTATGAAGTGGACATATAAGATCCGTCTTCCACTCTACTGGGATTTCTTCTCTAGACCAAATTGTTCATATTAGCTCAAACATGCGACAGTACAGATAATCACCGCCATATTTGAGCATTTCGTTGCAGATACCATCCTCACCAGGTGTCTTGTAATTTTTCATCTGCGATATCACGTTCCGCACTTCATCATATGATGGAGGAGGTGGTGGTGTCATCTCGACGTTAATATCGCGTTGAAGCAAGAGTGGTTGTTGCTCGGAAGGTGGTGCCTGTTTATTTAAAAGCGAGGAGAAGTAATTTCGCCACACTTCGAGAACGGTTTTAGTGTCCATTTCCAACTCACCGGATTTGTTGCGAATAGCGCTGCTACGTGGATGAAAGTCCGTAGCTAATTCTCTTATGCAACGATATCTATCTCTCAGGCTAGAATTTTGGATGTTGCGCGCCTGTTGTTCATGCCATTCCCGTTTTTTCTGTCTACATAGCCGATTAGCGATTCTCCTCGCAGTCATATAGGCGTTATGGGATTGCCTTGTTCTTTGCGATAGATCTCGTTGTCGTGCGCGATCTTTTTCCCGAATAGCACCAATACAATGATCAATCCAGAGATTTTTGGGCCTTGACGGATTTTGGCCTATGGTGGACTTTGAGGCATCGGTTACCGCCGTTTTGATAATGTCCCACTGTTCTTGAACGGAGTCAGGAAGTGGTTTATTTTCCAAGATTTCTGATACAGTCATCCCGAAGGTGGTTCTGGTAACTTGGTCGTTCAATGCCGCAGTGTTCCAACGAGTGATGCGCTGGAACTACCAGGAAATGGTCTGAATCAATGTTAGCTCCACGTTTAGTTTTGATGTTTTTAAGGCTAGAAAAATGTCTCTTGGACAAGAGGATGTGGTCGATTTGGTTGACCGTTGTTCCGTCATTTGGTTTCCGTGTGGCTTTATGAATGCGCTTATGTGGGAAGTATGTGCTGGCAACCACCAAGTTGTACAGTAAAGCTAGCTCGATGGTGCGCATCCCGTTGTTGTTTGATGTATGGTGCAAGGAGTTTGGGCCGATAGTGCTTCGATATGTACTGCCAGCACTGCCAATTTGAGCATTGAAGTCACCCAAAACAATTTTAATGTCATGTAGCGGAATTTTGCTCAGGACGGTTTCGAGCTGGTCGTAGAAAGCGTCTTTGATTTGATCAGGCTTCTCCTCGGTGGGGGCATGAATGTTCACAAATGTGATGTTAAAGTGACGTCCATGAAACCTGAGTGTACAAATCCGATTACTGACAGGCATGAAGTCAGTCACAAATTGACGGCATCGATTGCTAATCAAGAAACCAACGCCCAATTCATGTTTATCCATGTTATTGCTCAGAGAGTTAGTCCAAAGCGACTATAATCGGTGATGTCATTGCCGATTAGTCTTGTTTCCTGTAGCGCTACGAGGTCGAGTTTATACGTAGATGCTTGTTCGAAGAGTTGATGGAGGCTCTCCGGGCGGTTTAGGCTGAGTACGTTCCACGTACATTCGGCCCTTTGAAATTCGGCCCTTCGTCCTCATTCCGAAATTTATATAAATCATGTTTTAGACAAAATATAAGAATTTAAATATTTATCAGCTTTCGTTGCGATTTGTTTATGTTTTTTTTTGCTTCTACCAAATGTCAGTAAATATGTCTTATTACCATGTGATAAAAATATTTTTATGTTGTGAATCCTCCTCGCTCTTCGAATAACTTTGCTATCTGATTTAATTTCAAAATTACAAACCGCAACTACACACAATTACCGTAAAAAAAAAATTGTGCTATGATTTTTTCCTTGTACATATTTATATATATGCGCCAATTAAAAAACGGAACAAAAATTTTCTTCGAGAAAATACTTATATTTGAACGCTTGTATCTTGGTGAAATAACACGTTTCAAAAAAAAAAACAACGGACGAGTTCACGCTCAACTCGCAAAAGAATTATGTGAAAATCTTTAACAATTGGATCATTTCAAATCTCTTCGATGGGCCTAAGAAACCAATGCAGATAGACGGGTGCTGTTCGCTCAGTATTTGAGTTACGGTACAATATTGGTTTAAAAAGTCAACAAGTTATTCTATTTTGGATTTGGAGGACGAACCTTACCGACATTAATTGTTTAATTGTAAAGTGAAATTTATAACCGAATATATTTTAGTATGGCCATGTCTTGGTGAGCTTGAGCAAAGTACAGTTCTGTTAAGTTGATCATCTAAACCTGCCCCGAACGCTTTAAAATTCCCCATTACTCATACACGGCAATTGTTGAAGATTCCGTAATTAGAATTTTGTGAATGGTCACGGCAAACCAGGTGAACAAAGCAAAGTGGCATCGCTGATTTGATTTAATTGATTTGAACTAAATGAAATAGAGCGGTTCTATTAGAGAAAGGCGCTATTTTGACTGTAAAATTATACAGGTGGAAAGACGGGAGCACGTATCCCTGCGACTTCTTACTTGCGCGTATCTTTAGTGGCATTCGAATCTGTTTACCACCTTTATAGTTTTTGTTTCCTATATGCCCCACATAACCCAACTCAGATTGATTGTATCAATATAGAAATAGATCAATGTAGTATAAGTACCATTTTCACAGCTCGCTAAGATGTATAATATTTAATATTAAAGTATGGGTGCATTTGTCTTTGTTTAATGTACTTCCATCTCAGTTTTTTTAAAACACCTACACTACACATACATAATTTTTGTGCCTTTCATTTTAATCGGACGGAAATTGTTATTCGAATTATAAAGAATGCAAGTTCGGTGCATTTTGTGTTCGTTTTTCTCGTATATAATTTGCAATTCTGGTCGTACCGGATTTTCTGTTCCTTTTTTTACATGAAATTTTTGACTTACCCCCGCTAAAGATGTTTTCACATCAAAAATTTTTTGTTCCTAGTTGAAGGAAATTTTGTCTTCTTTTCGAAACTTGAATTTATTTTATTTTATTTTGTTTTTTTTATGACTTTTTTAAGTAAAACAAAAGGTGTCTAAAAAAAAATATGCTGCTGTTTGAAACTGTAAACGAACGTACTCGAAATTTCATTCAAAAATCCAAACCAGCCATTATAGAGAATTTAGAAATCTTGAATATGATACTACGGAAATTTCTGTGCGACCACTCCTTGTCGAGTTATTGAAGTTTTAGTGTGTTAAAGTTTTAGTGTTAAAGTGACTTACAATTTTATCGTAGAGTGCCATGATTCAATAAAAACCCAGGTTAGCCGAAATATGTATACAAATGGCCATCTTTTTATTTGACGTCACCCAATTCTTTTACGTATAAATTACAACAACAAATAAAAAAACGAAAAGTTAAAAAAGAATAACTTACATATTTATCGGAATTCCATGATGTCACGAACACGTGGTTTGAAAAATCGAGCTAACCTGGGATTTATTGAATCATGGTAGAGTGCTAAGTTTACAAGAAAAAACAATTTACTTCTACGCTTTTTTATACGTTTTCTCTAAAACTTCAGTAACTCGATAAATTCCCATAGTATCATTTTCAAAATTTCTAAATTCTCTATAAAATGGTCGGTTTTGGATTTTTGAATGAAAAATCGAGCAAGTTCGTTTACAGTTTCAAACAGCACCATATTTTTTCTTTTAGACACTTTTTGTTTACTCAAAAAAGTCGTAAAAAAACAAAATAAAATAAAAGAAATTCCGGTATCGAAATGAAGACAAAATTTCTTTCAACTAGAAACCGAATTTTTTTTTGAAAGGTGTTATTTCACCAAGATACAAGCGTTCAAATATATGGGTGTTTTTTCGAAGAATATTTATGTTCCGTTTTTTAATTGGCGTAGTGTAGTTGTATAGGGTTTTCCATTAGGAGTGATACAATTTAAAAATTTAAAAAAAAACACATAAGTTATTCAGTAAGCCCAAAATTTTTTTTTATTTGAAAGGTTACACTATGCCATTATGTATGGAAAATACCATCATACAAATGACCACCACGACTTCTCCGTACGTACTGCATTCTGTCAGCCCAATTTATCATCACTTTTTCACATAAGTTTGGCTGTATTTCATCAATGTTGATTTTTAATTGCTCAATTGTTGTTGGATTATCAACATAAACAAGTGACTTAGCATATCCCCAAAGAAAGAAATCACAAGGTGTTAAATCACACCACCTGGGAGGATAATTAACTGGACCAAATATTGAGATAATTTCATTACCAAATTTTGTTTTCAATAAATCGATTGTTAAGGTGGCTGTGTGGCAGAAGGCACCGTCTTGTTGAAACCACATATCTTCCAGATTATTCTCAACAACAGCAGGAAAAAAAAATCATCTAACATTGTTCTGTATCGTTCTCCATTGACTGTTACTCTTCGACCATTTTCTTCAAAGACATATGGACCAATAACTCCATCAGCATGAATTGCACACCACACAGTGACTTTATCTGGATGTAATGGTGTCTGAACAGTTTCGTGTGGATTTTCACACTCCAAATTTTGCAATTCTGTTTGCTTACATAACCATTAAACAAAAATGAGCTTCATCACTGAATAAAATTTGTCGATAAAAATGTTCATCATTTTGATTCACTGATTTTGATAAAACAATTTAACAATTTCGAAACGTTGTTGAAGCGTGTATCTTTCCATGATTAAATGGCATAACCTAATGAACACAAATGACATAAGAAATGTCAAAAAATAATACGCAGATTTGCTAATATAACCATTTTAAATTGTATCACTCCTATTGAAAAACCCTTTATTAAAAAATACAAGTTCATATTTTCATTCTCACTCAATTTGAGTTGATGTAGCAAATGGGTCCTGTTTGCTCATTCTTACAAGAAGTCTATCTTCGACTTCTATGGTTTCCCGCAGTCTAATTCGATTTAAATCCAGGAATGTACCGTGCTGATTGTAATAGTTTATTGCATTTCTCACTTTTCCTCGCGAAAAACGTAACTCTTCATGCACTATTCGGCTATTTCCATGCATTTGATAGCAATGCCAAATAATTTCTCTTTCCACGGGTGTAGCGGTTTATTTAATTCTTATCCATTTCATACACATTTATTAAGAAAATTCTAAAAAGTCAACATTATTGGATAAAATAATAATCGTTTTAATATACATATAATAGTTTTATTAACATATTATACTCACCTAATGGTTTAATTATATTATAATGCCACAAATAATTCGCACCACACTTTATTTGTAGCAAAAAGAAAATTCTAGAATTAAAATGGGGAATCCCCAGTTTATAGAGATAAAAAGAACAAAGTAAACTCCATTTCATACTAAAAACCAAATATTTTTATTTATATTGTCTACTATTCACATATCACTATATGGGCGTGGGCCTTATAAGCTTTGCGTATGATAGTGGCCTAATTATAATGGCACCACTGAAACATGAGAAAAAAATACCGAAATATCAATTGAAGTTAGGTACTATTGGTGTTTTGCTCAAAAGCAAAATCTATAAAAGCAAATAGAATTACATATTTAGGCAAGTTCCCGTAAATATGTAATTCTATTTGCTTTTGTTGTTGACTGTGTCGTATTAAAAGCAAACTTTTATGCTGACTTCTAAATTATTTTTGCGATTTTTGATTTACATATTTGTATCGAGTTTTTGAGTTGTTTTCATTAATCAAATTAGTTTTTAATAAATAAATTCTTTTCAACAATTGTTTTTTTGTTTAACTTAAATTTTTTTCTTTTCTCTTGAGCTGAACATAAAGTATAGAAAAATGTACTGGCTCATTGGTAGACGCCCTGAACTATCCATAAATAATAAATTGAATCGTTTATTCTTGAAAGGGCTCATGTCCACTTTATCAAATTATTCAGGAAATAAAAAAAACTTTATATTGTCAGCAAAAATAAGTTTAGGGGAGAACTTGAGTTTGTTGATGAAAATGTGAGTCGCTATGAAACTTTAAGCTGAATTTTTGGCTTATTTGTCAATTATTTCAGCTGGTATGCTAATTTTTAAAGCATGGACATGAGGCCTTTCAAAAATAAATGAATCATTTATTCTTGAAAGGGCTCATGCCCACTTTTTCAAATTATTCAGGAAATAAAAAAAACTTTATATTGTCAGCAAAAGCAAGTTTAGGAGGAAATTTGAGTTTGTTGATGAAATGTGGCCATTGCATTATTTCGTCGTAAATATACAGACCCTGAGCAGGTATGTACTTTAGGACTTTTGTCAGGTCACATATTTTTCTAATATTTATTACGTTTACAGTATCAAACGCTCTTTGAGAGGTAGTATTAAACAGTAGCAGTTTAAATGTAAAACTTTCCAAAGTATCAGTAAATTCCCGGGCTTCCAAATTTCCGTCGCTGGGCATTTCAAAATTTGAAAATTCCGAAACTATCAATTTGATTTTTTTTGCTTTTCTGCCTCTTGATTGAACAGCAATTACCTGCTTTTTGGAAAAAAGTAGGCCACCAATCCTTAAAGTTTAATATTTTATCATTATTTAATAAAATATTTGTATTGATTTTTGTAGTGTACTTGATCGGTTGATCAGGGGCCCCATATTCCTCTGGCAAATAAATAATGTCCATTTTCTTTAAATTTCTCTTGATTACTCCAAATAAACGATCACAAGGTAGAAAACTATCGCCCAAACGGGGAAATACTGTTAGATTTTGGCCAGGTTTTTTTTCAATACAAAAAGCCATTACAAATCGTAATACCGTGTTATTACGATTTTGACCAGGGCATTCCGCATTACTCTTGAAAAAACCGATATATATATATTATGGCACTAAATAGAATAATTAGCGAAGCTGGCTCAAAACCAACACAAATGCCTATACAAGCCGTGCTGTCTCTACACATAGGATATATTGCGGTAGATTAGTTTAGTAATTTGTCGCTATATGTGTCCAAACTACTGTGTCCAAAAAGTAAAGCCAGTGTTTATTTATTTCACAAAATATTTATTTATTCTTCCAAATCTATTTCGTCGCCTTCAAAGTAGTCCCCTCCCGATACAATACACTTATGCCAACGTATTTTCGAATTTTCGACACAAGAATTAAAGTCGCCTTCCGGGATAGCCTTCAGAGCGCGTAGCGATTCACGTTTTATCTATCGTCTCAAAATGATTTCGGTGGAGTTTCGGGAATAGCCAGCATCACACGGTGCTAAATCAGATGAATACGGAGGTTGTGGAACGATATGGATAGAATTTTTAGGGAAAAAGTAACACGAACGAGTGCAGTGTGGGAAGATGCAATATCGTGGTACAAATACCAAGAATTGTCTCCTTACAATTCTGACCTCTTCTTGCGAACAGTTTAACGCAAACGATGCATAACACTCAAATACTGCGTTTATACTGCAGCTAAATTAGCAATGCTAAACCGAAATGACAACTATAGCAAGGGTATAAACGCGACATATACCTAGCTCAGCCAACTAAAATACCATTGCTAAATATCATTGCTATGAAACTGACATTTGTAGCTCGGCTAGTTTAGCAGTGGTATAAACGCAGCAAAAGATTACTATTTGTTGATGGTTTGGCCGGGTGGAAGGAATTCTGAATGGACAACATCACGATGATCGATGAAAACTTTCAACATAGCCTTCAACACTTTCACGACCTTCTTTGAACTGTTTATACCACTTGTAAACATTCCTTTCCGACAAAGCATGGTCCCCGAAGGCTTTCTGCAACATTCTTAACGTTTCTGCACCCGAAAATTCATTTCGCAAACAAAGTTTAATGCAACTTTTCTTTTCTCAATATAATTAGAAATTGTAAAAATCGCCGAATACGCTTGTAGCGTCACACAGTACAAAACCAAACATAAAACAAAACCTGATGAATGGTTTGAAATAAAATTTGTCACAGATGTATATCACAATGCTGCCAACTTAGAAAAAATTTATTTATGATGTGCGGTTTACCCGCGCGATTTAAATTGAAAACTGGCTTTACTTTTTGGACACAGTAGTATAAGCAGTAAAAACACAACAATATTTTACTTTTTAAATATTAGTTTAGTATTTAAAGAGCACATGTCCTGGACATGAGCCCTTTCTAGAATAAATGATTTTTTTTTGCAAGGTAGGTGCCATTCCATTAACCATACGGTAATGTCGTCTTGTCATAAAACGTATGTACGTGTCTGTGATACAAAACCGTCATAATACTAATTTTGACAAAAAGTGGACATGATCCCTTTCTAGAATAAACGATTCAATTGCTTCTGTACCGGTATATTTTGAAACCAGTTTGGACCTATGGTACACAGCTTTGGAGCTGTAACAAGAAGACGAATGTCAAGATGATACAGTGATACAGATATTCCAAAGCATAGTACTGAGGAACAGTGTTGTCGAAAGTACTACTATCGGAGTATTTTACAACTTTCAGTCCACTCGTACTACTGCCCTTCCCAATTTTTTTAAATAATTGAAAACTATCTAGAAAAAGTAAAAATTACTATTCTAAAATTTTCAAAACGATATCACTGCTGCGGAACATTGTAAATGTCCCATAGTAAATTAGAAATAAACACCTCTACCGAGACTTAAAGATGGAATACATCGATGAGGTTATTACGGATTATGCTCTCAGGCATGATTCACGACTCCGACAGCATGAAAACATAGAGATTTGCCGTATGCTGGACAGACCACCGATGGCAGTAAGACGTCTGCAAAGGATCAAGCCTGGAACATCTACTAGTGAGCGTCCAATGACTAAATGGGCTGGTGTTATTACTGTTGCGATGAGGCACAATCCGAATACTCGAAACAACATTGAGTGTTCAATATTTACCTGCGAAAAAATTAAAACATTGTTAAATTTAAATACCTATATTTCATTATAATATATGTGATTATAATTTCCCTCCGATGAGAAACTAAAAGTAAATTTATATTTCATATTTGTGTTGACATTTTCACAGCACGATTCTTGTATTTAATTTAGTACCAGTAAATTATAATTTATTTGTTTAGTACACAAGGAAGCTTTGATCTGCATTATCGGTATACAAGTGTTTTATGTTGTTATACAGATGGCAGTCAGATTTAAGCTTGCTTACGTAAAAAATATTTTTCTATTTTGTTTTTTGTTCAGTGCAAAAAAATAAATTGCATTTTGTCCTGTATTGAGTAAAGTCGTCAATAATAAATACCTGATAATAGTATAATAAATACCTGATAATACTAACGGCTGGTATATGATGCATATTATCTGGGTTCATTATTCTCCCTCCTAGATGTTGCAGGCTTTAGCGGAAAATGGCTGGGCAATGGCACAAATTTATATTAATGTTATTTTGTTTCGGCACACAATTTGATCCGGATCAAAAAAAAAATTGCCGCCCCGGTGGCACAGTTGTTAGCATGCTTGCTTTAAGCCCGGAGGTCCCGGGTTCGATTCCCGGCGGGTGATGAAAAAATCACGGCTGGTTAATGGTAAGATCAATGAACGAATCACTCATTATCCGTTAAAAAAAAATGATTACGAAACTTCAATATGAAGCGGCCAAATCCCTCTATGGGATGTAGCGCCAGCGAAAAAAAAAAAAAAATGGCACAGAACATGTTCAGCACCCAGATCGCAGAAGCGGCATCCGTCTACCTTGGTTCATTTTGTTAAGGTGATACCTTAAGAGGATGTAACCCGTGAGGAAGCCAGTAAGCAGCCTCAACTCAGGTTTCCTAAGTTTAATACACTTCTTAACCCTGACTGACGAAGGTGGTATTCTACGCCAGTAGGAGCACTTTTGCATATCCTCCCAGCGTATTACCACTGCCCTCAGATTGTATGGTATTAATGACGCCGCAGAAGGACTCCAATGAATGATAGGCAGAACCCTCGCGAGCGGTTCCATCAGCTGCCTCAATTTTATTTTTTTTATTTTTACAATAATGAAAATGATTACAATAAGCTTAATACTATATCTTTTAAATATTCAAATTTATAAAATTTGTAATAAACTATTTAAATTTTTATAATTCCTATGGAAATTCAGTCGCTTGAACCTAAAAGGTTATAACGCAATTTCACAATTTCATTATTTATTTATTTATTTTTTAATTATTTAATATTTTGCTTTTAGGCATCTCAACTCGAGCGAAGCGCTAGAGCGAGAGAGATGCCCTATATCCCCGCTATTTTGTCTGTTAACAAGTATTAAGTCGAAAAGTACTTATCCGATTTTCATGAAACAAAGACAGACCTATAGACCTTGATCAGATAAGAAAGAAGTGATATGGCTAAGATCTTTAGGTGATCGGATTCCAAAGTTATAGACGTGTAAAGATTTCCTTTACAATACATTCGCGTAAAAAAGAAAAACAATAAAAGTACATAATAGAATACTACGTTCAAAATTTTTTTTTTGCCGTTGAATGAAGGAATGAAAATGTTTCTGTTTGAATGAATATAAAATATGTAGTTATATTTACATGCAAGTCCAATTATTACGTAATATAAAAGTTTTCTTTATTCTTCTTTATTGTAGGATTGGTGCCTAATGGTATATGTACAGTCAGAAACATTCAGATGTATACGGCTCATATTTAGATGGAAATTTAAACATAAAGTTAAAAACCAAACAGAAGATATCATATTTAAAATTTTATTTTTATCAATAATGTTATCACATGTATTTAGTTACTTCATATTTATGTATTTGTAAAATAGAAAAAGTAATAAAAAATAAAAAAAAAGTGTTTCGTTGATTTTAATTTGCCGTATACATCTGAATGTTTCTGACTGTAGATATTATATAGACGGCATTGTTGAGATGCCGGTAATGCGATTACATCCTGTAATGGGTTTCCTACTTTTTATAATTTACGCTACATTAATTTCCGGTTGATTTAATTTATTAATATGTATTACAAAATATTAAGAAACAATTCATATAATTCATAGTTCTAAAAGTACCATTACACCAGTTTATTAGTTTGCAAACTAATGATCAAAATTTTTGGTCACACGTTTTGACGACATAAAGGTTTCAATTACTTTTCAGGTAGTCTGTTATTTTATTTTTGAAAATTTAATGATTCATTATGTTTTTAAGCTCTGGGGGGAGTACATTATACAATGGCAGTCCTCGATATAAAACATTATTATTAGAAGAGCCTGTTCTGAAATAATCAACTGCAAAAGGTGATTTCCTTGTAGTACTGTAGTCATGTTTGTTATGAATTTTGATCAATTCAAAATTGTGCTTTATATGGTTATAGATTATTTTATTTATTAGCATTAAAAGTTCCCGATCAATTAAAAAACTGAGTGACTGAAATTGCTCAAAAAGTTTTTCTGTTGGATACCTTATTGGCGCATTAATGATTTGCTTCAATACCCGCTTTTGCAAAATATCTAGCTCTGTTCATTTATACTCGGCACAGCCAATCCAAATAGGATTAAGGTAAACTAATCGCGACTGAATCAAAGCAAAGTATGTAGCAGAGATTTCTTTGGGAGTACATGCCTTATTGGGTTGATAGCAAAAATATAAGGTCATTTCCCACGATTCCAGTATGACCTGGCGCCAAAATAAGTGTTGCCTTCAGACAACCCATTACCAGCCTTGACTCAACGGTACAAGACCTAAGAGCGTTTAGGGCCGCGTGGCTGTCTAATACAATATATACCTTTGTATCGTTTAGGCCTTTTGCTATGCCTATCCTAGTGAAAAGTTGTATAGCATGTACTTCTGCTTGAAAGACGGCAGCGTTGTTATCCAAGGACTTCGATAGGGCAGTCCCACATTTCCCGTGTTTTCCTACCCGTGCCTCGTCTTCCGTTTTTGATCACTTTGTAAACCATACCATTGACCCTCGCTCAAAGGATGGTCGCCCTGTTCTCAACATATCCCGGTTAGTTACCCTAACACAAAATATTTTGTAGAAATCCAGTTTGGCTGGCGTATAGTCGGAAGGCATACCTTTGGTAAGGTCTGTCTGAAATTCCTTAAGGATGCCCAGATGAACCACCAAATTGCCTGGCTTGATATTTCCCGCCGCCTGCATCTTAAGGGCCACATTTACAAAATTCTTTTTAACATGCAGATGCAATGGAGTCAGTTCTTATTCAATAAAGTTTGCGCTGTCCTCTGCTCAGTTTTATGCCACCATACTACTGATGCGGTGACCATAGTCAACTTAAAGGTTAAGATAGACAACTGAAAGGGGACTTTAAAACTTAAAGGGTAGAGATAGGCGAGTTAAACTTGAGCAATATAAAAAATTACATATTTCGAACATTCATTATATCGCGTATGCGTATAAATAATCGTTTGGCACAAAATAACCGTTTCACCATTTTATCACGATTCATTTCCATGGTTGTACAACATTATTGAACGCTTCATTTAAATGATCAACATACATATATGTGTATATGTGAAATTAATTTAAAAAAACCAAAACAATAAAATTATAAATTCCAATTTTACATTTCCATCATAATGTATAAGCTCATCACAAGCCACAATCAAATCCAACCTATATATTTATCCATCCATATTCCAGTACAATATGTTCATATACCAAACTTTGTTTTTGTTTAAACAGAATATTAAAAAAATCATGTAGTACATTTATGTATATATCAATAAAATAAAACTTAATTAAATTAAAATAGAAATAAAGGATAATAATAATTCTTGTATGTATTAAAAAAAAAAAAATTAATAACGAAAAAATTATTAAATTAAAAAATAATTAAATTTTATTTTATTCCGTTTATTCATATTCTTCACGTAATAAAAATGAAATTATTTTTTTTTATGTAAATTAAGCTATCTAAATATATAAATAAAATAATAAATATATTTAGTCAAAAATAAATATACAATAAAATATTTGTGTTTACAGTTTACATAATTTAATTTTTATATTTTTAAATAAATGATGGTTTTCTGTTTTCTTGAAGAGCTGTGGTAATAAATTAAACAGTTATGTATTGTAAAGATTTGTAATTTTTTTTATGTTCATCGTAAATTCCGACAATATTTGGCTTTATGTGATAAAATTCGACAAAACCAATATTTTAACTGATACTGAATCGTGTAATTACTTTATGATGGGTACGTTGTAAATTATTGTTTGTCAACTGATATTTTTTACCCATCGCAATCACAATAGTTTAAGTATATGTTGTTTATGTGAAAAGTATGAGAAATATTTACACTTATTCTCCAATAGTGGCGTCATGATGTGGTTCTCCAAAAACCATTTCATTAAAACATCAGACAACCCCACATTACACTAATCCTGGTAAAGACCTCAAGAGTAGGAAGCCCATCACAGTTATTCCTTTTTTTTTTCACTCCAAAGGCATTTTTATAATTATGTACATACTTTCTATTGTGCTTAACAAAGTAGAAGTGAAAAATAAAACATTAAGGGAAAGTTGAAAGAATTTCTATTTCACATTGCTGATATGCACTTTTGTAGTTGATATTTGAAAAACCCTCAAATGTATCTAAATACAGCATTTTTTGTGTGTTTCAATACCTACGACCGTATGATAAATAAAAATGTGCACCGGCGCGGCGCGGCGCCAAGATTAATATAAGTACAATTAAAATTGTTGGATGAACGTATATTATGTGAGGTAGTATGATGGATATAAAAGAAGAACTTTTAATATACCAACAACGTAGCAATCCTCTGCTACTCAAAGATAAAATAAACACAAACACCAATAAATTGTTCGACATGATTGTTAAAATTATAACAGGCAATCAAAGGCATATAAATGCAAACATAAAAAAGATCAAAAATACCTCTACCTGGAGTTTAAAACTTTAAACGCGTTTTTCTCAAAATGACATTTTTGAACCTGGCGTTTCGAGGATCTCCAGATAGACTAGGTTAAATGACTTGAAATTTGGAGAGAATGTCCAGGACACTTGATTCTTTGAAAGTACCTGTGCTTTTTTGATATTTTCAAAATTCGATTTGTTAAATCGTTTTAAGTCTCAAAATTGTTGCCGAAAAATGAGACTCTGTTTTAAAATATGCGCCATTCTTTGTAAAATGTCTATATCAAAAAATCCCTAGGTACTTCCACAGTTTTGTGTGTAATAGAACAATATACCATCATACTTTTTCTTGTTCCAGGATGCACCAGTTCTGAGATCAGCGCAACGCCGATTCTTTTTTCTTTTTTAATTTACTCATTTTTAACGATGCCACTATTATGGTAAAAAATAAAAATTGTTTGTAATCTTGAATAATTAATTAATAAAAGTGTATAAATTTTTTTTTATAAAATTAATTGTTAACCAGAAAAAAATTCAAAAAATCGACCTAAAATTTCGGGCTCCAGGGTGGCTCCCCACCCTTAAGGCGAGTGTTTCAGAAGAATCATTTATCACTAAGCATCACCGTAAATAGCGGAGATGCATATAGAAACGTAGTAAAAACTTTGAGCGAAGGCGCATTTATCTTTCACACGTATGAAAATAAACAAGAAGGCCCAATCAGTCATGGCAAGGAACTTACATTATGTAGTCCTGAACGAATCGAAGATGAATTATCATCAAAACAATTTAAAATAATCAGCGTAATGAACAAAATTAGCTGGAGAAATAAAAAGGAGCTAGACATGTTTGTACTAATATTCTGTGACAAAAATATAGCTAAAATTTATAAGATCACTAGTTTATTGGGTTGCAAAGTGGTAATTGAACCAGTTAGAAAGTCTAAGCTAATTCCTCAATGCAAAGATGTCAAGCATATGGACACAAACAAAAATATTGTGGCAATCTGCCAAGGTGTGTTAAATGTGCCGGACACCATCTAACTGGAGAATGCGACAATCCGCTAGCTCATTTTAAGTGTGTACATTGTGGACAATGTCATTCTGCTAATTATCGAGGATGTATTGTTGCAAAGGAAATTCAGAAATTAAAATCCAAAGGATGAATAAAACTTAAATGTCTGGTCACGCAAACCGCTACGAGAGGCAGACAAAACCAGACAATGGGCAACCATTTGGCTGCCGACTGAGAACTGAAGGTGTTACATATGCCGAAGCAACGAGAGGCGTAGTCAATGAACCCCAGCAAAAATCGATAGATGTAGACATCAATCAAACATTACAAGATATTCTTATGAAATTAACAAAATTTGATGAGAGGCTACAAAAATTGGAAGATAGCGCATTGGCAGCTAACCCCAAATCCACACATAATTGAACAGCACAATACAAATCATGTCTTGGAATGCCAATGGTTTGCTCCAGCATCAGCAAGAACTACAAGCAGTCCTCGACATTGAGAATAGATGTGTGTCTTATTTCGGAAACATTTGTACGAAACTAAAAACATTATGTACATATATGTACATAGATGTATAAATGGATTTCATTGCACAAAATTTGAAATTATAATGAAAGTTTTGTTTGGTGATGGAAGCTTTGTATGTAACGGGATTAATTATACATAATAATGGCGCTTCGTTTATTGAACTAAATTAAAAATAATAATAAATACATAAATAATATAAATAGTTAATAAATATACTTAATAAAAAGAGCAAGCAAGACAATGCATACTACCGATAGAAATTCGTTCGCAAATGTTTTGTTTATTTCATATGAATGTTTTTTTCTTGCTAATCAATCGTGTATCTGCCCCAATGATAAATTTAACTAGTCGATAATAATTTCATTTAATACTAAACAAATTAATTCAACATTTTTTTTTTGTGTAATACATATAAACTAATTGATTGATGTATGTAGAGGAAATTAATTAAATTAGATAAATAATATAATTAAATTAATTTAATTAATGGTGTTAAAATAAATAATTACAGACAAAATAAAATTTCAAATAATTTAGTGAACATTTACTAATTAAAACATTTTGTGAATTAAATTATAATTGATTTTAATTATCATAATTTCGGACATTTTTTTTTTGTTTGTTTATGCATTAGTAATTTTAAGTTTATAAAGGTATAAGGGGTACTATAAGATAGTTTTTAGGTAGGTATTTAAAAATAAAAAAATACAATTTTTCTTTGTATTTAAAAGAAATTTTATTTTTTTTTTTATTGAATTACATATTAATGATATTATTAATTTCCGATGCTCACCGTTTAAATTTTGTTTATAATGAGATGAATTGATTTTCTATTGGGGAGATTCAATGCAGGTAAGTTTGTCATCGGAAGGATATCGGCTACATGGCAACGAGAAAGGATGAAATGTTTTTAGATGCTTCTTAATATATGTTCTAGCAAGATTAAATCATGTTCCGGGGAACTCCACCCCAATCCGATGAGCTCTAGCTTCAGATGACCGTACCAGAACCTCTGACGTAATAAACAAATTTTCTGCTAACAATACTCTCTCAGGGCCAGAAGTACTAAATGTTCCCGGGGGGATGGTAGGGGGTGGGTTAGGGTGAAAATTAACTGCAACTTAAACGTAGAACGAAACTATTAAAAACGGCCAATTTCGAAATTTCTTCCGTCTCAAAATTTTCTTTTATCGGCAAACATCTCATTATGATTTTCTGATAGGTCTATGTGTGTACTTTAATCATGTTGAAGGTTGATTTACATATGCGACGTGTGACGGGAGTTTCTAGCCAATCAGACACGAATATTTTGACATTCGTCACTCACACGGCACACGCCACACGTCGAGAGATGGTTTAATTTTATCTTTTCGGCCACGGTCGCCCAAATACATTCAAATTTTTTGAATGTATAAAACAAAATAGTAGGCTTTGAAGAAGTTTTTGAAGAACAAAAATTAAAATATAAAAAATTTTATAAAGTGTGCTTGTGGAACTCGTCACAAATGTAAATTGTTGTCAAAAAAGCGTCACGTTTATTTCCACTTGTCACACGTCGCATATGTAAATCAACCTTCAACTGCTAAAATTATATATTGGGTTTAGCTATTGAAATATCGATTACTCGAAAACTTGAAAATTTTGATCTTTAGTCTAAGGAAATCGATATCTCAATTCTTTCTTCTATCGGCAAACATCTCACTATCATTTTCTGACCGGCCTGGGTGGCTATGTGCGTACTTTAATCATGCTTATCTACTAAAATTTCATATTGGGTTTACCTATTGGAATTATCAATTATTCGAAAAGTGAATCAATTAATTATGGCAAAAATTAATTTTGTCGGTCTAGAATGCCGTCCGACTTAAAAGGCGGGCGTATATAGAAAGAGATCTAGAGGTAGTCGAAATTTTCCGAATAAAAGTTGATTTTTTTCAATATTTTTGATGCGATCTTATATCAAAAAGTTTGAAATAATTGAACTCAGTTATTTTTATTCGGATAATTTGACTGTGAATTTTTCAGATAGAGTGGAGCATTACGTCTGGCATTTACATCTGTAGAAAATCCTGTTTGATTTTTATTCTTCGTGTACCCCCATAGATCCATCATATTTTGCACAAACAGGATCACCTCGTTGAAGTTATGATTTTATATCACCTATGCCGATCTTCTACCGGTTGAGCTAATAATGATGTTCTAAAAAAACTTCTTATTTTCATCGCAAAACCGATAGCTGGGCATTGGCCGTTGGAAATGTCTACCCCAATTTATTCTTATTGCTTTACTATAGCGTAAATTTAAGGTACTTGTAAATTACCGAAATGTGCTTGCAAGAACACCTATGTACATAATATTTTATACTACATTACAATACATTTTAATAAAATATATGTATAGAATACAAAAGGAACAAGTTGCCGCATCAAAAGATATTCTTATTGTTAGTTAAATGTTTACAGTTTCGCCATTGTATGCATAGCTCAGAAACTAAAATAAATATGTAATTCAAAATATATTCTAATCAGACGGACATACAATAGTGAAGATAAAACTGATGGCCAATTAGACGCATGGATGTTGATTTAGCAGAGAAAATATAAATGATTGGTAAAATTAAGTAAAAATAAAATATTTATCTGCAAAATACACATAAATCATTTGAAAGAGAAGTTTAGTTGTCTGTATTAAATCAATAAGATTCTTTCGGCTTTTTATAGACACAATATAATTAATAATAATGGCATTCACAACATTTGAAGAGGCCAGTCATTTATATATATCTACCAAAAAAGTAAAAATATCAAATCCTCCCCACCCCCCCCCCCCGTACTTTAACCCGAGAGTTAATACAAAATGTATTTTGACTCTTAAAATGGAAACCTTTTCCTTGCGTTTTTCTGTGGGGTAGTTTGGTTTCGTACTGATAATCTCAAAACAAAAAGTTCGATCTACTCATCAGGTAGCTACGACCAAACTACCAAAATACAATTCCAACTCCATACTTTAAGTATGAAGCAAGAGTGTAGTTGACTTAGCGAATTATAAATAAATTCACCAAATCAAAAAAACACAAGTAAAACTTTTCATTTCTGTGTGTTTTATGCCAAATTGCCAACACGAATAATAGAAAGAGAGAGTTTAGTTGTCTGTATTAAATCATAAGATTCTTTCGGCTTTTTATAGACACAATATATTAATAATAATGGCATTCACAACATTTTCGACTTGTCAATCAGAAAAATGAAGAGGCCAGTCATTTATAATATATCTACCAAAAAAGTAAGAAATATACAAAATCCCCCCCCCCCCCCCCCGTACTTTAACCCGAGAGTTAATACAAAAATGTATTTTGACTCTTAAAACGTATGGAGTTGGAATTGTATTTTTGTAGTTTGGTCGTAGCTACCTGAAGAGTAGATCGAACTTTTTGTTTTGAGATTATCAGTACGAAACCAAACTACCCACAGAAAACGCAAGGAAAGGTTTTCATTTTAAGAGTCAAAATACATTTTGTATTAACTCTCGGGTTAAAGTACGGGGGGATTTTGATATTTCTACTTTTTTGGTAGATATATTATAAATGACTGGCATCTTCATTTTTTCTGATTGACAAGTCGAAAATGTTGTGAATGCCATTATTATTAATATATTGTGTCTATAAAAAGCCGAAAGAATCTTATTGATAAATCATTTGAAATTGTTACTTGTAAATGCACGCCTTAAGCAATGACACGTGCCGTTCAAGCTATTTTTTGCAATTCATACTTGTAGCTCATTTCGGTAATCGTTGAGGTTATTTAAATATTCACGTTCAATTTTCAAAATGAATTTTAGGCATGTATTCGTTATTTGAAATTGAATCTATAGCATAGATAATTAGCGGCCCAAAATTGAAGCTATCGCGTTGCATTGGTAGCGAATAAGCAGCTTCAGTTTTATACGTTTTCAAATTGGTCACCCCATGCTTCTTGTAACCCATTTAAAAACAATTGCGCTTTTCTATGTAAACAGTATAAGTTTGCTTCCCGATATTGATGTAAATCAATAATAAATAATACCCTAATGACTATTAAAGAACAAATAAATAAATTCGCCTTTTATTACGACAAAATTGTTGGCTCCAACCTTTTTGATGAAAACTTTAAGGTCCTTCTCGGCTGAAAAATTCGTATTCCTAATAGAGGGTCTATACACATGTCGTCTGTTGTTATAAATTAAAATTAAAGATATTTAAACAGAATTGTTCATTACGTAGTTTTTCGAAATACTGTAAGTTTTTTGGGTATTATATATCGACGGAGAGCCCGAGCTGCATATTTACTTTTGCTGTTTTAGTTTTTCCCAAAAACTTCTCTGAGTTGAGATCATCCGGATCCACTTCGTACTGTGGCTTTGTTTTCGGCTTAGACAATGATGTTGGTGCAGTGTTCAACAATTTTGTTTTCCACATATGTTTTTTTGACGCCTTAGTAAACGTGGCGCTAAATTTATGGAATTATTTATTATAACGTTTTCTTGCTAAGGGCGTCATTAAATCTTCCTACCTTTTGATTAGGTACTTTAATCAAATTATGTTTCACAATGTTAAAACAATTTCCACAATTGGCATTAGACGCACGATTGTTTAATATTGCAAGAAAATTGTAAGGGCAAGTAAGAGAAATACTTTCTAGTCAAAAGCTTACAAAATCAACACAATAAAATTCATTCACGGTTCTTTTTGGAAACAAAATGATTTTCATCGTCAATTCCATGATCTTTTAACAAATTATTGATTTGGATAAGGTCAATAATTAAAGTATTAAAAAAAACAATGTGTGTAGCCTCTACGCGCGACAGAAGTGAAATTTTTTAAGCTGTAAATTGTAATTACTATAATTTATCGTTCAATGGTCTCGCTGGCATATACAGTAAAATGTGTAGCTTTTCCGCAGCAAGAATTGAACAAATAGTCAATTGATCCTTGTAGTGTTATAGGAGTATTATACAAAGTCAGAGTAGATACATCCAAATTAGATAATTGCATATTCTACATTATCTAGATATTTTTCTCAATCTCTGTTACTCCATGATCTGGTAAAACAGGATTATCACAACTCGATACAAAATCTACCTATACAGGCACGATAAACGGAATAAAAGCAATATTATTTACTAATACTGATATTAAAGCGACAGTTTAGCTTGAGAACGCAAGCGAAATTGTGATGGTGTATTGTTCGGTTTATATTTTAAAGTGAATTTTGCTTAAGACAAACATTTTCTTCAAGAGAAATTCAGAATACTAAATAATTTACCTAAAGTTATGCAACCAGCGATTGATGCATAGGTGCAGTTTTCTCAAGTCATTTGTAACTATTGCAGAGTATAATTTCGATGTCCCATTTTGTAGCTAGCATAAACCAATTGTTTCATTTTTGAATTGCCCGAGAAAAAGAAATTCATTTTGTATTTACACCAAGGTCCCGCTTTGCGTCCCTGTTCGGTTCCACACGGAGAGACGCAAACTGAATTTCGACGCATATCGAGTTACATGTTATACTACAAATTCGAAGGAAAAATAAAACAAAAAATTATCAAATATTCTGATAGCAACGAAAATTCTCACTAGTTGTATGACAAAACAGAAAAATGGAAAGAAAGAAAAAGGACGCATAACGAAGAACCGACGCTAAGCGGGTGATTGGTTTTTTTTTTAGCCGACGCAAGAGCGAATAGACGCACATAGAATAGACGCATAGCGAGACTCTGGTGTATTTTAAAAGTATTAAATTTAATCTTAATTTGCCAACTCTCATTGTATGATCCTTTAAATATCTATACAAATTTAAGCTTTATAAACTTCACTTCTCTATTTATTGTAAATTTACAGTAAGTTATTTAACATAATAACCGCCTACATCTAAATAGTACAAAAACAATAAGTTTGAGATATTTGTGTACAAGCAAATTATTTACAAACACAATTTTTATGCTTGTTTTATATAATATACTTGTAAATTGCAATCAATACCTCAAAATACTATAAATCTAGGAGGCATTGATTCGACTGTTCGTAGATATTGTTTTTGTATTGCTTGCAAATTTTCTTTTGTTTTTTTCGAATCATACCAGAGCCTACTGTATAAATAAGAGCCTCCAGTATCGACTGTATTTTTTACTAAGCTTAAAATAACGTACAAACAATTTTTTCTTTAGTATGAAACTATATGGGAAAACGCTTATTTTCATTGACAGATTTAGTTTATTAGAAATGTGAGCTTTTGTTTTGTTTTTATATGAAAATGTTCATGAAACATGTAATATTATTTGATTGAAAAATCGAGTCTTGAGAATGTTTATTTCTAAGTGAAAATCGTCATGAAAAATAAGGTACTTTTGAAATTTAAAATATTGTTGTTTTTGTAATACTATACGTCACCAACATAACTAGAAATTTATAAACAAAACAATAATCATCTCTTTCATTGCCTCCATTCCAATTTGAATTCGAATATGTTTCTATAGTTATTTTGAATTTGCAAAGCATGCTAGATTGTTTTGATGTTTTGTTTTTTTCGCACTCATTGTATTGATTTAATTTATTCTGTTTGGCTCTTTTTGATTTTTTTTAAATTTTGATTGTTGAGCGGAGGCGTGTTGTCTTTTTTCTTACCATTGGGTTTAGATGTGGACAAATGATGACGACATTAAACTGAATTTCTCTTCTTAATACACATTGTTATTGTTGTAGAATGTTTTTTAATTTTATTTCCCTTATTTTCTTTTGATTATTGGTGGAAAATAGGGAAATTTGAAAATCTGTGTTTTAAATGAGTAAGACATTGAGTTGTTTGTTAGCGATTTCTTAAAAAATTATTTAACTGGGTTCAACTTTTAATTCATATTTTATCGTCAATCGAAATCGCATTTTTTCATATAAACACTATGAAAATAAATGAATTTTTAGTGTTTCTATATCCCTTATTTTAAGTTCATTTTTCACATGCCGGCTCTATTCATATCAAGATGGTTCTGATCATACCCTGCCTAAAAAAAGTTCGCTTCAAAAATAAAAGAAATACTGTCGCTTTTTTCGTTTCATATCGCTTCTTCATTTTAGGCATCTCAACTCAAGCGAAGCGCTAGAGCGAGAGAGATGCCTTATATCCCCGCTATTGATGTCTGTTAACAAGTATTAAGTCGAAAAGTACTTATCCGATTTTCATGAAACAAAGACAGACTTATAGACCTTGATGAGATAAGAACAAAATGGTGTGGCTAAGCTCTTTAGGTGGTCGAACTCCAAAGTTATAGACGCTTAAAGATTTCCTTTACATACATTCACGTAAAAAACAAACAAAAAACAATGAAAGTTCATAATAGAACCAAAAACGAACAAAAATGTTTATACATTGTTGCAAAATTTTTTTTCCTTTCAATGAATTAAAACAAAACAACACTAATGTACTACAAGCCTGATTCCGTGAGTAGTCAGGCTTGTAATTGTTGTTGGTTTTGATTAAAATGATTTTGTTTGGATGTATATAAATTAGTGTATATAAACTAGTAAGTAAGGTATATAAAACTACTACACAGTATGTTGTAATGATCACACAAACAATGTTTTGAACAATTAGTGTGAACTTTCATTGATAATTAAATGATTTTGTTTGAATGTATATGTATGTATGATCAGGAATACATTTATTAAATTCGTCAAATTTGTTGGTTTGATAGAACGTCATGTTCAAAAATTTTTTTCCTTTCAATGAATGAAAATGATTTTGTTTGAATGGATGTATGTATATAAAGTAGTGTATATAAACTAGTAAGTATGCAATCTATATAAACTATTTTTCTGTAAGTGTTACTTATATTTTCTACTGTTTTTGATACAAACTACAATTTAACACTAGAACTACCGACCGGTTAAATGACCGGTTATACATTTATTAAATTCAATTTTTTAATTATTAATATTTTTGTGGGAATCTGTGTAATGGCTTTTAATATGACAACAAAGTAATTATGTTAAAATTCATCATAAACATCCAAAAACATATTACATAATAATTAAAAAAATTGAATTCAATAAATGTACAATTCGTCATTTTGACGGGTGGGGGCTTCTAGTGTTGAAATTGAAATATGTAAAGATTATACGGGGTTACGAGTTACGACAATAATACTTACAGAAATATGTAGTAAATTTTATGTTGTGTTTATACCGCAAATACTACGGCTTGTATAAAAAGCGTTTATTTTTAATTACGATAGCTAAAATATCGTATACATATATGTATTTGCTAAAAAATAAAAAAATTCAATTTATCGTCTTAAATTAAAATTATCAACGATGAATTGAAATTTTGTATTAAAACTGTTAAAATTTTAAATTCTGTTCTTAGTAAATGCACGATGTCATGGCTATCGTTAATTAAAGTTCTCGACGCTCCTTCTCAATGTGTACCGGCCTTAATGGTATGTATATGTAGATATTATATAGACGGAATTGTTGAGATGCCGGTAATGCGATTACATCCTGTAATGGGTTTCCTACTTTTTCTTTATATTTAGGCTTGGGTACCCTTTTCTATTAATAAAATGTCAATATTTTCACGTGGGAATGATCCAAAACTACAAAACTATTAAATGAAGCACCTTACAAACGATAGTTCTATATATTTCCATTAGAAGGAAAAGCCCGTAATACGGGCGTAAATATTACTTTTTTAATTTCCGAAAAGAACTAATGCAAATTTGGTCATTTGACTTAAATATTTATGAACTAAAATTCACTCAAAATGAATATATTATTCAGGCGCGGATCCAGTAGGAGCTCGAAGGGGCGAATATAGAAATTATACCGTTAACAAAACAGTTTTTTTAAGAAGTATTTATATAGAATTATAAGATAAACAGAATAAAAAAATTAGTTTCCAGAAACTTTAGTAAAAAAATAGTACAGTTACAGCAAGTAAAAACATTAAAAACATTTATAGTAAAAACTCAATTCGCCTATTTGATTTATTGGCGTAACGGTCGATGATATTCAAAGGTTTTATTTCATGTGTAATATCGCTGTGGATATCTAAAAGTGCCAGTCCCATCAACCGATTTTCGGTCATGGTTCTTTCAGCGCATACAACACTTACAGGATACCTCGATAACATAACTAACATATTTTGAATGGCAGGCAAAGCTTCTGCATCGCACTTGGCAAGTGAGGCTAATGCGCCAGCTGGAACGATCCCATTAATTCATTTCCCTCGTTGCCATATTTAAACTTCGCCTAATAAGATTTCAATTTTCTTTAAATAAAATTGAAACTCGGTGAATACAGATTCTGTTGAAGTTTGTAGCGTTTTTTGAAGAAATGTTTATAATATTTGATGGAATTGCTATCCTAAATCCAATATAATGAAACTGTCGTTTCCAGTGCTGATTTTAATATCTTCTATATAATAGACTCTAGAACTAAAACATTATTATCTAATTTTGTCTTGTAGCAAGTCTTGGCAACGCAATGTCAACATCTAATTCTTCCATTAAGTCACTCGCTTCTTTAATAATGGTAGAAAACACGGATTCACTGTTCTTTCTTTGATCTTTGAGTTGCTAAGCAAATCTGACAATACATTTTTGGCTGAAGTTTATCTAAATTAACTTTTTGCAATAATTTACTGAACGGAAGAGGAATAGCTAAACTATAAGCTAAACTACAATAGACTGGACATTGCAAATACATAAAATAAATCGTTTAGCTTTCCTTCCGTGACGCTTCAGACTCTTTCCATTTTGATATTATAAGGCATTAATCATTTGTGAAAACGAGGATTTAAATAATATTACAGAGTCGTGTCGCTCTTCCCACCGTGTTTCACATAAAGACTTGAGCTGCTTACTGAAAATATTTTTAAGAACGAAATTTCCAACAGAATTTCTAATAGATTGTACATTTGATGATTTGCTAATACTAATATTAAGTGCGTGATTAGTGCAATGCCATTGAACAGCCTGTGGCAGCTCATTCTGTATTACAGCAAACACTCCTTTCTGAACTGATGTCATAACACTACAGCCATCAGTACATATTCCTATGCAATTCGAAGTAATAAAAAAGTTTTCTTTCAGAAAATTTTAGACTGTTTCCGCAATTATCTTTCCAGTGAGAACTGGTTCTTCATCGGAAAATAAATGTCCGGTGTCGGAATTTTTCCCATGAAAATATAAGAACGTAACGAAATTCTTCAATTCTTTATGGTATTTCACCTGCTAGTGCTAAATCAAACGATTATTTTTTAACGTCGAGAAAACTAATTGTTTGTGTTTGGGGGGGGGGGGGGGGCGATCGCCCCTATCGCCCCCCCCCCCCCCCCTCTGTATCCGCGCCTGATATTATTCGATAATTTGCATCCTCAATATATTTAGAATTAATGATTGAAAAATTGTAGAAGAAAATCTCTCTACATTTCTAGGTAGGATGAGAAAAGAAAACCACCATACTACTTATGCAATCAAACAATAAAATTTTCCTGTGTACAGGAAAAAAAATTTAAAACAAATCAATTTTTGTACTTGGTTTTTCACATGACAATCGCCGTATATAGAATAGTAATAAGGAAAACCACCTTTTTTTATTCTTCCAGTGGATTTAATTTCATTTAGAGGAAAAGCTAGTAACCAGGACTGTGGAGTCGGAGTCGAGGAGTCGGGCTATTTTAGCGGAGTCCGAGTCGGAGTTGGAGTCGGAAAAATATTGACCGACTCCAACTCCGCCTTTTATATTTTTTTTAACTCCTAAAATGCACCTTACCCTAAGTTAGAAAAAGATTCGAATCAGTATATTTGACCCCGGTTATAAGAGATGGCGTAGCGTAATGTTTCACATACCGCGATGTTTCACAAAATTTGAAAAACAGAGGTGGTTTAACATAATGAATTCTTAAATTTTTTATAAATATTTATAGCGGATTAATAAAATTTTTTATGTTAGTAATCAACATTTATGATTTTTATTTTAATTCCAAAACAATTTTTAAAAATATTCGTTAGAACGAATATAGTACGTAATAAAATTACTTCGCCCAGTGTTTCGCTTTCACTTCGTTTCTATATTATTTTCATAATAAATTTATACAAAAACCCTTTGCTTTTGTGCCACAAACAGTACTTTATTGAAGAGAATGCGAAGAAAAATGCGAACTACCCATACATACAAACTTTTAAATTACTTCGCATTCATTTTAATTTTCATATAACAGATGCGATAGAAACGTTACGTTTTTGCTACGCCTGAGCGTTATACCCTTGACAGACTAGGGATTAGCTAAGCGCGATTAGTGATTTTTTCGAGATTAGCTGTAGTGGGTCAAGTTGAAGATTAGCTAGTCTCGTTTTTTATTTGAGGATTAGTCACTAATCGAGATTAGTGCACTAATCCTTGAAAATTTTCGAGCTTATCTCGTTGTATTGGGTTTAGCGATGGTACAAGTGGCACTACAATGTAAAATAATTATTTAAACATTGTTGAAAATGCAAGTGGCGTGAATTTACGATAGAAGTTATAAAATCAATGATATCTTAAAAAATTTGTGCTGAATACATTTCGAGGAAAAAGAAAATCTAGTGTGTTTTAATGTATAAATCTTACAAATATTGAATTAAAAAATGAGTCCAGCTTATTTACTAGCTATATTTTACCGAATCACCATAATAATATTTTATTTCTCTGCAAGAAACTACTCCCTAGTCTGTCAACGCATATGGATTTGTGGTGGATTAGCTAATCTCGTTTCACTAATCGCGCTTAGCTAATCCCTAGTCTGTCAGTGGTATTACGCTTGCGAAGAGTTTCAAATATAAATGTATTTGCTTGCATTACGTTATCGTTTCGCTATAGTTTTATTTCATTTTTAACTACCCAATAATTCAAAAAGAAACATTTTAATGTACGATTAAAAAACAGTTATAAATATATTTTGTAAATTTTAAATAAACAATATTTATTTTCATATTTTTTGGTTTCGTTTTATTTGCTGCATCTGATAATATGCTTCATATTATATGTTTGTTTCATTTTCCGTATGATAACCGTGTTTCCACTTGTTATGTTTATTATTGTAAATGTCATGCCTTTTCCTATATACATATGTCTGTCTCTTTTTTACATGTATATATGTACTCTATTTTTAAGCTTTTTCAAATAAAAAATATCTTATTTTGTTATCATTATTACCGTAAATTGGAAAACCTCACGGAAAAATCCTCCAAGCCAGATGGAAACGGAAGTTTGTAGATGCAATTGGATTAAAATAAAATTAATTGCAAGTCAATTTGCATTAAAATATTTTGAATAAACTGTGGTCATGTCTCCCTATACAATAACTATGAAATAAACATTTTTTTTGAATTTTTTGATACCTTAAATCATAGACATTCATACTAGATTTCTCATTTCAAAGTAACTAAAGGAAAACAACAAAAACTTCTGATAATTCCAATGTATCGTTGTGTTGTGTATTTTATAAGGCAATGAGTTTAGAATGCGTTGCAAATATAATACGTATATGCAATACATCGATAATATTTGAATGGAAAATTTTTGTTCTTATTTTCTGTTTTTAGTCAAATGAGAGATCTATTATGATTGTCTATGCTTAAATAAAGCTTTGCATAAAATATCGCTATCATGGAGGCTTTATTTTTTAAGTAGGCTTTGATTAAACCTAGCTAAATCAAAAAAACGAACACTAAAGCGTGATTTACACGTAGCGAACAAAGTTTTTGTTCGATGCCTAGCAAAAAATAAAAAGATAGTATATCATGATTTTCTTTTGCCAGAGAGGGATAAAACATTAACAAACAAAATTTTGCTCGATGTCGAACAAAATTTTGTTAGGCGTTTTTTTCTTATTTTTCACATTTGTTACTATAAACAGCAAAAATTGAACTATAAAATATACTCGACCCGAGTATATTTTATGGAAACAAAACAATCAAAATGGCGATTTGTGAAATTTTTATAGCACTTTAATTTTATTTTTTAAAAATTTTAATTCAAAACTAAAATTTACGTTCGAAAAGATTCAATTTTAGGGAAAAAGTGGTAATTTTGATAATTAAAGCAGAATCATCGCCCTATTCGTCAAAAATATAACATCGTCGATTTTATACCGCCAAAAAATTATAGCATGTCCGACATTTTTGTTTTATACTTTTCTCTTTTTATCACATGAAATTTTTTTCTATTGCGCGTATCTCTAAGTTTTTAACAAAAATTGTTGGGCATCGAGCAAAAATTTTGTTCGATACGTGTAAATCACGCTTAAGTTGATTTAATTGTTTTAAGCAAAGAAAAAAAAAATAAAATGTAATTTTCATTTTTATTTTGGCTTGAGGTAAGTTTATTGCTTTAGGTTGAATTGGTTTAGCCAAATTTACATAAACATAATATTTGTTTACACCTTGATTAAAACACCAAATAAATGCTGTTGTCAGCAGTAATATCCCAAGGGCATTGATAATTTCCCGAAATAATTTTATTATATTTATCGAAAGTACGTTGCTTGGTAACAGCCCGAAGCTAAAGGCTGAGATATAATAAAATTATGAGGTATTTATCAATTCTCGAGGGGTATTCGGCGAGAAAATTTTTTGTAATTTTATTTTATTCTAGTAGTAAGGCTGCTAGATTGTAAATTGTTCTATGAAAGTGTCATTTTGAAACAGTATTTATTGTAAAATAAAATTATAAATTCTTTTCATCTAGTAGCCAGAGTATGTTTTTCTAAAATAGCAAGCCTATTAAATCGGTCAATTTCGAGTCACGTGTACGAAATAAACCAATCAAAATAACATTAGACTGATAATTTCCCTAGGGAAGTTATCAGTCTAATGTTATTTTGATTGGTTTATTTCATAAACGTGACTCAAAATAGACTGATTTAATAGGCTTGCATTTTAGCAAAAAAATTTCTAATAAACATGTGCACTTGGCCAAGAATTTCGAGTATAATTTGTATCTGTACAACAATTAAATTAAAAAAACATAATATTAAATTAAATTTACGAAAGGTTGAGAGGTAATGCATTTTGTTTATTTAGTTGCTGAATCCTGATAAATCATAATATAGAAATAATTATAATTAATATAGTCCTGTCTCGTTTTTTAATTTTATTGTGCTGCTTGAACTAATTCAAAATATGTTAAATGCTGCTTATAAAATTAAATATACTAATTAAATTAAATCAGAAAAAATGAAAATAAGATACTGTATACATCTTATTCATCAGTACACAGAAGAATTAAGAAAATTAAATTCCCATCGATTTTGTGTAATATCTTGTCGTCCATAAAAAATAAATGAAGAAATGTTGATAATATTTTTAAATTTAATTTGCTTTTGTTGATCTATCTTGTGGCAAGAAGATTTTTTTTAATTTAAAGAAACTTTTATATTTAATTCGAAAATGTATTTAAATTATTTTAACGAGTAAAGACGCATTTGAACTTTAACTAGATAAATTGAAAAATTCGTATAAATATCGCATCTTCACCTTTACGAAATATTCAATTCCGAAACACGAAAGTATTTAATGTTTTCATATCATGAAACTTCATAGTCGTTTTGGTCGATATAGTAAATGTAGTAGCATCGTTCAAGGTGTTGGGTTAGGTAGATACATCAAAAGGAATTATTGATGTGGATCTTCTTTATTTTTTATACTTTTTTAACAATCTCTTTGGTAATACTACTGTTTGATGATAATATCAATCAATGATAAATTGAATTAGATTAATTAGGTTCAATCGATTTTTGTGTTTATCCTTAACAAATTGTAGAGTAGAATATATTTTTTTTTTTCGAATTAAGGATATATTTGAAATTCTAGGAAATCTAAGCAATTTGTGGAATCGATTTTAGAAAACAAATTGTATTTTATATTCTGTGAGTGTTAAAATCGTAATATAAAATTTATAGGATAGGGATATATTTTGATTTAAAATTAAATTGATTGTGGTCAATATAAATCTCTTATTTGTTTATATTAAAGTCGACACCAACTTATAAAATGTACAGTAATTTGGAACCTAATTATAGTGTTTAAGTGCCTAGCGTTCTAAACTACTATCGTTTCGTTCTAAATGAAATCGTAACACTAAGTAAGGTGGTGGTATGGAAACAAGATCGTTTTTATTCATGATAGAAGGAATTATTAAGATATGCTCATGCGCATGGTGTGTTCACCAAGTGACGAAAATGCAATCATTCTCTGCATAAATAATAAATAATAAGTGCTCATTTCGTCATCCAGTGCCAACTTAATACCAAATGTATTATAGATATTTTTTTGAAAGGTTTATTCATGAAACTAGAATTGTATTAGAATAAACAGTGATAGACATTCGGGTGCTACTTCAAAAATTAACTCACAAAAAAGAATAAAAAATATATTATGTAATTATTTAGTATTATTTATTTTTATTTGTATTTATAGGCTCTTCTCAGCATGAAATTTTGCCCAAAGTAAGAGCAATTCTTCTTTAGAATATTTTTTTTTTTTACTTTCAACGGTTGGTACCAAGCTCTAAAATATAATTTATTATTTAGAATTTTAACAAATATTAAATAGTAATAACAAATTATTGAATAAAGTATAATTAATTCCAAATGATAATTAACAAAATTTAAAATTCTGTTTTATCGAAAAATTGATAATTGTTATTTAATACCAACTCAAAAAACTAAATATAATTAATATATTTACTCTAGTGGTAAACACTGCAACTAGGTGAAGAAGAGAATTTTTCTATTCCTTCTTCTCAGCGGAATGAAACTCTTCATTCCGGAATGAAAATACACGGCATTGTTGTTGTAAAATTGCCAAAGTAAGCCTATGTACAACAGTTAATCGCGATTTTCAGCTGTCATTTTTGTCAAAAATCGGATTGTGTAAACAAAATAATCCGGTTTAGGTGAAAATCGTGTAATGACAGACGACTGTCATTACACGATGTTCACAAAAAACTGGATTATTTCGTTTTCACAACGCGGTTTTTGATAATCGGGATACATGAAAATCGCGATTAACTTTGTGTCTGTCTACCGTATAAGGGAAATTGGTCATAATTCTCATAGTAAAGCTTGAAGCAAACATCTGCTTGTTGGGGTGCGTTAAAATGCTAGTACCTGTGCCTTGGGTAGAGATGGCATCACTTAACCTAACTTTATTTGAGATTTCATATTTGATTTTAGCTAATCTCTTTGATTTAGCTAAGTTGAAGATTAGCTAATCTCGTTTTATTGGAGGATTATACGGCAGACAGACACAAAGTTAATCGCGATTTTCATGTATCCAGATTATCAAAAATCGCGTTGTGACAACGAAATAATCCAGTTTTTTGTGAAGATTGTGTATAATGACAGTCGTGCGTTATTACACGATTTTCACCTAAACCGGATTATTTTGTTTCCACAACGCAATTTTTGACAAAAATGACAACTGAAAATCATGATTAACTCTGTGTCTGTCTACGGTATTAGTGACTAATCGAGATTAGTGCACTAATCCTTGAAAATTTTCGAGCTTATCTCGTTGTATTGGGTTTAGTGATGGTACAAGTGGCACTACAATGTGAAATAATTATTTAAACATTGCTGAAAATGCAAGTGGCGTGAATTTACGATAGAAGGATAGGAATAACTTTTACCAAAGTAATACCGAAGACAGACACAGAGTTAACCGCGATTTTCAGTTGTCATTTTTGTCAAAAATCGCGTTGTGGAAACAAAAAAATCCGGTTTAGGTGAAAATCGTGTAATGACAGACGACTATCATTACACAATCTTCATAAAAAACTGGATTATTTCGTTTTCACAAACGCGATTTTTGATAATCGGGATAAATGAAAATCGCGATTAACTTTGTGTCTGTCTACTGTATAAGACGGCAACTGTGTCTGTCTACGGTATTATTATTATTATTATTATTTATTAACCAACAGCATGTACATGCAAAAATGGCTTACATTATTAAAAATATTATAAAAAGTTAAACAAATTTATACAATACAAGATAAGGTTATAACGACATCAATAGATCTAAAATAAAAGTCTAGCGATTCGTTTTTTAAACTCATCTCTGGAAATATTGAAATCGAAACAATCCGCTACAGCGTTGAGATCTCGTTGAATACGCGCTATAGGGCCATGGAAACTGTAGTTGCTACTTGCAGTCGGAATATGAAGAAGTTCCCGGGGGCGTAAGCTGCGCTGAGGAGCATAAATATTAAAGCATGAAAGAATATCGGAGCAGTCTATTTTACCACAAATGATGTCCCGTGCAAATGTGGCACTTGCGCATGTACGTCTAGCACTTAAAGATTGGAGATCTAGAAAACGGCATCGGTCTACATATGGTGATAGTCTGAAATTATTGTCCCGTTCGAGAGACGGTAATTTTCTGAGAACAAATAACAAAAACTGTTTCTGTACACTTTCAATTCTGTTTGAATGAGACTGGTAGAACGGGGACCATATGACAGTCGCGTACTCAATCTGTGAACGAACAAAAGAAGTGTACAGTGACTTGAAAGTTAATGTGTCGTGAAACTCCTTCGAATATCTTTTAATAAACCCCAACATCGAAAAGGCTTTGTTAACAACCGCATCGATGTGTGAGTTAAACGTTAAATCCGAGCTAAAGATAACACCCAAATCAGTTATCATATTAACTCTCGTCAAACTAATGTCATTTAGAAAATAGTCAACTGAACTACTGGAGACTTGGACCTGGAATAGGTGATCACGTGACACTTATCTACATTCAGAAACATAAGGTTAGTAACACACCAACCGCAAAATGTGTTCAGGTCCCGCTGAAATTGATCGCGATCTAATTCACATGATATGTTTGCATATATTTTCATGTCGTCAGCAAATAGAATACATTCTGCGAATTTGAAGCAATCCACAATATTGTTAACGAACAATAAGAATAATAGTGGACCCAGGTGACTACCCTGATGCACCCCAGATGTCGCAATAAAACATTCTGAGAACGTATCGTTAATCTTGACAAACATTTTGCGATCCGATAAATAAGACAATCCAATTTATGGGAATAATGTCGCAATTAAGTTCACTGAGCTTATTCACTAATATCCTGTGATTAAGTTTATCGAAAGCTTTAGCGAAGTCGGTATAAACTACATCGACTTGAACTTTCGAGGCAACATAATTAATTAAATTATTTTGAAAAACCGTTAAATTAGTGACCGTTGAGCGGCCAGGAAAAAATCCATGCTGACGTGTGCTAATATGTTGCTTGGAGTGGAAGTAGATCACTTTGTTAACCATTGACTCGAATACTTTAGGAATGCAAGATAGTATTGCAATTCCACGATAATTGGTTACTTCACTGCGGGGGCCGCTTTTGTGGATCGGTATGATACTTGATATCTTCCAGAGATCAGGAAATTTGCCTTGGCTGAGGCTCAGATTAAATAGATGACATAAGGGAGCGGCAAAACCGACTGCACACAGCTTCAATAGCGACACTGGTAAACCATCTGGTCCAGGACCCTTAGAAACGTCCAAGTTCCTCAAAGCGGTCATCACGTCAAGTTTTGAAAAAACAATTTTTGAATTATTGCAGTTAGCTAATATGTTACACATGTAGCAGATGGGATGCTGAGACTACTATACAAAGAAAAAAAATACTTCCGAAATGCTCCCCAACAATTTTGGACCGTTTTTACCCCCCCAAAAACGGTCCAAAATTATTGGAAAGCATTTCGGAAGAAATTTTTTTCTGTGTATAGGGTCAGCATCCAATCTGCTACAAGTGTACCAAATTTCATCCCAATCGAGCAATTAATAATGATTTTATTAGAAAATCAAAGGATTTTTCAACGAATTTTTCAAAAGTTTTCGGATTTCGATACTTTTGAATTTTTTTTCATTTTGGAAGGAAAAATCGATCAAAAATCGTTATTAGCTCTGAGAGAACGTCTGAGAAGACTTAGCGAGTCGATAAATAAATAATGAATTTTGAATTAAAAAAAAAAAAAAAAATCCAATGGTTTTCTATGAAAACTTAAGCAATTTTTATTTTTTTATATTTTTTATGTTGCGCGCTTTACTTTACCATGAAAATCACAAAGCAAGAACAAAAATTTGTATTATAAAAAAAAAAATTAGCATGGTAAGTATTGTAAGTATTTTTAAAAAAATCCAGATTTTATTAGCTCATCTTAGTCGATTGACATAATATTTAATACATTAAAAGTGTCATTAAGACACGTGAATTCCTGAAATCTCCGACTTAAATCTCATTCTATGAAATTGTATGTGTTTATAAAAATGTCCTTGCTTATTTTGAGAAATTCACGTGTCTTATTGACACTTTTAATATATTTGGGTAAATCCCTTTCACTTATTTTATGTACATGTTTACAAAATAGTCTTAACAAGAATTCTTTTTTTCTTAAGCTCGTTATTGTTCTTGTTGTGGAATATTTGGTGAATTTGGTCACAATCCTTCTTGCAGCTTCATATTTATCATCTTGCATTAATTGCAACATAATGCTGCTTGTTTTTACGTAGAGATTAGAGGTTTTTGTAACTGCTTTTATTTTGTAAAATTGTTTTCTGTTTTTATAATCTGAAATTGACAAATTAAATTTTAAATTAAAATTAAAAAAATCAAATTTAAAACATATACTTACTAACAAACTTTTGGGATTTAAGTTGTAATAATTTATATTGCGCCGCTTCGCTGTCAATTTTTTGTGACAAACTTTCTAAAGCTTTACGAAATTCATTTTTCAGGTTTTTACATACATATGTATATGTAGTTCATTTATGTGTGTGATTTCATTGATTAGTTTTAAATATGTTTCATTGGATAATGAGGCATATCTTCCTAATAGCTCAACCTCAAATTCGATTTCATTATTTTCAATTTTCTAAAAATCAAACAATAATTTATAATTAATTTAATTAATAAACCGTTAATATAAAAACGAAATACTTACTGCTGGCCAATATCCAACATTTTTGCAAAACACAAATGCATAATAAGCCATATTTTCACAAATAATTTTACAAATTAACCAAAAAAATAAACAAAATATTGAGGTTCAACCAAAAATTGACAAGACAAACCAAAAACTATTGAGGAAAGCTCGAAAATTTTGACATATATTACTTAGACCATTTGCAAAATGTCGATTAGTAACTTAGACCATTTGCAAAATATCGATTAATAACTTCACAGCTTAACGGCGCAGTGGTTAAAGCTACGGCGGTTGGATCGGGAGGTACCGGGTTCGAATCCCTATAGGGGCGGGATGCAAAAGGGATTTTTCATCATCTGACCACGATCGGTGATGACGATGAACACATCTATGACCCCCTGTTGAGAGTGCGGAATCCATGGGCCGACCCACCTTTCATGTCAGTACTATAGGCTGGCATGAAGCAATGCAATGTGCAGGTGGTTTAAACAAAAGCGGGTCTATAGCCGTACGTCCTCGAGTTGGCTGGCAACGGCGTAAGGTAGGACGTTAAAAGGGAACTGCGAAAGAGTTGGGAGTGCCTTGAGCCCCAGAAAAGATTACAGAGATAGAAACAAACAAACAAACTTCACAGCTAAACTAATTTTCGTTCAAAGTGAAAAAAATAATATTTGTCGATTGGCTTGATATTTGAGAACCATAGGTTTGTGATTGTCGGCCCGGTGGCACAGTGGTTAGCATGCTTGCTTTAAGTTCCGGAGGTCCCAGGTTCGATTCCCGGCGGCAAAGGTCTTCGGTTCGATCCTCCTCAAACTTTTTTTTCTGATTATAATTTATTTGCTGTTCATTTGCATAAAACCAACAGGATAAATAACATTTCAAATTAATTGGCCCGACTTGTGGTTTACCGGGAATGTAAACATAATCAACATGATAGACAAACATCACAAACAAAGTTTTGCTTCTTGAGCATCTCAATGCGTGCCCCATATTGTGGATTTAATATGGAGCACGCATTGAGTGCATCGCGGAATAATGCCCAGTGTTTCCGCCTAATTTTTAACCTGTTTATATCGAATGCGTCATCCAGTTCGATTGCATATTCCACTAGCTCGTTTTCAATATTCCCTATCTGAAACCCAATAAACTCGACATGATTTTCGTGCTGGATCTAAAAATAAATAATAAATTTTAACAATATCCAATCCTATTAAATACAAAACAATTTGACACTTACAGCTGGCCAGTACCCAAAACTTTTTAGAAACACTAATTTTACTACAACTGAACACATTTTAAAATTTTGATAAAATTAAAATAAAAACTCAACTAATAATTCTGAAAAATAACTACTTTTGACAACAAATTTTGACAGACCTACTTCGATAATATCGATTAGTAATTTTTTTGCGCCATTATAATGGATACGTATACATTTATCAACCCCTCTACCAAACATACTATGGGCCAGGGAATCAAATTTCAAAAACTAAAAATATTTTTACCAAACATTTTTTTTTTTTTTTTTTTTTTTGTTTTCCTTTATTTTACAATCTATCTCATTGTGAGACATTCAGTAAATTTTTTGTCTTTTTACATTGTCACGATCGGAGTATTTTTATCCATTGATAAAATCTCACTTACATTACGATTAGTATAAAATAACCCATAAATTTAACTATTATTGGTTCGATTCATTAGTGATTTTAAAAATTAATGTCTAAAGGAATATCTAAAACCTATTTGGCAAATTAAAAATTTTGTGGCGTTTTAATCTTTCCATCGTTGTGGTAGTGAGAAGCTTGCTGGCCAGATCGTTTGGATGAATCTTCAATCTTGAGTGATACCTGGCACTGGAATCCCTAATTTCTTCCCGTATTGTTGGGACCTGTAGATCTCTGTGAATTATATCGTTTGATACGAACCATGGAGCATCTACTATGATCCTTAGAAATTTAGACTGGAACCGCTGAAGAATGTCCAAGTTCGAGTTGCTGGCCGTTCCCCACAGCTGTATACCATATGTCCAGATAGGTTTTATTACCATTTTATAGAGCAGTAGTTTGTTTTCAATCGACAAACTTGATTTTCTGCCTATCAGCCAATACATTTTTGTCAGTTTCATTCCCAATTGTTTTCTTTGTGTCCATATATGTTTACGCCATGTTAGCCGTTTGTCGAGGTGAATGCCTAAATATTTCACTTCATCAGTTTGAGGTATATTCTGGTCATTCATTTGTATTGGTGGACATGTACCTCTTCGCATAGTAAAGGTTACATGATTAGACTTAGCATCATTAACTTTAATTCGCCATTTTTTCATCCATGCCTGAATAATGTTAATATTTTCCTGCAAAACTTCTGTAGCTTTACTGGGGTCTTCATGTGATGAGAGTACTGCCGTGTCGTCTGCAAATGTTGCGACAGTTACTTGATTGCTTGTAGGTATATCTGCGGTATATAGCAGATATAATATCGGCCCAAGCACGCTGCCCTGTGGTACACCAGATTTAATTGGGCGGATATTTGTATACGCATCAAGATGTTTTATTATAAAATATCTGTCTAGTAGATATGATGTTAATATTCTGTAGAAATCATGTGGCAACCATAGCTTAATTTTGTATTGTAATCCCACATGCCACACCTTGTCAAAAGCTTGTGCTACGTCCATGAATAAAGCAGAACAATATCTTTTTTCCTGGAGGGCTTCTTCAATTACTTCAACTATTCTGTGCACTTGTTCTATTGTTGAGTGTTCTGGCCTAAATCCAAACTGATGATCCGGAATCAGCTTCTTCTCCAACAATATAGGCTTTAAACGCTTAAGTAGTAGTTTTTCAAATAATTTAGACATAATTGGTAGCAAGCTTATAGGTCTGTACGACGTAACTTCTTCTGGAGGCTTGCCTGGTTTTGGTATTAATATTACCTGTGAAACCTTCCATTGTATAGGGAAATATCCTGTCCTAAGTGTAGCATTGAATAAATAGGTTATAAATCGAATACCCTTATCTGGCAACTGTTGCAGAATGTTTCCTGTGATAAGATCATATCCTGGCGCCTTTTTAGGATTTAACTCTCTCTGTATTACAGTTCTTACTTCTAATATAGAAAACCTCGTGATAGTATGATCCATTTGCAATGGTGCTTCCAGGTAGTTTTGAATATTGTTGTTCTGTTCTTCCGTAATTTCTGATGGATATGGTTGAAATACCCTTTCAAAATGGTCTGCAAATACTTCAGCCTTTTCTTCGTTATTTCTCGCCCAGTGGCCGTCACTTTTACGTATCGGCGGAATATGCTGTTGTGGTTGTTTGAGCTTCTTAGTCGCCTTCCACAGTGAATAATCTGTGTTTTCTGTTGGTGAGAGTTGTGATAAATATTCTTGAATTGACTGGTTTTTTTCTTGAGAAGCAGTTCTTTTAACTTTTTGACGGCTTTGTTTAGTTTACGTTTATCTCCCGCTAGTCGATATCGTTGCCATTGCTGTCTTAACTTTCTTTTCTCCTTAATCATTTTCTTGACAACATTCGAACATTCTCCTTTTCTTCCTTTCTCATTTTGTAGTGGTGTGGACTTCCAAGCTGCCGACTGAATACATTTATTGAGATGTTCCACTGCTTCATCTATATCAGTTTCCGTCTTTAACTTGATATTTGTGTTTAAATTCTCTATTACTTTATATCTGAAGCAATTCCAGTCGGTTTTATTGTTGCTTAACATTGCTTGTTTCTGTGTATTCACTATCTTTGTTCCTATAGTGATTAAGACAGGCGAGTGGTCCGATGACAGGTCTAAGCATGGCATTGCTTTAATATAATTACGTGATATTCCTTTGGTGACGCAGAAATCTATGACATCTGGGATCTTTCTCCTATCACTTGGCCAATAGGTAGGTTCACTGGTTGATACATGATGAAGATTACTTTTTTGAATTGATTTTAATAATTCTCGTCCTCTCGTTGTCACCAATCTTGATCCCCATTGTTGATGTTTTGCATTATAATCACCTCCTGCTATGAAGCGATGACCCAAAGCATTATAAAAATGATCAAATTGTTCCATTTTTATTGCATGTTTTGGTGGGCAGTATATGGCCGAAATGGCTATAGGACCTAGCCAATCTTCTATTACTACAGTAGTTGCTTGTAAATGTTCTTTCTTATACTGTTTTGCTTCATGGTGCTTAATCATGTTTTTGATAATAACTGCAGTGCCACCATGAGCTGTTCCATCAGGATGATTTGTGTTGTAGATGGTATATCTGGGTATTTTTAGAAAACTTTTGCTGGTGTTATGCGTTTCGGATATTAGCATGACATCTATTTCTTGTTCTATCAAGAAACTTTTAACTTCTTGTCCATGTTGTGACAAGCCGTTGGCATTCCAGATTGCTAATTTAAGGGTTCTGGACATTAAATGATTTGGAGACAATGGTCGTTAGAAGATTAAGTATAGTGTCCATTTTGGTCATTAATTTTTCTATCATAATTTCTAACCGTTGTGTAGAAGATTGCTCGGGAAGATGTTGATGATTTTTTGAGTTATCCGTTGATTGGTTTTCTCTGGTACGATTTCCTTCCGAAGTTTGATCTTCAATTGAATCTTTGAGTTTCTGTGCATATGTTGTCCCAGTAACTAACTGATAAGATGGATTCGGTTTTGCAGCGGGCTGTGACTTCTCCACTATTTTTTCTCTAAGAGGTGGAAATCTGCGAGTTTTAACTTCTTTATACACAGTGCAACCTCTATAGTTGGCTGGATGGCTACCATTACAGAGCACGCATTTCACCTCTGAACCCCACGTTTTCTTTTCACATTGATTTGTGAGGTGTTCACCTGTACATTTCACACATCTGGGTTTGTGATTACAATACGATTTGGTATGTCCATATCTTTGACAAGTAGTGCATTGAACTACTTCACGTTTGACATGTGGCTTTTCCACTTGAACAACTGAATGCATCAGTCTATTTATCGAATGTATATCTCTATTTGATTCATTCATTCGAAGCTCAACTTTAAAGAGTGGGAGTGGCTTTTTCGTACCACTTTGCTTCATGTTGCAGATATTAACAACATCGTGGCCCAGATTAACTAACTCACTTTTCAAATCTTCGATGTTAATTGATGGATGCAAGTTTCGTATGACTACCTGGTAGGTTTTGTTCACTTTCTGTTGGAACGAATGGAATTCGGTGTTTCGCTCCTTTAGGGCTCTGATCACCAGCGGGTACAGCTCGGCAACTTTTAACTGGATTTTAACCTGGTTACTTCCAATTATTTTTAAATCGAAGTTGTCTTCAGCCAGTTCCTTTAACAAGCCAGTTAAAGGATTGATTGTTTCTACGCCTCTCACAAATATTGGTGGCGCCATTATTTTTTTGGGTTGGGGCGGTAGTTCTTCGATTTCCTCGGGCAAACTATGAAATCTTGTAGATAAGGGCACTGCAGCTGCAGGATGCGCTAACCAGTACTCATTCAACTTCATTTGTTTACATTTGGTGTTAGGTGTTAGTGGACTCGTGCCTCTACCCCTTTTGTTGGCCGTGGCCCATCCATCGTTATCTTCAGATGTAGATATGGGCGGCGTGGACACAGTTGGATCGCTTGACTCTTCAGGTTGACCCGATTGTGGAAGTAGTTGCGGAGTTAGCGGAATTATATGTTTGGGCGACATCGGAGAATAATTTTGTTGTATAGATGACATGTTTTCAAATGAATTTTGATTTATTTGTGTCATTTGAAGCGAACTACCTGGTGGTGGAGTTCGTGGAGTTTTTGTTGTTTTTGAAAATAAATTGGTATCGAGCATTGCAATGTGTAATGACCTAGAATCTAAGTCATTAACACCTTACAACG
Source organism: Tipula helvola (assembly GCA_963556165.1). Lineage (NCBI taxonomy): Eukaryota > Metazoa > Arthropoda > Insecta > Diptera > Tipulidae > Tipula > Tipula helvola. The sequence continues at coordinate 198,742,324 of OY744481.1, read as the reverse complement.
TTTAATCACTTTTTGTTTTCTCGGCACTTTATAGTTCACGTATAGTTTTCTTTATGAAATTAATATTTTCAATTGCAAACATTGCAATTTTATTTTAGTTCATGCAAACTAATGCTATAATTTACACAAAATGTTTTATTGAAATTTTTGTTATCACTGCACTTTTTATTTTTATTATGTTTTATTGCACAATAGAATAAATTTGAGTGTTTACTGTTCAATGGTTAGAACGATACTACCAAACATAAAACAAATTATTTTATATTGCTTGTGGCGTAGTGGAAACGCTTTCGGTTCGGTTCGATCATCCTCAAAGTTTTTTTTTTTTTGTTATTATTGTTTTTTTTAATATTCATGTAATAACCAAATAATTTTATGATGTTAAAAATTGTCTGATTTAATATAAAATGTTTTCGGCTTTTTATAGACAACATACTATTTGTAATGACATACTCATTATTTTCGATTTGGTAAATCAGAAAAATAATGGGGTCATACAGTCATACTCCTAATATATCTACCAGCAAAAGTAGAAAATATTAATCCCCTCCCCCTTTTCTTTCCCTCAGAGAGAGTCAATAAAAAGTGTATCAGCTCTCAAAAATGAGAAATCTCTTTGAGATTTTGTGTTGGTAATTCGGTTTCGTACAGAAAAGTAAGGTCTACTCATCAGGTAGCTACGACCGAACTACAAAAATTCAACTCTCGCTAAATACATTAAGTATTTAACTAGAGGGTATAGAGTTAACGAATTATATTCACTAACTCGAATTCAAAATCCCAAGCAGAAATCTCATTTGTGTGCGTATAATGCCCGCACTAATATTTACGATGTTAAAAATTGTCTGATTTAATATAAAATGTTTTTGGCTTTTTATAGACAACATACTATTTGTAATGACATACTCATTATTTTCGATTTGGCAAATCAGAAAAATAATGGAGTCATACTCCTAATATATCTACCAGCAAAAGTAGAAAATATTCATCCCCTCCCCCTTTTCTTTCCCGCAGAGTCAATACAAATTGTATCAACTCTCAAATAATTAATTCGCTAACAACTGTATAATTCGCTAACTCTATACCCTCTAGTTAAATACTTAATGTATTTAGCGAGAGTTGAATTTTTGTAGTTCGGTCGTAGTCGTAGCTACCTGATGAGTAGACCTTACTTTTCTGTACGAAACCGAATTACCAACACAAAATCTCAAAGAGATTTCTCATTTTTGAGAGTTGATTTGATACACTTTGTATTGACTCTGCGGGAAAGAAAAGGGGGAGGGGAGTAATATTTTCTACTTTTGCTGGTAGATATATTAGGAGTCTGTGCCAATGATGAATGAAGTACGTCAAACCATTCTTAAATATTTTCTAATAAAATTCTAACCTCAAAATTTTTTTATTTTAGGGTTAATTAATGATGCTGTACAGAGCAGTCTACCCTTGTGGATTATTTGCGCCAGTGGATATAAAAATCGTGATTTTCGAGGACTTTGGGAAGAGGTTACAAAAGAATCGTGTAAGTAGTCAAAGGTTTTAAAAATTGAAAAAATTAATTTAACTTGCTGTACGTATTTAATATACATACATTTAACAGCCACCCACGACAATGTAACTAGAATGCGAAAGCACTGGGAAAGAATGAAGGCCATCTCGAAAGCGCTCCAAAATCGGGCCCCGAGTGGATCTAAAGGCGAGGACAAATCTGGACTTATAAGCGAAAGTTGCCTAAGCGACTTTTATGAATTTCGCATAAATAATTAAATTTGTCCACTATTTAGATGTTGTATCAAATTTTTGTGAAAATCTAGGAAAAAAAAAGTTATGAGGTAATACATATAATCCTCTCAATGTTTTCTCATTTGATTTTAAAACTTTAACCTTCATTTTCACAAAACTACTAAAATGCAGAAAGCAACTTTTGCTTTTTAGTACAGAAATATCGGATGTATTACAATGTTCTGATAGATTACATGCACTGCACAGTACTATGCATAAAACAGCTGCTTCATTTGCTAATTAAAATAAGACGAAAACCTTTTTCGATAAAATAAAACGCGGTAAATGTTATCGACTGTAATTTGTGTGAATAAGAGGTTGTGCACCAGGAATTTGCTAGAAAGCAGAGCCCATTTCAAGAACTCCAATAATGGAAAGAAAATGAGTATAGAACGTTTCTGCTGTATACTCAGGTTGTAGTATTTTAAGGAATTTTACGAGATATGCACTTTCTACTTTCGGTTTGTAAAATTCGAATATTGTGCCAATCTGTAAATTCAAAATTCAACAATGCATGTCCGGGCAAAATATTATCTGAATTCGTTCAACATTTTTTAATGTTGTTTGGCCACGTGGACAGTTAAGCGGCAAAAAGATGGACACGACATTTTTCGAATTGATGTTTTGAAGTACTGGTAACCTAATTCGTCGACAAATGTAAAAATCTGGTATAAAGTTTTTATTATTTAACCACTATGCTGAAAGATCAACTTTTTAAGGAAGACATTATTTTGTTGCCAAACTTTAAAGAACGAATGGCGATAGGCAGCTTATTAAAAATAGTAGGAGCAGATACTAAGAATTAATTGAAAAAATGAGTTTTATGAAACTTTCGTACAGCCAGGGATACCAGATTTAAAAAATTGCTAAGGGGGACAAAAAAAATTAAAATAAATTTATGACAAAATTCCCTGAACTTTTTGTAAAACCAAATCTTTTAAATGAATGCGGTCCAGAATTTTCGTAATAACAATAGCCATTTTGGTTTTTCCGGACATTTCGGCGTATAATCCAAAAACATTGTTTTGATTAGTGAACTGACACAACCACCAGAAACATAACTGTGTGATTGCACATGATGAATGGTAACAAAATAAAATTTCTGGGAACAACACATTCGTTTCCGGTTCCGTTTAGCGAAAAAAATTCGAAGTATGTAGCCGAACTATTTGCATCGGATGTTGTGTATTTTTATTTGTAGTGTGCCGAATTAACTTTTATACTCATTATAAATCTAACATTGTTGCACGTGGTGTAAATTGCAAAATATCGTTTTATCGCATGTTCAAGGATCATCCATAATTTTTAATCCCGTAAGCAACATTTCATTTTTAATAACAATAAAATCGATTTCATTCCATGGTTGCTTCATTCATTCATTCGTTCAGTGACTTTTTAAATCAATTACATTGCTCAAAAAAACCGATTTTTCTTCTTAAAAAAATAAAAATTGAGGTGTGGCCAACATACGACTTTCTTTTACGATTAGTGAATTTTGAGAAACTTATTATGGAAATTTCTTGCAAACTTAAATTTTTTTTATTTTCTTTATGTTTTTTTGTTAATTTTGTGATATTTGCAAAATACATTTTCTGGCTCATGGAAGCTGGGAACTAAGACCTCAAAATTTATGAAAAAAATGTTAAACATGAAGTTGCAGTTTGAATATTTAAACATCTGGGCCACAAACTGACAGAAATATAGACCAACAGACACCACGTTGAAACCCAATTTTTCGGACTCAAGGAATCCAAAATTCACAAAGTCGAAAATTAACATAACAACTGTTTTATTTTCTTTTTTGTATTTATTAAACGAGAGTAATAAGTTAGCAGTTCAATCGCTATCTGCTGATATGTTTAAAAAGTGATATATTTCCTGGCCCAAGGGGATGGCCACTTCCGGTTGTCCGATTTGCACTGAAATTCACAGGGACCTCCCAATTTATGAAAAAATCTTAAATATTAAGTTTCCGTTCGATTGGGTAAACCATCTGGGCTGTATATAGGGCTCAGACAAACAAAAAATTTTGACAGTTAATTTGTAAAAATTAAAAATAACATAAAATACACAAAATAATAAATTTGTAAGAAATTTGCGTAATAAGTTTCTCATCGCCACAACTCAATTAAATTTTTTTTTATAATTTTTTTTTGGAAACATTTTGTATTAAGTAGTTTTTTGTACACCTTATACTTTTTAAGATTACATATTATTATTATTAATTGTAGGGCCATGTGGGCGTTAAGCCATCTCGCACTGCGACCTAAAAGATCTTTTATGCATGGACCCTGCTCAATGATCCGTCCAGTCAATATTCAGGCTCTTAATGAACCTAACAATACTGCCGGCCGGTATATGATACACACTATCTGGGCTCATTACTCTCCCTCCTAGATGTTGTAGTCTTTGGCGGAAAATAGCTGGGCAATAGCACAGAACATGTTCCGCTGATTCCGCTTCCAGGTCGCAGAAGCGTATCCATCTGTCGTACTTAGCCCCATTTTCTTAAGGTGATACCTTAAGGGGATGTGACCTGTGAAGAAGCCAGTAAGCAGCCTCAACTCAGGTTTCCTGAGTACAAGACACTCCTTCACCCTGACTGACGAAGCTGAAATAAGTTTCTTCGCCTGTCGCAAACCTGGAATTCTGCGCCAATAGGAGGACTTTTGCACATCCTCCTGAAGTTTCAGTTCGATTGGTTAAACCAGAGGTAGAGAGAACACAGACTGACATACTGACAGACAGTCACCATTTCGAAAGCCACTTTTACGGACTCAGGGGACCTCATCAGGAAACAGATAAATCTCTAAAAATCTCACGGTTCACAATTTTCATGATTACTATACTTTATTTTACATATAAAAAAAAGTAAAATTAGGGTAGTTTTTAGCAATATATTTGGCTTAAAATTTTTTTTGAATCAATAAATGAACGCCACCATAAAATCGTTTAGTTGTGTTTCTCGTTATTCAAAGTGGAGGGTTTGTCTTTAAATGTGGAATTCTTTGGGAATAAATAATTTTATCCGGATCAAAAAAAATTGGTTTGGATCAAGAAAATCACATTTGCGTATTATGTATTTCGAAAAAAAAAATGATTTTTTTTTATCCGAATCATTTTTAAAAAGTGTGTTTTTTGTTATATCATATTCTTTCGATTTCCAAAAAAAAATCCAAAACATATTTTTTTATGCCAAAGAACATGAAATCTGAAGTTAGCGTAAAAAGCTCCCTATTGTACGAAAATGTGGGTGCTTACCTCGGATTATGTGAGCTTAGATAAACTTGACTATTGCATCAAAATATAACCACAAATGATTTATGAAAATCCAAAGAAGTCTTGCTTTTGTTTATGTCTCATTTGCACGTTTACATTTTTATGTATTTGCAAGTCGGATTAAATCTCCCAAAAAAACGAGATTTTTTGAAAACTATCATCAAGATAAAAAAAACATGTTTTATTTTCGAAAAATAAACAAATCAATTTTTTTTGATCCGGATCAAATTTTTTATTCCCAACGAATTTGACATTAGGTGAAACCAAACCATGTTCATAAATGATTTGTGGTTATTAGATTCAAACAGTTATGCTAAAATAATAAAACAAATTTAAAAAATGCATTAATATTTTCCCTCCTTATATTCGGTAATCTCAGATTTCAAACTGTAATTTGTAAAATGCTGGAAAACAATTGATGATCATTATTTTTCAGGTTCCTTGGCACATAAAAACTTGATTTTTTTTTTTGAAATCGAAAGACATAAGATATTTTTAGATTAAGTAGGTAGTTCGTTCAATTTACCAAAAAAAATCGATTTTTTTATGTGCCAAAGAACAAAAATCGATCTCCATTTGTAGTTGTATTGGTGAAAAAAAAAACAAATAGACAAGCAAGGTTATGTTTTACTCATTTTACAGCATTTTACATGTTGGAATATGGGATCTAAAGTTACCGTAAAAAGAACATGACTATTGGCATCAAATTATAACAACAAATGATTTATGAAAATAGCATCTTGTTTCTATTTCTGAAATCTACCAAAAAATCGAGATTTTTTAAAAATAATCCGGATAAAAAAAAATCAAATTTTCTTCGAAAGAATATGAAAATGTAATTTTCTTGATCTAAATCAATTTTTTTTTGATCCGGATCAAATTTTGTGCCGAAACAAAATAACATTAATATACATTTTGAACGGGGGACAAAATAGTATAAAAGGGGGACGAGGGAATCACGAACCTAACGGGGGGCAATCCCCCCAAAAGGGGTTTTTGGCATCCATGGCCCCATGGGTACAGCTCTGAAACACTTAGTATTTTTCCTCAGTGAATAGCTAGAGCAACTCAAATGACGCTTTCCACTCATTTCAAAATATTTATTCATAACTTTAAAGACGTGCAAGTGTTTCAGTGGAAGAATTTTGCTCTTGGTAAATAACGGCCAAGATGGACTACACTTACTGCTAAAATGCATCAATCTGATAGCATGCTTTAGAGCAATGACCAGAGGCTTAATTATTTCATAATAAGTCCTGAAAAATATTTTTAAGACACCGAGTGGACACTGAGATTTCAAAAGGTACATCTTTCTAATACACGAGTGAAGTGTATTTTTTAATTCAGTTGCGCGGTATTTTCAGTATAATTGATAATTTACGGTTAATCCTAAGTATTTTACTGTCTTTACCTACTCTATTTTTAGACAATTCTGATGGGATCTTTTCTAGAGCATCGAAGTTCGTGATAAACTAGATCGTCATTAAACGAATAAAATTCATTTATATTAAATATCATTGCTTAAGATTTAGAATTTAATAAGAGTTTGTGCGCTGTAAACCAATTACTCAAAATATTTAAATCATTATTCATAAGTGAAACTGCAGTGGAGTAATTTCAAGTAGCATAAGCAATGCTATATCATCGGCAAATTCAATTAATTTACCATTAAAATGTTGCCTAAATATGGAATTAATATATATTAGGCATAAAATTAGGCCAAGTACAGGCCCTTGGAGGGCACCTGCTTCTAGTGCGAATGCATGGCTTAGGTCGTTACCGCTTTTTGAAAACGTATAATACTAAATGACTTGAACCATTCAAATATACAACCTAGAATCCCAATATTTCATAATTCTTCAAGTAAGATGCTATGATTTTGAATATCGAAAGATTTTGGAATTTCTACGAATAAAGCGGATACCATCCGAGATGAATTAATACCCTCATAAAGTGGATTCATTAGTTGTTAACCGAACTGTAGAGTGTATTTACCAAGTAAAAGAGCACAAACAGGCAAAATAGGAAGAATATATCAGGAACATGAAACTTTAAAATATCCGTTAATACTCGTAGTTTAGGTATGTACTATAAAAATTTCTGAAGAATTATTGATTTTGGAAGATGAGTTATTTCTGCTATGAGAGAAAAGATTTAATGACGAAATATTAATTATATTAGGAATGACTACATCATTAACTGCTTTGGGAAAGGTGAATGTTGGTCAATGAATGGAACATTTTACATTGGTCCATCAATCATGCGGCAATTGTTTAGTATTCATGGCAAAGTTGGCGATCAGATTATTCCTCTTGTGTTTTAATGAGTTCAAAATCTAAAAATTCATATTCAGAGTTTTTCTATGAATTGCATTGTTTAGCAGCCAAAGCCAAACATTTGAATAGAACCAAAAATTATTATTTCTGATCTTGAAAAATCAATTTCGTCTGCTACTAGATAATGCTAGATATACTTTTCCTTTTGTTACGTTTAAAGGATCCCTATTCCAATTTGGGCAAATTATATGGAGACATACTTAAAAAGAAGGTATCTATATGGCAATAATGAAAATGTAAACTTGCAAATCAGATTGCTGAAAATGTATATGTATGTGTATGTGAGTAATATGTGTATGTGAATAATATGTGTATTACTCGGAGTTAAGCAGCACCTTTAAAATAAATAAATAAATCGATACAAAACTTGGGATTCTGGTTTTAAAAAAACCTACTTATCAGGTGAAGCTAGGGTTGCCAGACGTCCCGGTTTTCCAGGATTGTCCCGGATTTTGGATAATAGGTTCCATTGTCCCGAAAGATCTTTTCACCCGATTGTCCCGGTTTTCATATTGTTTGTATAACTTTAAACATTTATAACAATTTAAAAACAAATCTAAAAATTCCAGGTGGGCTGTGTCGTCTACACACTACACGGCCGTAGATGTTTTTCAAATAACAATGTTTTTCGTGACAACGTTTATAAAATATTGAGATTAGTTGTTTTAATTTAATATAAATTATCTTCCATAGTATCTTTACGCACAAATTGATACCAGAATTGCTCCAGCAAATGAGGGATTCTCTCTCTACACTGCTCTCAACCATTGTAAATCGATATTTTGCAGATTTTAATTTCAATTAAAATTTATGTGGAGGTTAATTATTTTAATTTAAAATAGATTATTTGCCATAGTTTATTGCACAAATTAGCATCAAAATTGCTCAGTTCAGATGAGGAGTTCTCTCGCTATAGTGTACTCAAATCCAGTAAATCGCTATTTCGTAATTTTTAATTTTAATTAAAATATATGGAGATATTTTAATTTAAATAAATTAACCAACATTGTTTCTTGACGCAAAAACTGGCACCAGAATTGCTCCGATCGGATGAGCCATTCTCTCGCTACAGTGGTTCAAGCGGTTAAGTCGCGCGAAAGCAGAGGTTCGCGGTGCGACTTTCCTCGCAGCCTGGTGACGCCATAGCAATAATATTATGCATGAGGCATGAAGCCTAAGGACCAACTTAAGAAATCATACAATTAAATTGAAAGTAATGCTTAGAGTTGACGAGTAATTGCCCATGATCAAGGGAAACATTTCGTGTCAATTTTTTGAACGTGTGGTGTAAGACGTTATCACGTCAAAAACCAAAATTCGAATAATAATAGAATTGTATGGATCGATTTTGAACATGGTTACTCCACATATAAATTTTATGAAATTTTTATAGAATATTTGGCCGAGTGGATTGCCCCTTTAAAAAAATATTCTGTATTTTCGTGGATGCACCTTAAATTTTAGTCATAATATAATAAAGTCAAAATAAATAAAGAGGGGAACGAATGGAATAGCAAATGGGCCACAGAAAAATGGAGCTTAATTTTTTCCAAGATGGAAACCGAATTTTTCGAATAGTACAATGAAGTGTTTAAACTGTGTGAATATTTATTTGCTATTCATGGGTACAATGGAAATGTTGAGCGTATATTTTCACTCATGGGAGTACAATGGCCAGATGAGCGAAATTGTTTACTACCGGAAACCGTTGAGGTGATAATACATGGTCTTTTCAATTACAAGATGGTAAATCTTGCCGTAAATATGATTACTTAGCATATTGCTTTTTATTTATTTTTTTATTTTTATTATTATGGTTATTTGTAATATAATTTAGAGAGCTTTATGGCTAAATGAATGTGATATTTTTTTAATATTTTTATATGATTTTAATTTTTTTAAATTAATAATTATTTAATGAGGAAGCAAAAATTCTCCACAGTTACAGTAATATTTATATAATTTCAATTTTAATTTAAGTATTTTTTTTGAAACAACAATTTAACGACAGAGCCAAAATCTCGACACAAACGTATTTAACCTGAACAAAATTCCTTGAATTAAACATTTTAATTTTGTTGTTGTGTTTCATTTAATTTTTATGTGATATTTTTGTATTTAAAATTATTTGAATAAATGATTTAAAAAAAAAATATTTTTTTTTTGTCCCGGTTCGTCCTAGTGAAAGTCTGGTAATCCTAGGTGAGGCAAAACCGAAGAGGTCAAAATATGACCCGGCTTTTTGGTCCGTTGTGGATTTGATAAAATAAAATTATCCACGAACTCAAAATTCAGTTGAAGTTTGGAACGTCTCTTCAAAGTAATAGTCGGAAAGAAACGTTGTGGCCTCTATGCTATAATTAAACAAATAGAAATAACCACATGTGATTTCTATCTTGTCCTACGTGTAAGCCATCTTCAAAATTATACAAGAATCAAATTTTAAAGTAAAAAAAAAACTTTTACCCTCCTAATGGAATCTCTAAAGTTTGTTAATTTCTTTTGATAAATGCTTGACATTTCTTTATAAAATTCAACAAATAAACTGAGACTAGAGCTGAAGCTGGAGCTTCAAAAATTGTTTGAATTTTTCTTCCAAATGTTTATTTTATTGACAAAAACGGATAGAGGACCAGTTCCTACGTAAATGTTAAACAATTTACTCAATGGGCGTGTTTTTTTTTTAATGTCGGAGAAATAAGAGAGAACAGATAGAAATTATATCGAAGAAATCCGATAAATATTTTCTCTGAAGTATCCGATAAAAAATAAATGACAGTTTTTTTAGTATCGTAAAAATGTATTTTTATATGTTAAAAAAATGTTATGTTTTACCTAAATGCACAACAGTCGTGATGTTTGCACTTATCAAAAAGCCCACTGCTTTTAAACAACAATCCGAACTTTTTTTCAGAGAAAAAAGATTGTATTCGAAAATTATCCGAGCGTGAAAAAAAACGACACAGAGAAATATATTTTGTCTCGGATACTAAAAAAAAAAAACGCATATCTGCATTTTGACAGTTAAATTATTTCTCTGGTTACATAAATAGAGGATTATTCTTAGGGCATTATGTATCTGATAGGACAATTAAGTAAAAAAATGTAGGAGACAATAACCGAATTTCTGTTATATAGGACAAACCTTAAATTAAATAATTCAGAAACTATAAGAAATAGGTCAATTTGGATTAGAGATTTTTAAACAGCGTGGTTGAAAATGTATGCATCTATTCATAACTCTTTTTCGAAAAAAAGAATGGTTTAAAGGACCAGATAGAACTCACATGATATGCAATTTTATTTTAGTTTTTGATAAAATGTGAAAAATTTTGAAGTCATAATTTTTGCCTGTACATTAATTACCAACGAAATATCATATTACGATAAAATATAAATAAAGCTGTTGATAAATTTTAGTTTGAATTAATTACATACATATTATTATAAACAAAACAAATTTTGCGTTTTTATTTACTACACCATCAGTTAGAGGATGACGCATCGCTAAAATGTTTCGTTAATGTAATACTTATCACGTAACAAAGCGAACTGTTTACGAACAGCTAATATTAAAGCGAAATATTAAATGCTTCGTTTTTGCAACAGCAAAGTGTTACGTTTACGAATTTGTGAAGAACATTCTTCGCTGGTATTTCGTAAACCTTGTTCGATGGGTAAATCTTTTAAAATCTGATAATGGAAGCATAGTGTTTTCGAAAATAAATTAATTACCATGTTTTTTAAACAATTTTAAATTAAATGTTTTAATCTATTGTTTTTATTATAAGAAGTGTTTTAGGGGTGCTAAACAAAAATAGAGCTCAATTGTTTCGATGTAATTTTAATTCTTTTTATACCTTAAAGGCTGCCGCCCGTAACCCCGCTTCCCTGTTTTAATAATTTACTACTTTTTACCTCATGTGAATACCCCAAATAATTGGGAATTATTTCATTAATTTTTGGGTCATTTTTGCATTCGTTTTTCGGCATTTTTCATTTCTTTTTGGGTATAATTTCATAATGCAAAAACATCCCAAATTTGTCAGGCATTTTTTTGTTTAAGACCTTTATATAAAAAAATAACATTTGAAATGTTAAAGAAGAATTTTTTCTGTTCTTCTTATCATTAGAAAAAGGTTAGCGTTACTCTATTGGGATATAAGGGAAGTTTCGAAAAGCTCGTCTCGATATAGAAGATGATTTCACAAAATTCGAAGTTATAAAACCAGTTATTATTTTGTAGGTGCGTTTCACAAATCATTTTATAGAAAGCTCAAAATGATTTTTATAGAAAGCAATAGTAAATAATGCAAATAATGTATTCATTGGGCCATCAATGCTTTCAAATGCGATAATGTAACGAATTTCATAGGCCTTACGGCGAAAGCCAAACTTTCAATTAAATTATGATATCAACAATAATGTTAAATAAGAACCTCTATGGCTAGGGAAAATTGGAAAATACATTTTGATTTGTCTCTTAGATGTTGTTGTAATATTTTTTTTAGTCACTTTCAATATAAGAAAAAAATATTACAATTCCATAGTAGTGAACACAGACAATAACAGTACTACATTTTATTATTGTTGACTCCACAAATAGACAATTTTATGGAAGTTCATTGTTATAAATTTATCCAATTAAATTTGTTCTATATTGATTTATTTATGTTTGTTTTTGTTATCAAAACGATTTTGCTTGTGTTCTAGTTCTACGATTGTTTGCAGCACATGCATTGATGGTCGTAAACATCGAGAGAAATAGAGAGTAAATAAATTAAGTTTTACGATAATATTGTTTTAAATCTCGAAATTGTACGTTTTTAATCAACCAATTGAACTTAAAGTGTATTAATATAATACCATATGAGGTACTTGTTATGATTATTTTGAGGAAAATAATAGAAGAGGAAGTAATACTGCCCCACATTATGTGGGGCGTAAATCAATTGTGTCAATCGTTTGAAAGATTAACTATGAACCAAAATACCATAAATTCCTATACCACGTTTGAATTCGGAAGCAACATAAAATGTTTTGTCCACGACTAACGTATAATATGCTCATTATACGTTTGTTTCATCGCTTATAATGATATCCATTATTCACTGCTAGTTTATCTAGTAGTCTTTTCTTTCTTTATTCAATACTTTCAAGTAAATTATTTGATTTTTGAAATTTTATCTAGTAGTCTCTTGCCATTTTCATTATTATTAAACTGTGACGTCAAAATGTCGACGAAAATTATTTGAAGAGTATTTAAAGGATTTGAATATAAAACATAATGATATTTGTCGGTCGTGGACAAAGTATCGTATTCTACTCGCATATAATGGCTGTTATTCACTCAGATGATTTACGACACTCGCCTATCGGCTCGTGTCGGTAAACTTCATCTTCGTGAATAACAGCTATCATTATATGCTCGTTGAATAATATACTATTCTCGAAATTAATTTAAATGGAAAAAAACTATTTTCCCAGTGTTACCACATAAAGCAGACAGTATCAACTATAAAAATATTAATATTTTCTAGACTGTTTCAATTTAAAGCAATGCATCTTTTTGTTTTTCCGACCATAAGACTTATACACTTAGTGTAATAAATTTTCACTCTACCACAAACTAAATACATACGTACAATTCTACCTATTTAGAGACAACCCAAAACTCAAATAACATTAATACTAAGTTCCCGTTCCTTGGACATATTTTTTGGAGGATGTTGAAAATTATTTTATTATTAAATGAAATTCGATATAAACTTATCTTGATTATTATGCAATTTTCTTATTTGACCATGCAGATGGTTTATAAATACAATTTTTAATTATGTTCGATAAATAGCTTCCGGTTAAATGTCTACATAAATCTAAACATTTTGATTTATATCTGAAGACCAGATTATCTTTCGTTTTTTGATTAATTGAATCGATTTAATTTCATACATCCGTGATAAACGATTATCCATGTACTGTGGTACGAAAATAATAATTTTTTTGGATGTTATCGAAAAATAATTACATAGGAGGAGAAAACATCTGCGATAATAAATGGGTTACGCCTAGTCAGTGTAAATTATATACATAATAAGTATATACATATACTTATTGTATTTTGGACTACTAATAATTTATTTGGTTCGTTCATCTATAATTTATAGATATATTACAAATATTGGAATGAAATACTACCACAGTTAGATTACATATTTGGTGTACAATTAATGCAAACAAAGCTCTACAATTGTATATCTAATAATAAAGCTTGTACTTATATACAATTTTTTATTGATTTACTTTAAGAACCTAAGTTAACAAAAAGTTTTCGTTAACTTTCATTATTTTATTTTACTCTACGGTTTATTTAAAAATGGCAAGATTGGACTTAGACCAAAATACTTGTATGAACAAGTTGCAAAAGCCTTGGAAACTTTGGATTCGTATGGCTGTTTAATAATCTCCAAAATAAATCAACAATAAAATTTTGTTTTAGTTGTGTTATTATATAATTTCTTAAAATGCAGGAAGATATTTTTATAATGTTTTTAATATATGAACTATAAAAAACCTCCTTGCATAGTACGTATCTATAGATCGCATATTACCAAGTGATGAAGATGACGGAATATTCCTTCATTCAATCGTGATTATTTGGTTTCTGAAAAATACATGAGAGTCATAACTCGTCCCGTAATACCTACATATATTTAAATTTATCTAGAGTTACAAAATTTTTTTTTTGTTTCCTCTTTTCGAGATAGAGCTTTGATATATTGTTCGTGGAAAGCTATACATTTAGTTTTAAAATTTACGACCTAGATCGGTTAGTAAAAATTTGGCCGTAAATCGAAATGCCGTAAAGCGAATTATTTATTTTTCATATAGGAGAGAGTCTCCGGTTGTGGGCAAAGTTTTGTTGTTGACCCATAATTTTCCTTTGAGTCCATGTTATGTGGAGATATGAATATCAATGGAAAGCTAGAGGCATTAGCTAACTGTTTGCTAAAGTAACTACATTGATTCCGTCAACTAGAAAAATTTTACGACCAATTTTGTGAAGTCATCTTTTTTGGCAGAAAAAAAATCGTAGCCAGTTATGGGCACCCTTCGAAAATTCGCTGAAAATAGGAATATTTTAAGGAAACGCACCTAGTGCAAAAGAATTTCAAAGTTTATTAATTTTAAAGTGGTAAAAATAACAAAAAAAGGTTTTCTTAAAAATTACTTAGCGCCTTCCTCATCTTCCAAGGCAGAAACACAATGTTTGCATGTGAAATAGTTTAAATGCACGGGCCGATGACACGAGTTGCATTCGATGGAATTTGCAGCGGTCAACTTTGATGGCAAGGGCTTTAAACAGATAATGCAGAAGTCGATATCATCATCAGATTGCTCTTTTTTTTAGAGCGCTTGACCGATAGCTTGGCAGGTGCAGGTGCCTTCTTTTTCTTATTCTATTTTATCCTAGGTGTCACCGTAACAATATGTTTTCGTCAGCATAAACGATGATATTTGACCGTATTCCAGTCAAACAGACGCTTTAAATGAAAAAAGAGGGTGCCTACAACCGGTTACATTTAAGTGCCCACAACCGGAAATCACGACCATTCTCGGAGTAACCAAAAAAAATGTGATGCGTCATGATTTTGATATAAATCGATGTGGCATCCCAAATCACAACGAAAATACTGTAGAAATATCGGTAGTGTTAACTCACCTGTTTGAGATTATTCACTTTGATTTATCGCACTTTTAAAACATTGCCAATGAACAAGCTCCATATTTGCCATATTTGCATTCTGTCAAAAGTTATGCAAGGGTACCCACAACCGGAGAGTGCCCACAACCTGAGACTCTCCCCTACAAATTTCATGTAGTCTTGATAAAGGAAAAATATAAAATAAATTTTGTCCACGACTATCCTTTAATATACGAATGTGAAGTTTTCGACAAATAACAAAATATTTATATGTATTAGTGCGCTGATATATAGCAGGTAAAAAGCTTTTTATTAGTAAAACATCAAAGGAAACTTCTGGGATATTAATTAATGCACGCATTCATTTAGAGATACAACATTTTAAGAAATGTTAGTTCGAGATATTTTAATTTGTTATTGTAAGTGATATATTCATGATCCTTTGATAAATTTCTGAATTCAGCGTTGGGTAGTAATGAAGAATGGGCAGTTCCCAGAGATTTCTCTATGGCAAGTAGGTAGACTAAGGAGTGTTCTTTGAAATCAAAATAGTTAGATTAAAAAACTACGGGCAATTGTCATTTGTTATTGGGTATGAATAGTTCACATTTCTGTAATAAATTTAAACGGATTTCAGTGGTTCACTGTATTGAAGATTGGCCAGCTCACAGAGATTTCTCTGGGATGTGTTTATGGCAAGTAGATAGACTAAGGAGTGTTCTTTGAAATTAAAATAGTTAGATTAAAAAACTACGGGCAATTGTCATTTGTTATTGGGTATGAATAGTTCACATTTCTGTAATAAATTTAAACGGATTTCAGTGGTTCACTGTATTGAAGATTGGCCAGCTCACAGAGATTTCTCTGGGATGTGTTTATGGCAAGTAGATAGACTAAGGAGTGTTCTTTGAAATCAAAATAGTTAGATTAAAAAACTACGGGCAATTGTCATTTGTTATTGGGTATGAATAGTTCACATTTCTGTAATAAATTTAAACGGATTTCAGTGGTTCACTGTATTGAAGATTGGCCAGCTCACAGAGATTTCTCTGGGATGTGTTTATGGCAAGTAGATAGACTAAGGAGTGTTCTTTGAAATTAAAATAGTTAGATTAAAAAACTACGGGCAATTGTCATTTGTTATTGGGTATGAATAGTTCACATTTCTGTAATAAATTTAAACGGATTTCAGTGGTTCACTGTATTGAAGATTGGCCAGCTCACAGAGATTTCTCTGGGATGTGTTTATGGCAAGTAGATAGACTAAGGAGTGTTCTTTGAAATTAAAATAGTTAGATTAAAAAACTACGAGCAATTGTCATTTGTTATTGGGTATGAATAGTTCACATATCTGTAATAAATTTATACGGATTTCAGTGGTTCACTGTATTGAAGATTGGCCAGCTCACAGAGATTTCTCTGGGATGTGTTTATATAAAGTAGATAGACTAAGGAGTGTTCTTTGAAATTAAAATAGTTAGATTAAAAAACTACGGGCAATTGTCATTTGTTATTGGGTATGAATAGTTCACATATCTGTAATAAATTTATACGGATTTCAGTGGTTCACTGTATTGAAGATTGGCCAGCTCACAGAGATTTCTCTGGGATGTGTTTATGGCAAGTAGATAGACTAAGGAGTGTTCTTTGAAATTAAAATAGTTCGATTAAAAAACTACGGGCAATTGTCATTTGTTATTGGGTATGAATAGTTCACATTTCTGTAATAAATTTAAACGGATTTCAGTGGTTCACTGTATTGAAGATTGGCCAGCTCACAGAGATTTCTCTGGGATGTGTCTGTGGCAAGTAGATAGACTAAGGAGTGTTCTTTGAAATCAAAATAGTTAGATTAAAAAACTACGGGCAATTGTCATTTGTTATTGGGTATGAATAGTTCACATTTCTGTAATAAATTTAAACGGATTTCAGTGGTTCACTGTATTGAAGATTGGCCAGCTCACAGAGATTTCTCTGGGATGTGTCTGTGGCAAGTAGATAGACTAAGGAGTGTTCTTTGAAATCAAAATAGTTAGATTAAAAAACTACGGGCAATTGTCATTTGTTATTGGGTATGAATAGTTCACATTTCTGTAATAAATTTATACGGATTTCAGTGGTTCACTGTATTGAAGATTGGCCAGCTCACAGAGATTTCTCTGGGATGTGTCTGTGGCAAGTAGATAGACTAAGGAGTGTTCTTTGAAATCGAAATGGTTCGATTAAAAAACTACGGGCAATTGTCATTTGTTATTGGGTATGAATAGTTCACATTTCTGTAATAAATTTATACGGATTTCAGTGGTTCACTGTATTGAAGATTGGCCAGCTCACAGAGATTTCTCTGGGATGTGTTTATGGCAAGTAGATAGACTAAGGAGTGTTCTTTGAAATTAAAATAGTTCGATTAAAAAACTACGGGCAATTGTCATTTGTTATTAGGTATGAATAGTTCACATTTCGGTAATAAATTTAAACGGATTTCAGTGGTTCACTTTATTGAAGATTGGCCAGGTCACAAAAATCCGTTTAAATTTATTACAGAAATGTGAACTATTCATACCCAATAACAAATGACAATTGCCCGTAGTTTTTTAATCGAACTATTTTAATTTCAAAGAACACTCCTTAGTCTATCTACTTGCCATAAACACATCCCAGAGAAATCTCTGTGAGCTGGCCAATCTTCAATACAGTGAACCACTGAAATCCGTATAAATTTATTACAGATATGTGAACTATTCATACCCAATAACAAATGACAATTGCCCGTAGTTTTTTAATCTAACTATTTTAATTTCAAAGAACACTCCTTAGTCTATCTACTTGCCATAAACACATCCCAGAGAAATCTCTGTGAGCTGGCCAATCTTCAATACAGTGAACCACTGAAATCCGTTTAAATTTATTACAGAAATGTGAACTATGCATACCCAATAACAAATGACAATTGCCCGTAGTTTTTTAATCTAACTATTTTGATTTCAAAGAACACTCCTTAGTCTATCTACTTGCCATAGACACATCCCAGAGAAATCTCTGTGAGCTGGCCAATCTTCAATACAGTGAACCACTGAAATCCGTTTAAATTTATTACAGAAATGTGAACTATTCATACCCAATAACAAATGACAATTGCCCGTAGTTTTTTAATCTAACTATTTTGATTTCAAAGAACACTCCTTAGTCTATCTACTTACCACAGACACATCCCAGAGAAATCTCTGTGAGCCGGCCAATCTTCAATACAGTGAACCACTGAAATCCGTATAAATCTATTACAGATATGTGAACTATTCATACCCAATAACAAATGACAATTGCCCGTAGTTTTTTAATCTAACTATTTTAATTTCAAAGAACACTCCTTAGTCTATCTACTTGCCATAAACACATCCCAGAGAAATCTCTGTGAGCTGGCCAATCTTCAATACAGTGAACCACTGAAATCCGTTTAAATTTATTACAGAAATGTGAACTATTCATACCCAATAACAAATGACAATTGCCCGTAGTTTTTTAATCTAACTATTTTAATTTCAAAGAACACTCCTTAGTCTATCTACTTGCCATAAACGCATCCCAGAGAAATCTCTGTGAGCTGGCCAATCTTCAATACAGTGAACCACTGAAATCCGTATAAATTTATTACAGATATGTGAACTATTCATACCCAATAACAAATGACAATTGCCCGTAGTTTTTTAATCTAACTATTTTAATTTCAAAGAACACTCCTTAGTCTATCTACTTGCCATAAACACATCCCAGAGAAATCTCTGTGAGCTGGCCAATCTTCAATACAGTGAACCACTGAAATCCGTTTAAATTTATTACAGAAATGTGAACTATTCATACCCAATTGCTGTTTCCACAATAAAAAAATGTAATATGTAGCCGTTACTCAGAAAATTAAAAAATTCGATTGACACTATTTTATTAACTATCTACTCTGATCATTGTATTATTGATACTGATTATTGTATTATTGTAATTTCATTTTTTTTATTTGTTATTTTATGGGTTGAGATAGTGTCCTAATTTAAAATTTCCCTACATTGCTTTTACCGACTGTTTCACCAATACATATATATTTTTTTGTTAATTTAACAAATTTTGTTTACATACACAATTTTGTTAATTTTCGTTTTTGTCGAAAACTTCATACCCGCTTTAATATACGTTTGTTTCATCAATTATAGGGTATTTTCTTTTATTCATTCTGGATATTCCGGACAATCCTGAAGTGACGTAAACCGTTCTTTTATTTATTCGGAATATTCAGAATGTATTTTTTTTATACTACATCGAAAGGTGGAATAAAAATAATATTTCTTTTGACGTTTTGTAATTCTTTACTCTCAAGTTAAAGTGACTTAAATCGATTTGGGTCAAAACTGATTTTAATCCACTATTGACACTATATTTCAATTATTTAAATATTATCCCGACTCCGATGTGTCTATTCTCATAAAAAAATGTGCAAGCTAGATGAAATTATTGAGAGATACATATCTCTTGTAACTTTTATCCCATCGTTAAAAATATATTAAACTAATGTCCTAAAAAATTAGCAAATTTGAAATAAGTAATTTTTCCTTGAGAGTAAAGAATTATGTTCGATGCATACACCATGGTAGAATTTGACAGATCGGAAGGAATTAATGATCGTTTGGATTTAAACCTAAAGTTACATAATTTAGACTTTATAAAATTTTATTTTAATTAATTTTATGTTTGCATATACGGGTGTTTTGTTCTTGAGTGTAAATATTTTCATATTTTCAGGGATGATTCCTTGATTCATTTCAAGCAAAAAATCGTTCCTGGAGGGGGGGCCCATTTTCAATTATTACTGAGATACAGTGCGTTAAAGAAAATTACTTTGGGGTGGTACCTTCACGCATATTTTTTTTAATTACTCCAAAGTTAGGTAGACTAAGCCAAACAAATGTAACATTAATTTTAGGAATCAGAATTACCTTTGTTTTAATATATTATGTAAGTATGTAGCCCATTCCGTTGTTTAAATATTAATGTTTAAACTTTGAATTTTATTTAAATATCACTAAAATTTTGCGTTTTTCATAGCTTTTTACTCATAAAACATGAAAATATTAGACAATTTTTAATTTTTCTGTTTCCTCATACAAATATTTACAAAAAACTCATGGAAACATTTGAAGTATACTTATAGATAACATGAGAAATTAGAATACAAATGTGTCATGTCAATTAAAAATCAATCAATTTTGTAACTTTTTTATGATATTTAATTAGTTTTTCGTAAATAATTTTTACAGCAAGTGCTCAAAATGGCCACCTCTATTTTTAATGCATTTTAATAACCTTTTCTGAATTTCTATTGACACATTTGAATTATCCAAAATCTTCCTTATTTGTATTGCAGCTGCAACAGTTCTCTCGTTTAGATCTTCCATAGTTACAATTTCAGATGAATAAACCAGCTGGTTCATTGTTCTCCATAGCCAATTTTTGTATCCCAAAAATACAGATTATGGAAATTCATAATACTGTCCCTGTAAACTGTGATTCGTCCGTCCATAGAATATTGGAAAAAAGTTTCCGTCGTCCGTTTGCCTTTGTAAAAGTAGGTCACAAAACTATGTTCGTTTCTCAAAATAAGCGAGCAGAAGATCCTGGACGAGTGTATAATGGTATGGACGAAGATTATTGTCATGAAAAATACTCCAAATTTTATAGTTTCACATAAAATATAATGAACCGTAAAGACAAACGTCTGATACTGATTGAATGTTCATTTCTAGCCACTCGAAGCAAAGCACTATCGCTATAAACAGATAAAAATGACACCGGGTTAGCATCCACCCGATGATTAGCTACACCTCTAGTTTCACGCAATCTTCTAGACGTGTTGGTAAATGTTTTAGTAAAAAGTATTTACGAAAAACTAATAAAATATCTTAAAATAGCTACAAAATTGATTGATTTTTAATTGACAAGACACATTTGTATTCTAATTTCTCATGTTATCTAGGAACGTACATCAAATGTTTCTAGGAGTTTTTTGTAGATATGTATTTGTATGAGGAAAAAGTAGAAATTAAAAATTCCTTAACATTTTCATGTTTTATGAGTAAAAAGCTCAGAAAAACGCAAAATTTTAGTGTTATTTAAATAAAATTCAAAGTTTAAACATTAATATTTAAACAACGGAATGGGCTACGTACTTACATAATACACTAAAACAAAGGTGATTCTGATCCCTAAAAACAATATTACATTTGCTTGGCTTAGTCTACCTAACTTTAGAGTAATTAAAAAAAAATATGCGTGAAGGTACCACCCCAAAGTAATTTTCTTTAACGCACTGTATCTCAGTAAATATTGAAAATGGGCCCCACCTCCAGGAACGATTTTTTGCTTGAAATGAATCAAGGAATCATCCCTGAAATTATTTACACTCAAGAACAAAACACCTTGTAGATAATAAAATTCTAAACTAAATAAATGATTTTATTTAGCGATGACTACAAACCATATTTGACTTGGTAAAATGTTAGTTATTTCTCGAAAAGAAGAAATATAAATTTCAGATGCTTTAGGACGGCAATTAATGTCATAGTATTGGCGTAATTTAGTATTAAGTTTATTATAAAAATTTCTCATTTTCAGTTATCTTGGAATTATTTGTGGAACTGGAAATAAACCGTCTTGAATAATTGTGTCTTTCAACAAACTACAACTAATTTATAAACTACATAAGTTTGATCTTATTTATCCATTTTTATTAATTAAAATAACATAGTTCAAAAATCGAAAATAGTTAAATTATTCAATTGACATTCACACAATAAACGTCAAACAAAAAGATTCGCTCAGCGAGAAGAGCCAACGATAATGTTTTATCTTTAAGTGTCAAAAACTACAACGCGAAAATTATTACCACAGTATTCGAGCAGACCTCAAGTAAATTATTCATTTAAATTTCATTATTGACATTTGATCTAGTAATCTCTTTCTATTTTCTTCATAATTAAATTGAGACATCAAAACGTCGACAAAAATTATTTTAGGATAATTTAAGGGCCCAATACACGAAAAATGCAAAAAATGCTTGAAGAAAGTGTACCTTTTCTAGAGAATTACTGATCGTATCAGCGCAAACCATATATTAAAATATTCTTTGAGGTTTTATTTAGTTAATCACGGTGGCTTTTCCGAATTTTCCGCTTAGTTTTCCTGCTATTTGATTTTAATTATGACCAGTTTTGGCCAAATTTGGCAGCGAAAATGTACCTTTTCTCAAACACCAGCCGATGAAACTAAGATTTTTTTATATCAAAATGCGCAGGAGATAAAACTGAATTTATTCACGGTGGCTTTTTTCGAGTTTTTAATTATTAATCGAGAAAATTGCAAAAAATTAATAAAATCGTTTATTTTGATTATTAATGTCAATTGCGTCTAAGATAAAATTTTACCTCATCTCTTTTTGTTTAGTTCTGCAAACTGTTATTAGATGGCAGTTTATTTTGTATATGTAGTAAAAACGAAGTTTGCTAAACCATTTTTTCGTCTATCCAATATAATTTTTGTTTTACTCTTCTTGCTCACTTCAATTACATACTATTATTTTACTCTTCTAACTCACAGTTTTTATATTTATTAATTTTATTGTATTTACAACAACACAAATATGTACATACATACTTATATATTTTTTTTTATTGTTTTGAAACAAAAATAAATAAATCATTATACATCCATATCTACATTTTTCGTATCGAGCCATACAAAGAAAATTAGATCGTTTATGAAAAATTTTTGGAAAGGAAAAATTATATGTATTGTGTTTCGATGTTTTATTGTGTTTTATAATTTTTGTGCAATTTGAGATCGTTCGATCAAGAGATCGGTGGACTGGATTTTAATTTTTTTAGTTTTAGTGGTCAGGCGCTATGGATCTGGATTCTGTTCTAAAACCGATATTTTTTCAGCTAACACTATTTTAGAAGGGCCTTAAAAATACTAAATTAATCAATTAGGAGTTTTATCTAAGTAAATGGAATCACTCGATTTCATATATTTTTTAAATATAGGTACCACCATTTGGAAGGGGGTTCAAACTTTCCAGTGAATATACCTTTGTGGATGTTTACGGCCTAGTTCGGCCAGCATGTTTGGTTGAATTAAAAAACTGTAATTGTTACATGTACATATATGTCGAGAAAATATATTACAGAAATGTCGAAAGGAAATTAAATTTGAAATTAAAATTTTCTTGGTAAAACCAGTCTAGTTATTATATTTTTCGACTTGCGAATTGCGATTTGCTAAATTCATTCTAGATTATTATAAGTAAAATTAGCAATGCAAATTTCTAATACCCTAAATTAAACTAAGTGAAATTATGTTATGTTCTTAATTTCATATACATAATGTATTATATTGAAATAGTTTGCAACATCGTTTTTAATAAATTTTGTGCATTTAACCTATTATACCGATCTCTAGGAATTATGTTGCAAACTATTTTACTATATACGCAAGATTTTATATTGGGAGATTTTGTCTTGCGAGATTTGGTAAATGCGACATTTTATAATGCGAGACATTGTTTGCGATTTTTTTTTTTAAACAAGATTATGTAATGCAATATTTTGTAATGCGAGATTTAGTAGGGATTTTCATTTGTTGTCCGTGACTACTAGAACTAAAAAAAATTGAAATGCAAAACCTTCAATGCCGCATAATAAGACAACTGAAGCTTAAAACGCTTAAAATGTGTCCGATTTCTTTGCATAAGGAACACGATAAAAATTGAAAATGAATACGCCAATTATATTTTCTGAAAATTCCAAAAACACATAAACCATCATTCTTTTGACTTATTACAGTGGGTGTTTTGCTAACAAACTAATTGAATTTAAAACGCAACATATCAGGGAACTGGATGAAAATCAGAGTATGCTTGTTTTATCTGATCAAAATAAAAAGGAATGCCATGATTTATCAGATGCAAATTCAACATTTGAACCTTTTCGTGAACAAAAACCTGATTTGAATGGTAGAAATTTCATTATTGAATTTGAAACAGCTGAAAAAAATGCTCAAGAGGAAAACGTACATATGTATATTAAATGGCAAACGCATATTAGGTATGTAATATTTTTTCAACGAACTAATAAAAGTTAGCAATCACAATATGGCTTTCGGATGCTTCCTACTGAATTTAAAGTTTATAAGCGAGCGCAGAATCGGATTAAATTCCAAATTTTATTTTAAATGTAACATGTGCAATATAATTCAAAATATTTCATCTGAAGATCCCAACGAAAAGAAACCACATTAAAACTCAATAAATTATCAAAGTGTTTTAGCCGGCATTTCAATCGGTATTGGATATCATCAAATAGAAGAATTTTTTGGTGTCATTGACATACTATATTTGGCACCAAATACATTCAATAAATTACAAAAACAAGTTCAACGTGACATTCAAAAAGGTTGCGACCGAGAAATGTTTAAAGCTGCGATGGAAAAGCAAAACAAATAGCAATTGAAGAAAAAAGCGTAGATTTCGATGGTATACGGACACAATAGTAATTATACCTCACTTTCTGGTGTCGGAACAATTATTGCTCAATCTACAAAGAAGGTCGGTCATAAGGAGTTCCCTTCGTAATAAATATTGCATTCTTTGTCGCAGAGCAGAATTGTAAAAAGCTAAACCTGAACATCATGAATGCAATTCGAACAATGCTGGCCCATCAACTGGAATGGAACGGGATGCTTTAGTAGAAGGTTTTAGAAAAAGAGAAGAACTGTATGGTATGCGCTACAACAAAATAATTGCAGATGGCGATGCCAGCGTATACGTAAAAATTTTAGAGGCTAAACCAGTGATCGCAAATACGTGGCACGCATGCCAAATTTGGCACGGTTAACAATTGGCCTGGCACGCCAACTAATTTTAGAGTACTCAAAAATCGAATTAATTTTTACAAAAAAATGAAAACGTTTTTAGAATTTTGATAAAGCCTAACTATTGAAATGCTGGAGAAATAGGAAAACACGAAATCAATTTGGCCTTACAACCACCTATGGAATGAATGTCAAGTATTTTCGACAAATACGGAAGTAAATTACTAGGTGTTTAAAAGTAAGTTCGAAAGTAAATTACTAGGCGATAAATATTTGCAACATTCCAAACGATTTTTGTTAGATACCTACATGCTACATACATATATTTATATGTTTCAAAATGTGCGAGTTTAGCAATGTTTTATTCGTAGGCTTCTAATTTTAGTTCAGGGTTTCTTTAGTAAAGAAGAGAATTACGAGAATTAAGAATCACTTTTGCGTTAGTATTAGTGGCGAAAAGGGGCAGCCATTGGAGATTGTCACCCTTCTAGAATGAAAAACTTCTAAAATCTAAAATTCAGAATCTATTTACTTCTTCAATTAAAATCTATTTGACCATTTAGTTGACGATGCCAGATTATCGTGTAACAGAATTTTAGCACACCATTTGATAACTGTTGAACTGTATAAATAAAAGAGTTTTATTCCCCTTGCGGGCTAGTATTTTTACAGACAACCATCAGAAAAGAATAGAACGGCCTAAGGCAATTATCTCGGGATAACTTATTGGTACCGATTTCGAGAAAATAAATTGCGTCTTAAGCTATTTTATTCGCCCTCCTCCTATTTAATTTTGCATTAAAAAAATTAAAGTAGAACTCTGGTGTAATATGGACAAAATTTTGACTGGTCCTTAATATTATATTTAAAATAATATATTTTACGGATTTGGTTTGGCACGCAGAAAAATCAGTTATTTAAAAAAATAATTTTATTGGCACGCTAATAACCAACTACTTGCGAACACTGGGCTAAACCATACGCAAATGCACACATAGAGAAAATTAAATGTCGCAATCATTTACTTCGTAATTTTCGGAAATACGCAAAGGAACTATGTACTAATCGCACTAATCTATAATTCAACGAAAACTATTACGAAATCAAATTAATCGATGTCCCAAAGACATAATCTGCGCAATTAAAAAAAGGAAACTTTCTAAAAATTCTCTTCCATAGAAAAAATTGAGGAACTTGCGCTTGACATTGGAAATATCCCATTCCACGTTTTTCAAGACCACAGGAAATGTGCCTCATATTTCTGTAACCGTTAGCGTTACGAAATACCTGAAATATATCAAAAAATTTTGGAAAATGGATTATTCAAAGCATTTAGTGGATTATTTAAGCGATTAAAACACCACGCTAAAAGCCTTGTGTTACGATGTCGACTCAAATACCGTAGAAGGTTTGAATGCAATTGTCGCAAAATCTGTTGGTGGCAAAAGAGTTTACTTTTCCCGTGGGTAATCATACACATCACGAGCCAACTTCGCAGTATTACAACACAACAGTCAAAGGGGACACTATAATCCAGCAAAGTATTCATCAAATTACAGGACAAAATCGAGAATAGCATGAAAAACGACGATTAATACTAAATAAAAGAGCCACCACAAATCAACCAAAACGACAATAAAGAAAATTAAAGTTTTCTGGAGAAGTCTCTGAATATGGAAATCAAACCTGTCAAAATTTGGATAAATTACCTGAAGAGTATACCGAACTTAGAAATGATTTTTTGAAAAAATTGAAAACGGAAGCTGCTGAGCATGATAGAATTGAAAGATCAACTATAAACAAGTCCAATGAAGCGAAATGGTTTCAAGTGCGTATGAGTCGTTTAACTGCTACAAAATTTGGAGAAATAAGCCGCAATAAAAACATAAAATTTCTGAAAAGTAAGGTTTCAAATATCTTATATACTTACTACTGTTATTTATTCTAAGTCAACAATATACGGGATGGAAAATGAAAAAAATGCGGTAGACCAATTTTTGAACGAAAATAATACAGAAGTAGCGAAATGCGGTGTATTCATTTATCAAAAATATCCATGACTTGCCGCGACTCCTGATGGATTGATTGGGCATGATGTAATAATTGAAGTAAAATGTCCCTTTAATGCCAAAGCTTGCATCCACTAGAGGCTGCGAAATCAAAAATAATAAAATCCCTTATCTATGACGAATATACCGACAAAGTGACAAAGAAGAACATCTTTATTATTACCAAATACAAGGGCAACTAGAAATTTCAAACAGAGATTACTGTTATTTTATCGTGTGGACGCTAAAAGGACTTATTTCTTTACGAATAGCCCGGAATTCAGATTTTTTTTATCAAATTATGCTGCAGAAACTTCTGAGTTTCTACTTTAACTGACTACTCAAAGAAATCATAGATGGTCGTCTTCAAAGAAGTATGCACTTAAGAGACTTTCCAGATAATCCAGAAACGGATTTTAGCAACGTCTTTAATTAAATATTATGCATTACATACATTTAATTATTGTTATTATTAATTTTAAATTATTTGTTTAGTATATAGAATTTATATAAATTTTATTTCTGTGAGCATAAATGAATAACTGAATTTTTATTTGAACAAAAATAAAATGAGTATATCGTTGCTTTTAGAGCTGTGTGGAAATTTAACAAATTTGAATTTTGTACAAAATGGGATAAGAAATGGCCAGTTTCCTTCCTAATAGGCTATAATCCAGAACTTTATCTAAAAATCATTTTAGAATCCCATGTCCATCGAGCATGCTGAATTTCATCAAAATCTGATAAGAAATGGCCAAAGGAGTGAAACCGGCTTTATTCGACCCTTTCTTCATTCATCTGACATCGGGACTCAACGGATTCTTTCTTTTTCTACGTCAAAAGTACGATTAAAAAATCCTTTTGAAATATTTAATTCCTTTATAAACCCTAATTCAACTGGACTATAAAATAAAAAACGAAATCTAAGGGCTAAAAAAAGGACCTAATATTTAATTTAAATAATTTTTGAATCGCGGTGGTAAATCATTTACTAGTCATCAAATAAAAATAATATTCAAGATTTTTCATTTCCGTATAGTCAATTCCTTTTCTAATTTTCCAAAAACTTCACTAAACACAGTATTAGATGAATGGCTTCATGAATATAAAAATTATAGACATAACCAAAATAGCCCGTAAAAAAACTTAAAATTTATCAGACTTATTTGTATGTATTTATTATTTTTTATACATGCACATGTTCGGTAAAATTTTTATTGCCATTGAATATTTCATTGATATTTTCTTCTCTTAAATTAATGAAAGTCAAACGAAATAAGCAAATGTGAATTCGACAAAAACACGAAGCATTTACAACTTTGTTTGGGTTTTTTGTTATACATTCATATATACAGTATAATAAAATAACTACTTAGCCGTAAAAGAGAAAATCGTTTTGCATATTTTTCATAATTTAGTGTATATAACTCCATCTATCGTTAGTAAAAATATTTAATATATGTGTCTTAGGTAAAAATGCTATGACGTGTTTTCGTGTATTTGGCCCTTAAAGGATTTAATTATAAAATACAATATTATTTGTAGGTCGTGGACAAAGTATCGTATTCTACTCGCATATAATGGCTATTATTCACTCAGATGATTTACGACACTCGAAAATCGGCTCGTATCGGCAAACTTCACCTTCATAAATCACAGATTCACAGCTATCATTATAAATGCTCGTTTCATAATATACTAATATTAAATTTCAAGTTTTCAACTATGTATGTGTGTATTCCAATTTGACGGCTTATTTTTTGTAAATATTGTTATTAGGGCTCGTATTTTTAAACAAGGATAAATCGACGGATTAATCCACAGTTTTCGAAAATCCACTGATCTAACCGAGGTTAGTTCTGGTAATTTTTTACGTGGATATAAAGCCGTGGATTTTTCATATCGTAATTTCTAACAAATTTAAAACCGGCAATTTTCGAATTAATAACTGCTGACCGGGACATTTGTCAAATTGTTTTGTTTGTTTTCCTCCCAACATTGTTTTATTTATGGCGTTGACAGACAAAAAATTATCGCAATAATCTCAATTCTTTCTGCCTTAAGTTTTCTGTCTGTTTTTGTATTTCATATTCATCGAGTTTCAAACTCTAGATTACAATAATCATGTTATGAAATGCAGTAATCCTAAAAGCATTTAAATCGTGTTATGACATAGACTTAAAAAATTAATTACATAATCTCGAATTCACGACTAGCCAGTTTGAGTCTGTGTTGGGTATTATTCTTTAGTTAATGTCGTTATTTTAGATATTTTAAGCGATAATATGCATCCAAAGGTTCCAGATCTTCTCGGAGAGTGTTGGTCAAATAATGAACCCCTTTAGCAAAACTGGAATCGGCGCCGAAACTCTTCCTTATCGTAAGACTCCACGTCTATTTTATCGTGAAATACTAGGGACATTTAGATCGAGTCGACAACATTATCCCGTTTTCTGATTCACCAGACTCTTAAATTATAAATAATTTAAATTCAAATTTGCAATTCATTATGTAATTTGACAGATCACAAATGATGTTTCATATTTCCGAAAATAGCCGTATCCACTGTTTTAGCCATCGATATCGAGGTATAAATCCAAGGATACAATTTTAATCCAGGTTTGATTCAGTGGATTTATCGTCGTTTAAAAATACGAAAGAGGGGATAAATTCGCCAATTTATCACTATCCTCTTTTAAAGTTACGGGCCTAGTTGATTGTTTTCTATTGGCTGACGAATACATTCACCATGGTCTTCCTTTCATTTTGAAGTATTTAGATGTTTTCATCACGTTTCTGTTCACCAAAAGTTGTAGTAGGTATGTTGGTTTCTTGAAGAAAATAACCTAAAATAAATAATAAAGTTAATCAATGAAATACATACAATTAAATTTATACTTATCTTATAAATACAATAGTTGCTATAGCTTGGAATTTATCTGAAATAGAAATTATTAATTAAGCATTTATTAAATTAATTAAAATTGAAAATGTTAAAATTGCTTACCCAAATATTTTTTGTTATTATTAAATTTTTATTGTTCTTATGTCAGTTTAAAATTATTATTTTAGCAAAACGATCAGTTTTGCTCAGATTTTGGGTACATTAATTAACTAAGTAACATTTAATTTCAATGTGTCGTCATTTTTAGATGTCGCAATGTTCATCAAATTTAGATAATATAGATTTATAGCAATACAGATGTCTCAGTGGTAGATTTATTCTACCTTCTTTATTGAATTTTTGTTTAGTCATAATCACTTAATAAAAAATTGTATAATAATCCGGTTGGAAAATATAATAAGAAAAAATAAAATTATTAATTTTCAATACATAATATATTCATTAAAATATATCATACGTACATTTTTTATTTCTGGAAATATAAAGTCCAACTTTATTTAAGAGAAAAAATATACTTGGGATAAACGCGAAGGAAAATCAACTCGCCTATTTTTTTTTTTTTTTTTTTTTTTTTTTTCGCTGGTGCTACATCCCATAGAGGGATTTGGCCGCTTCATTTTGAAGTTTCGTAATCATTTTTGTTAACGGATAATGAGTGATTAATTCATTGATCCTACCCTTAACCAGCCGTGATTTTTTCATCACCCGCCGGGAATCGAACCCGGGACCTCCGGAGCGTAAAGCAAGTATGCTAACCACTGTGCCACCGGGGCACTCGCCTATTGCCGCAGCAATTTACACAAGGAAACCTTTGCCCCAACAAGGTACACAAGTTGTTGCCAATGGGTTCAGTTTAAATTTCGATCTCCGACGTGCACTTGTTTGTGTTGAAATTCGCAATATGAAATTTAAGGCCCGTAATTGTTAACGAGGATAGTGATAAATCGGTGAATTTATCCCCTCTTTCGTACTTTCGTACTTATAAACGAAGATAAATCCACTGAATCAAGCCTGGATTAAAATTGTATCCTAGGATTTATACCTCGATATCGATGGCTAAAACACCGGATAGAGCTAGTTTCGAAAATAAACATAATAAATTGCAAATTTAAATTATTTAAGTTAATATCTGAACATTTTAGTTAAAAATGGAGAATATATTTAATGAATATTCGTTTTCCTTATCAGAGTCTAAGGTGAATCAGATAACCAGATATCGATACGATCTAAATATCCTAAAGTGTCTTACGATAGGATAGACGTGCAGTGGTATAATAAGCAAGAGTTTCTGCACCGGTTTTCAGAAGAAGGAGTTCATTATTATTTGACCAACACTCTCGAAGAAAATTTGGAACCCTTGGACGCATATTATCGCTTATAATATCGCATATTACGTGCACCGCCCACTTGCCATTTTATTTATTTCTTGCACGGGAATGCCATAAATAACTGTATTTGCTAAAAACTAATAATCCCGACAGAT